>WHPX01000399.1:0-253303 GCA_011057435.1 Actinia equina | reverse complement strand
GGGTATTCCGTTAACATATATGATATGACAGCTCTTAGACGAAGTCCCCGTAGTTAAAGTCCTTAAACGAACAACTTAACGTCCTGGTGTCATCGGGAAAGTGTAAGGAAATGATAGGCAAGGAGTTGACGCATGAGCAAGTTAATAAGTTGTCAGAAGAGAGGAGGTAAAAAAGTTCCATAAAGGTATGAGCTGCCCTTGCAAGTAAGACCCGAACGCCGTAGCAGACTCCGCTATTAAGCTGGCCACTAAATTGCTTGGACTTGCGCTGCCCATAGACGACGTGGAGCGCTGCAGGAAGGACATAAGTGAGGACTATGTCATATCCCAAGAACTTAGAGTAACCTGCGGGTGGTTGTCTTTGAAGTGCGGTAAGTTAATGGCAGTCGCATCTTTGGGACTTCACGTGGCTCAACATGTCGACTTGAAGGAGGTATTGGTGTCTTGGAATGGACTACAAAAAAGATAAGCAAGTTGAGGAGATCTTCAAGGCAGCACTTGATCAAGTCGATGTAAGTCCTTCTGAAGTCATTCACGGGACTTAGTCAAGTCATTATCAAGTCGTCATCAAGTACTTAGTCAAGTCATTATCAAGTCGTCGTCAAGTCATTCACGGGACTTAGTCAAGTCATTCACGGGACTTAGTCAAGTCATCGTCAAGTCGTCGTCAAGTCATTATCAAGTCGTCGTCAAGTTACTTATCAAGTCCTTCAAGTCCTTAGATATAAGATGAGTGACACCGAAACAAAGGCGGAGGAAACCCCTCAGCAAATTACCAAGCCTAAATCCCCGGGCAGAGTCGCTGCGATAAATAAGCTCGCGGAAATGAATAGAAAGAACAAAGCTAAGAAAGAAGAAAAGAAGGAAGAGGAAAAAGAAGAGGAATCCTTTTGGAATCCGGGCTACGTCATCGGCGCGATAGGAATTGCTATAGCAGCAGGCAGCCTCTACTTACAATGGCGGGCTGCTAAGCCAAAAGTGGAATTAAAAGCTGTGCGCGTAACGCAGGAGCCTAAGAGAAGTAAAATACCCGAGATGGAATAAAACCTCCTCTCCTTGTAATATAATGTCGTTTATGAAAACCGTCGAAGATGCAGCTATTATTACTTCTATTGTCGCAGGTATTGGTTGGGTAGGTAAGAAAGTGCTCAAAGAAGACTTTACTGAAGACCCAAGCAAGAGCATTACGGGCTTTGCTAAGATGACTGCTGCAGTAGCAGGTAGCATTGCCCTTAAGGACTACCTACAGAAGGAAAAGTACCTGCCTAGGCCGTGAGGCCCTTATATATGGCAAGCGTATTGGTAGGTGGCGTTATTGCAGCGTTAGCATTCACTGGAGCTAATTATGGTGGTCAATATTTGGATAGATTAGTCAGAGGCAACAAAGGCGATGCCGAGAGGAAAAGACACGATTTGGCCCTGGAGAATATCAAAGGGACGTGGCAGCTTGGAATGAAAAAGACAAGCTTACAGGGATTGGTTGGACAAGAACTACCAAGACAAAATGCAGGCGGATAAGAACTTCGAAAATACAGATTACGCCTTTAAACTTTATGCACAAACGCACCCCGACTTTAGGATTAGCAAACCTCAATTTAAGAATTACTACCAGCCGTCAAAGAAACAAAAGACAATGAGTTGGTCTTCGTAGGAGTCGCAGGGCTGGCAGGAGGCGCAGCCTTGGCGTATTTCATCTAGTGACGCGAAGCATGAGCGTCTAATATATAATGATCGTCTTTTTGGAAAGCGATAAGAATGACTTTACCACTTATTTGAATCCCCCCATCAAAGCCCATACGGTTCGGTTGGTCAGTTGCTCTTTGTACAATTCTTGGTATAATTTAATTAGGGGTATGGTCACCGCGCAAAAGAAGCCTAACACTTACCAAGGCGTAATGCTCCCAGATGGGCATTACACGCCAATTACCCTCGCTAAGGAGCTAGCCAAACACGGTTATACTCTTACCACAGGGTTGCCGCACGAAATGACCCTCAAACATAACCTACCTAGCGGTGCCACAGTAACCCTCTTGAGGGTTAAGCCATTGGGATCTTTACTTGGAGTTCATAAGAGTCAGGCGATTACCAACACGGCAGTTCCCGTAGGTTGGAAAGTTGCATCCTCTTACGAAGTCTATTGCGATTTGGTCTGCAGTTACAGCAACGGAAATCCCTCCCATCTTATGTCTAAGTTTTCACCCAAAGGTAATCCATTCGACCTAGTAGAATACACGCCCATTTCTTTAAACTATGACTTGCCTTGTGATTTGGTAGAAAGCATAAACATCACCATTAAAGTGGACGGAAAGACTGTGGATTTCAACGGACGTAAAATCAATCTCGTCTTGGAATTCATATAATGGGTCGAACTGAGGACAAACTTAAAAGGATTTACTACGGTCCCGAAGGTTATTGGAGAGGAGCGTCGGCTATTAAGAAACTCGCAGCCGCAGCCAGGGTATCCGACGAAACGGCTAAGAATTGGTTAAAGAAACAGACCATCTGGCAGGTTTATCTTCCCGTGCCTAAGTACATTCCCAGACCCAGCTTTACCGTAAATGCCCCTAACGAAGTTCATCAGGCGGATTTGCTTTTCTTACCACATGACACGGTGAGAAGAAAGACCTATAGATACGCTTTGACCGTAGTTGATATCGCAAGCAGATACAAGGACGCCGAACCCATAACCAGCAAGGATTCTGGGGAAGTCGCAGAAGCCCTAGGTAGGATTTATAAGCGCGTCTTGAAATGGCCAAAGCTGCTGCAAGTAGATGCGGGGACGGAGTTCATGGGCGTGGTTACCAAGACCTTGAAAGACCACGACACCAAAATTAGGAGAGCCGAAGCTGAGTACCACAGAGGTCAGAGCATCGTCGAAAGATTCAATAAGACCCTGGCTGAGCGTCTATTTGGATACCAATATTGGAAAGAGTTGGAAGATCCCTCTAAGCGAAACAAGGAATGGACACAGAGACTCCCTCAGGTCATCGTGGCTTTGAACAACGAGGCGGCCAGGGCTACGGGAATGAAACCCAAGGAGGCCATAAAAAAGAAGCACGTGGAACACAAGTCCTACGTCAGAAGTTCAAGGGCAGTCGGACTAAAGGAAAAAAAGCTCCCCCGCAACATAGTGGTCAGGTACCTCTATCAGCCGGGGGAACTCGAAGGTGGCAGTAAGAGAGCCACGGATCCTAACTGGTCTCTGAAAACGTATGAGATTTCGAAGTCCGTCACCAAGGAAGGGCAACCCGTGTTGTATTACCTAAATGGCCCAAGTCGTGGATTTGTTAAGGAAGAGCTGCTCATAGTTCCTAAAGATTCAAAGTAGTGCAGCACCGCGCGCCCGATTACACTCTAGGCATGTCAGTCTTACGTTGCCTCTGCAATGCCCGCGCTTGTTATTTATGCGATCCACGGAGAACTGCTGATCGTCATTCGCATCGAAGCTCCATAGTAGCGGTATGTTACATTTGGCACACCGCGCGCCTTTCTTATAGACGTCGTCCACGCATAGGTCGAACGTCATATTTTTTTCTTTGTCGTGGCGCTTGTAGCGAAGGAGTTTCTTAGCGATGTTCTCCTCTGCTACTTCTTCCGGGGTCTCATCGTACCGCAATTGTGGACCTAAGGCTCTTTTTAACTGTTTGGCATACTCCACACGACTTACGGCGGTGTATATCAAATTGCTCCAACACAGCCGCTGGTCTATGATCCATAAGGTTTCTGTTATGGTAAGCCCTTGCGCGCTGTGGACTGTCATACAGTAACCCAAACGCCAGTCTGGATGGGAGGTAATTCTTTCCACCATTTTCATAGGCACCCAAACCTTATCGTGCGTTACTGCGTTTTCTAACCTGGTCTTAGTTCCCGGCACCCAGACGTCTCTTTTCTGCATTCGGGTGTCGTGGGGTTTGTAACAAATGGGCACCAGATGCCCAGGGAAGCGTTCCTGGTGTATTTTGAGTAAGTCTTTCTGTATGCGGGACTGCGCTGCGCGTTTGCTGCTCAGCACCAAATCCTCCGGATGCCATGCGTATAGGAAGTCTTCATATGACTTTGCTCGTACTCTCTTACGGAGTATCTTGTTTTGCTCAGCGTCACTAAGGCCTCTCAATTCGGCTTTAAGGTTCCTTATATGGTCTTTGCTGCGGTAATCGGCGTTTATTTCCTCAGAGTAATCGACCATTTCTTTTAACCATTCGTGGGGCATCTCTCCGGCTATTGGAGGCGGTTGACATGGATCCCCGGCAAATATCACTTGGCACTTTCCGCGGAGGAATTCTACGAACTCCTGTAAGATTTCTAATGGCACGGTGCAAATCTCATCCCAAAGTATAACCGGCGGTATGTCATGAATGGCTTCTGGTACCCACTTTTGACCATTCCAGCGGAAGAAGCTGTGGTAGGTCTGTGCGTCGTAACCCATCTCCGTTAATTCCCTTTCCAATCGGTGCGTTGGTGTCAACACCTTTATCTTTGGAAAGAGCTTTAAGACGCGCGTAGTCTTACCACTGCCTCCGGTGCCGTAAAGATAAGAGAGACGTTGGTAGGATATAGGGTCTGCAACCGATGGCAATGGATCTTTCGTGGGCATAACGGAACCTGAAAGATGTTCGCCGCGATATTCTACGCGTTCTCTCCAAGACTTTATTTCTTCGTCTTTGACGCGCCATTGACCGCTTTCTGCGAGCTCATCTTCGGTGTAGAATTCTCGCATCTTCTCCAACACCTCTGGCTTTACATACAAGGAATCCGTAGCTACGCGCGGGATGTCCTCTTTGTCGAACCGTAAGAGCATCGCAAGGAGGTTAATGTGCGCATATGCTAGCATGCTGGCACGCAGATGATAATACTGTGGTCTGTGGTCTTGGTAATAGCACAGCGCATTCCATTTCTGTTCTTTCTGGCCTTCTATGAAATAGTCCCACTTTTCCACAGACACCATCGTTCCTTTTTCGTGGGCGCGTTCGATAAGGAAACTTAGCTCTCCTTCGTCTGTTATCAGGCGTCGCTGCATATGTTTTTCACCTTCTTTTGCGCCCTGTGTGAACTTTCCTATGACAACCCGCGCTGTGGGGTTATGCTCCGGTAACCATTGAGTAAAGGAGGAGTGACAAAGTATAGCTTCATGCGCTGTGTATTTTAAAAGTTTGCGCTCTTCGAGGAATTTCAAAAGGGGTATGGGAATCCATTCCTTTTCCTGTAAGTGCTTCCCGTACCACGCGTAAATTATTGGATGTAAGTCTTTTGTAAATTTCCAGGTGGTCAGTCTAACAAATCCCGTAGCTGGGGCGTCGTAGTGACCATCCAACGCAACACGGAAGAATTGGGAGTCTGGATGTCCATAACGGTCGTAATATTCCTTACAATCCCCTAGACCTTTAAAACTTGCAGGGTAACAGTGTTTCATATCCAGCGACACATACTCATCTTTGTCGTACTCCATGTTCCAAAGACCACCGTGACCATGTTCTACGCAGGCTTTGGCTATGTCTCCGAAGTCCTTTGGGGTGGATTTCCATCCATTTCTCTTCTTTGCGGCCAGAAAGTCCAAACTGCGACTGCTAAGGACCTCATCTGAGAAGTCCTCGCCGAGGGATTCACAGGCGCTCTGGATGCGCTTATGTTCAATCTCCGGACGGTATAAAGTACCATCTTGCGTCATAAACTGACTTCCTTCTGAATCCATCAACCATACGGAGTTCTCGTGGATCAACTTTATCAATGGAGAAGACTTATAGACCTTCGTTTCTTTCTTTCTTGGGAACCTAAGTTCTCGCCAGGCGTGTCCATTATGCTGGTAAATGATTATAGGTGCACCTTTGCCGGCATATTTATCCGTTCCAGGATAGATATCACCGTCTGTAATATCTTTCACATGGATTCGCCTTCCTAAGGCTGTTTCCAACTTCTTGATGTTTTTAATGGTCCCTCCGGTCCTATTAGTATCTTTTTCCCATTTTCTGATGGCTTCTCTTCTCTTTACTGTGAGATTACCTCTGCGGGAGGAATCTTCGAAGAACTCTCTTACCAACTTACCGACGCAGTTACCAGGATGTCGCATTGGTTTCAACTTCTTGACGTCAGGCTTTTTGATCTCATACGCGCCGTAAATAACCACGGTGACCGGGTAAGCAACTTCGTAGAACAGCATGTCTATTCCTTCAAGTGCTCCAGGTCTGGTATTCTTATTCAGAACGAACAAGCTTTGCTTACCAGACGCCCGTATTGGATTGCGGCCCTTTTCTATCATCCACTCGCCGTCTAAGTACTTTATAAACGTCAACTCCAAACGGTAATCGCCTTCTGGCATCAAATCGATTATCCTTTCTGCTCTTTCTGCTGTCATAGTCTCATCTGTATCTCCCTCCATAAATGTTGTGAAGGCGAAGTCGGCGTCCAGGCGATCCAACACCTGAGTTCGTAGCTTACGCACGGTTTTGTTTTGTATGCTTGTGATGGCGTCCATCTATATCCAAGGAATATCTTAACCTCCGTTTGCGGTACCCAAACACAGCAGCAGTAAGGACACTTATTGCCGATGCCGGCGGATCGCAGTTGAACCCCTGTAGGGCATTTAACCTACCTCCAAAACCCCAGGGGGGGCTGGTGTTTTTCAATATGTGATTTTTAGCAATGCCGGCGTTTGTCAACTCCGCCTTACTGCTGCTGCTTATGCTTATGCTTATGCTTCTGTCGCTTATGTCGCTAGTGAAAACCAGGCTTTAGAGGAGGAGAAAAAGCATAAGGCCTTGGTTTCCCATCGTGCTTTGTGCTAGAAATTTGTGCTCCTGCACATTGGCTATTATGATGATTTTGATTGGACTAGCCGAAAATGTCTCAATGTTTACGCAGGTAGCCCAAGGATACAATGATAAAAATGCAAAAAGACCACAAAGCTGATGCTTTAAAATCCTAAATTTTTGATAACAAATTCTGCTGATTTTTTGGTTAAATTTTCAGCTATTTTTTGCTTCGGAAATCTAAGAAAGACTGTCTCAATGTTCGATAGGATCGATAGATACAAAAAATGCAAAGTAAAAGACAACTTAGGGCAATACTTTTAAATTATCTATGAAGTACATTTAATAGCAGAATATGATTTTTTTCTACAAATTTTAAAAAAGTATTTCCTATTTTCCTACTTTCATCACCTACCGCTAACCTGAGTGCTTTCAATTTTGCTGTTGCTGCAACAATGTTGGACTGTATTGTTTTTTAGTCATTTTTCCCTGACGACATCAACCCTGCACTAGAATAGACAACATCACAGTGTCATCAGTGATCAGTGATAAACATTTCCAATGATTTAGGAACCAAGCCAGTAAATCGAAGTTGATAATGCTTGATTGCACGAGCCGCTTAGCACTTTAATACAATCCTCCTCTTGAGAAGCAAGAGCTGTTTCAGTTCTTTAGTAGCTGAAACTTCGAGGGCAGTTTTACCAGCAGCGTTGGTCAAATCCTCATGAACACCGGAATTGTATAAGGCAGAAATGATCTTTTCAACTGTTTCTTGTTGCTCCTGTTTTGGTTTTGTCATTACAACAGTATGTAGAGGAGTATTGCCTTTATTGTCAACAGTGTCGACTTGAGCACCCGTTTGAAGTAGGAGCTTGGTTGTCTTATAACACGGATAGGCAAGGACATTTTTCACGTACTTGCCATCAGTAGGTGTTGCATCCGATACGGCCAAGTGAACAAGTGTCTTGCCTTGCCTTGTTCTGGGGTTCATACAGAGATACTTGTACAACAGTTGCTGTAGCAATTTCTCATCAGATTCTGTGAGCTTAAGGTGCCCAAATATCGTGAGAAGATAAAGTGATCTGTGTATAACACTTTCCAAATCATCTATTAGTGATTCACGGGATTTATTATCTGCAGCTTCTGAATCTTTTGGTTTACTTTTTCATACTCTATAACTGCATGCTCAAGGATGTCATAAACATCAGCAAAGCTTGGAAACACTTTAAGCTGAATCATTTGACAAAAAATACCTACAAATAATTCCAGTTCATATACAACTGCCAGATCATTCCGTTGGCCAATGTCCATTGCATGCTTCCAGAGTGCTATACAGAGCTTAAAATTCACCGAGTCGGCATAAACAGCCCCTCGGTAGCGAATAGGTAAGCGTAGCTCAGTGTTCTTGGGTCCAAGAACTCTTTCTCTTACCACTAATCCCTCCATGTGGATGGCATGGGGGTCATTCTGAATGCCCTTCAGCTCGTCTTCAGTTTGACACTCCACCCTGTTTTGATAAGCTTGTATAGGAGGGAGTATAGCTTTCTTTATCACACATTCATCTCCCTCATAGCGCTTTTTCATTCCTCGCATCATGAATTCATAGGCTTTATCGATATCATAAGCATTTGGTTCGTTAGCAATCGTTGCTCCTAACAATTCAAGGCTGTGTATTTCATCCAACTTACTACAGTCTGGTCTGGCAATAAAGTATTCAACCATTTCAATCTTGCAGTTATTGCTCGCTGAAAGTAAAGGTGTCATACCCAGGTTATTGGGAAGTTGTGAAGCTCCTTTGGCAATAACATCTTTGACGATATCTAAGTGTCCTTGCATAGCAGCTACGTAAAGAGCAGTTTTCCCTTCCTTGTCCTGTACATTAATCTTAGCACCTTTGTCAATCAGATAGTTGACAACACTCCTATGGCCATTATAACATGTAATCATCAAAGAAGTGCTTTCAAAATTAGTCTTGACATTAACATCAGCTCCATGCTCAACAAGGTAACTTACTATATCTAGTCTCCCATCATAGGCTGTAGCTCTCAAAGGTGTCGAGTTTTTCTTCGTCCTAGCGTTCACATTAGCACCTTTTTTGATCAACAGCTTGACAATATCCATCGCTCCTTTAGCTGCCGCCGCCCACAAAGCTGATACCTCTTCATGATCAGAACTCTCATCATCAAATTTAACCGTCCCTCTGGCTTCTATATCAGCGTCGTAAGACAGAAGAATCTCTACACATTCGATGTGGCCATTACAAGAAGCTATAATCAGTGGAGTGGTTATCTGGTCACCATCTTTCGTTTTGTGCTCGATTAGTTTGCTCCGTTCTTTGGCTTTCGACTTCATGAAACTGCTCAAAAGGCTCTTTAAATTCGACGAAGAACCGTCTTTAGCGCTTCTGTATATATCATTGACTAACTCCATCATTAGTTGTTTGTATTTAGTTCAATTCGCGGGGTCTTGGTCGAGACACAAACAGAATGACATCTGGACAACAGGAAGTAGACAAACTTCTTTGAATTTGAAAATGAAGGTCTGTTGCGTTCGATGGCGCAAAGGTCAAATCACCAGTAGCTGCCAAACTGCCCAACGGGTACCTTATTTAATTAATATATTAAAGTGCATATGACACGAAAAAATTTTAATCTTAAAAATGTGTAGTTTATTGGTATATTGATAAAAATATCACAATTAAATTCGTTTCAAAAACGTATTTCTCTAGAAATCTTAGAAAATTTAGCACAAGTTGTGACGTCATTTTGTTTACAAGTCTCCAGATTTAGTTGCAAATATACAAAATATATTTGAATGTAGAATCTTAATTTCAGGTAGTACACTTTTCAGTTTTCCAACATTTGGAGAGTACTACGTAAGCTATCAAATGAAGCTGAATAGAATATGCCTTTTGTTGTTATTGTATACGAATTACAATTTATATTTAGTGCATTACTACCGAATCTAGAGTACGTGTCAACAAAATGACGTCACAAATTGAGATTAATTTTCTCAAATATCTCAAGAAATATGCTTTTAAAACAAATTTCATTACGATATATTTTTATTACTAACAAACTGTACATTTTAAGCGATGAATGTTTTTTCGTGTCATATACACTTTAAACAAAATCGCGATGTTTTTAAATCAACTACTTTTTCCTATGAATTTATGATTAATTTATGATTAATTTATAATTTATGATTAATTTATGATTAATTTATGATTAATTTATGATTAATTTATGATTAATTTATGATTAATTTATGATTAATTTATGATTAATTTATGATTAATTTATGATTAATTTATGATTAATTTATGATTAATTTATGATTAATTTATGATTAATTTATGATTAATTTATGATTAATTTATGATTAATTTATGATTAATTTATGATTAATTTATGATTAATTTATGATTAATTTATGATTAATTTATGATTAATTTATGATTAATTTATGATTAATTTATGATTAATTTATGATTAATTTATGATTAATTTATGACTAATTTATGATTAATTTATGACTAATTTATGATTAATTTATGATTAATTTATAGCTGGCAAAGAAAAAAACCCCACAAACACCAGTATTCAGGTGTTTTCATTATTTTTTCAATGCCTTTGGCTAACACTCTTTAATTGTAATGCCTCAATGCATGCACAAACAGTTTAGGGGATTCCCCCGATTTACAGTTTACGCTTCGTAAGCACTTTTCTTTTTGTTTCGGCCCTGCCAATTTGCTGTCATAGTTTTGGATCGAATCCAATCAAAAGCTGCAAAGCTATCGCTCTATTCAAATTAGAAATTATATTACCAACATACACACCGACTGTCGGGGAAATCTACCCGGATTCCTATGAAATGCTATGTCTTTGAAATATTTTGAATTACTTTATATTTTCGTAAAAGCTTTTCTTTTGGCGAATCTTACAGTAATATTCTATTGGAACAAAATATATCTTGTCCATTTCAGGCGTGAGAACGCTTCTCTCCAACCACATTTCGATCCGAGATACAGTCACAGTTAGAGGGCATTACTAGAGGCATATTACGATGACCTTCCATTCCAAAAGGGCCGAAACATCATTACTTTAAAAGCAATATAGTCTTGTTCCAAATAAAGTACGGCATATTCTAAATCCCCATACATTCTCTTGTAAATGTAGTGAGCTTGCATGGGTTGCCTATGAAGAAACCAGGCAGAAATATTGTAAACTAATCAAGACCAGGAGTAATACAAAACGAAAAATACAAAACCCAATAATATGTAACAAGAATATTATTGGGATTTATAAAATATTTGAGATACTACGCGCGCTCTGATGGCTGGCTTCTGTGTTTATATCAGAGGACAGAGACACGCTCAGCCTTTCACGCAAAAAGAGACTAAAAATATTTTATGAAAACAATATAAAACGTCAGCTTGTGTCTAGAGTGCTTTTAGTAAAAGCGTGAAACCCTAATTGCTAAATAGTACAATTTTGTACTATTTTGTTAAAAATTAGTTGAAGCGTGAAGAGCAAATGCGCAAGTCAATTATGTAAATTTCGTGGTCACGTGACCTAATTTTTTTCATTTTTTTATTGGAACCAATTTGTAAAGTACCACGATCTAAGAAAGTTTGAGAAAGCTGGTTATACTTTAAGCAGAAACACCAGAGAAATAATTTTTTAATGGTTTGATAGAGAACGGAGTCATACCAGTCAACCCACGCCTTAAGAGAGGATGTCAGCAAAAATCGAACATGCGCCGGCAACAGTCGAAAAATCGAATTCGCTCATATTTTAGTATTAGGAAGACCTTGATGCGATGTAAACCGTGGTATACTTCATTTGCCGAAATATCGCTTTATTTCCGAAAAAAATCATCCAACTTCGAGTGCCTCGCGTGCTTTGTTGAAAACCTTTTTTTAACATTGTCTTGGCTTTAAATCAATCCCAAAACAAACAATACCCAAAACAATCACTTTAATTTACTCACGATTAGAACATTGTTTTAACTTCTCAATTTCTAAATATCGACGTTTTATTTTATATAACACGTGGTTGAAATATTTTTTGAAAGGTCTTTATATTTGATGACGTGCAAAAGTATTTGGTAATAATTTTAATATTTCAAATAAAGGAGTTTTATAAGAAAAAAAATTTTATACCAACATTATTAAGTTTTGCTTCCTAAATTAATACAATATAATTGACGCTAGTCTATATTGTTTTCTGCATGTTTTGGAACAGAGTATCTAAATTCCTTAACTCAGAAATAGGAATATTTTAATTGTTTTGAGCCAGTCTGAGTTTAAGGGAAAAAATGAGGTTGAGTTGGCATTGCAGTGCATTATGGGATTGTTGCATTGGCAGACAAAAACTACCATGCCTACTCAACCCAGTTTTATAGGTCTATGGCAAATGCGTAATGGAGTTAAATCAATTCTACTGATACACCCATAGTATATATATGGTAGGTGTGCGTCATAGGTTAGAACAGCTATGATACAAGGATAATTATATAGTAAAACCTGTGATGTGAAAAGATGAACTGATGCAACTAAGACAACTAGCACACAAGACCAACACAAACAATAGACCAGTTTATGAGTCTGCAATCAAGGAATACAGCGGTAATTTGGAACTCGAAAAGGGTCTATTTTATAATCAATCAAGAGAGCATAAATAAGAGAGGGAAACTTCTTAATAACGCGCGCGCCATGTAAATTCCCGGTAGGGCTATTTTTAGTAACCGGATGCAGTTTATGTATCGCCTTATCCCGCTCCCGTGCGTCATCAATTTACGTGATCGCTCGCTCTTTCCGTTTCGCTTTTAGTTATCAAAACAATAAACGGAAAGAGAACTCGCGCTTTGGTCTTGCAATGCACTATTCAGTATGTAGTATTCAGTATTCAACCTTTTTAAAAATAGCTGTATAATGATTCGTCGTTTTCAAAAACGGTTCAATTCCAATTGCTAATTTTACTATTATTGTATGAGATTTCGAAATGGTGCCAACTGATCTGAGAAAAACTTGAGTCAATCAAATTCGATAAAATTTGCAAACTGAGGTGTCACTTTTTCTCTTGGTTTACACCACCAAACTAAAAAACGTTGGTAATAAGAGATATAAATAACACAATAATGAATGACTTATATGGTTTTTATTTTCAGGGTGGACAAGTTTTTATTTTTCGCTGGTGAATTTATATTAATTATGCAGGCTTCAGAGGATATCTCAGTTTTGCCGTGACGTCAATTCGCTACTTCAGATCAGCTGTATATACTTCGTTTCGAGCAATTTCTGTCTTAAATCACACTAGTGTGATTAACACATTGCACTCCCACAAAGTGAACACTCGTTTGATTTTACCCCAAATGGCACTCCACTGAGTTTTATTGACCATTATATATTACTCATATCCAATCAGTATAATGTACGATGTGTTTCTCTTGGCAGGAAGTGTATTGAATACTCTTTCTTGGTTCTTAATGAAAAATTCCAGTCCACGATTGGCGTTCGAACTAAGTGAATAAAATTATCACATTATTCCGTCTGTGTTACGAGTGTCGCCTACTAATTGAATAGCCGCTCTTGAATGTTCGCATTTTTTAGTATCTTTAACTCGACAGCTAAAAGAAAATGGGGATTTTTTTTTACCTGAATGGCCAGCTTTGCTATGACAGACTTTGAATTTGCTACTAGGAAATATGAACTTAAATAATTACATTCCAGCTTAGATGATTATCTGGCCCAGTTAACCAAGGTATTTGATTGTTAGTGAACCCCCTTCCCCCCAAATACAAATATATGGTCTATAGAATTTCATATATGTATTTAACTTCCAATAGAAGGATTCCAAAGAATTCAGCAGTCTGTTCTCTTCATAGAAATATACTAGATATATATACTATATTAGTAAAAGAGAAAACAGGCAACTTCTAACCGCTCCAAAAAATTGCATTTAACATTTCGGCCATTCGGCCTTCTACAGAAAAAATAAAGATATATACGGGATAAAAAGTAAAAACGTAAAGAATGAATAGCCAACAACTAGTATATAAAGGGCATAAGAACCATTCAGACGAAAAGCATGGACCACGGGTTACATCAGTCTTTAGTAAGTGAAAGGTGCAACCACCATGTGGAATGAAATAACAAGGAAGGTTGTAGCTCTTGTCTCGGGAGGCCTATTGGGTAACGTAGTTACGTGCGTTACGTCCCAATGGCCTCAACAAGAGACGAGAATTGAAATCTAAACGTTGAATTCAGTTTTCATTCTAGTGTTTTTTTAAATATTGCAATAGATTGATGCATATTCTAGTATATAAAAGTAAAAAGAGAAAACAGGCAACTTTTACCTCTCTCTCTCTATATATATATATCCTATCGGGCCGATAACTTAAACCCACATCATTCGCCCTTAAATTCTCATATGAGACTTGCGTTATTTCGATTCTATAAAACCGAATTTTCTACTTTCATGTCACATGAGTGATCAACTCAACAAACAACTATCATACCAAGTTTTGATAAAACATAACAGGGGAAAATACTAGAGTTTATAATTTGTTAATAACAAAATTACTTTCTTTGCAGCTAATATGTGTTGCTATGGTTACGTTTACGCAATCAGTTTAAAAAAGAATAGAGGCTCAATAAGCGCATGTCGCTACTGCGCAAGGGGCGAGTTAAATATATAAATGTAAATTTGAGAAGATCTAGGACTAGTAAAGGTTGTAGAGCTCTTTTGCGCGCGGGGTGGGGGGGGGGGGGGGGGATGTGTATGTTACGCCTATCACGAAGACAATTTAAACAATTTTTTCTAGAATATTCATTTATTTTACGGTGTAAATAAACGGTTTCTGTGTGAATATATGCATATGAAAAAGTCAAAGGAGATCGAATTACTATGATGCAAGTTCCGTTTAATTTTACCAAACGCATCCCACATGGAAAAGAATGAGTATGCGTTCAAAACCATCAGAGTCACAATCAAGATTTTATTGAGTATGCTGGTCATAGCAAGTGGTTAATCATCTATGGTCTAGGGGCCGACTAACCTCTCCCTTAGGCTTCGGCCGAGCTTCCTGATCAGTCTGTAAATCTCCGGATAGCGGTGTCGGGGTCGAAATCTCTGGCGTAGCCGTAAATGCTTCGCGCTGCCATACGACGGTTCAGCACTCGATGTCTGGAAGTATGGTCCTAGTCTAATAAATCAAAACAAAACAAAAATCCTTAAATGTTAAATGTCAAATTTTACCATAGTAGATGAACTTCAAAAGGGGTCGGTGTCCACTGGTAGAACGAAGCTTGGGATTGGACAAAATAACAAAAACAAAGAAAGCATGGATTATGGTGAACAATGTGTATTATTCTACATGTGGGCTGCGTTCTTTGTTTCATCTCACCATTCATTGTTCGTTCATCCACTCTCAGGCTTCGTTCTGCCTGTTGTGTGTTACGCCCTTCAAAAGAGATTAAGTAACGATGCAGATAAGAACGAAAGCACCCAACGGCATGGAATGTAGAAAGGTGATAATTGTAGTATTGTTTAAACCAATCTTCTTATTGGTCGAAACACGAACAATTGAGGAAAAGTATATTTGTTGTGATATTTAACTACTGACAAACTCCCTTTTAGTCTTTAAATCCCTTAAAATCTCCTGTGTTTCAATAAGACAGAAATTCTATGTGAGGAAAATGACAAATTTGAGGCTTTTTCTTCCAATTGTTTTCGGGTGTTGTGATTGGTTGAAAACCTCAAACTCCAAAGTAAACGTCTTAAGAAGCGACTTTTAGTTTATATTTTTTCACAAACATCAAAATTCGTACTCAAGCCGCAGAACAATAGAAAGCGGTATCGTTCTCATAAGAAGCATTACTTAATTGCATAGGGCTGTAGCCAGGTCTTGTCTATTGAAAGGCTGGGCTGGGTACACAGCCCGGAGAATGGAAATGAACTATGTCTAATTCTAACATACATTAGTATGAAAGATGATATAACAGGATTTGTATAACATTTCAAGGATTTGCAGAACCAAAAAAAAAGTTTAATAAGAAAAAGCTAAACCTATTCCTAAAACATGATGGCATAGTGGCTCCATTAGCACTCAGTAGCCACAAAAGTTAATCCTAATGCTCACTAAATATATTTGAACTATCGGGTCTCAACGTGTTAGTCTGTATTAGCTGCATAGAATGTTCTTTCCCACTTTTCGTTATTGCCTCAAAACACTATGAAGCCACTTTAAACGAGATTCCAAAAGTGGCAATTTCAACATTACTTCCAATTGGAATTCTTGACACCTCCATGGACTACTTCACGTCAATACAATACAATTTTATTTGGCACCTTATACTAATAGTACATGAGTGTTTGATTCCAAATATATTATAGGTATATATATATGCTATGTATTAGGTAATTTTCTTAATTCATTTTCACGTATCAGCATACATTGATGAATGTATGCTGATATGGCTCTTTGTAGAGACGCTGATTTTGAATTGATTAAGAACATAAAACGACTGTCAGCGCTCATATTGTTGAAATTAATGCTGGTGTTTTTTTCTATGAACTCTCTTAAGTCGTTTCTATGAGAGTCATATAGTGGACACCAAACTAGAAAGTGATTTTCGTTTTCTACTCCCGACTTACACACTGGGCAAATCCTTTCATCGTAAATGAGATAAGGCCTCTTATTCCTCCCCGTTTCTACTTCAAGCTTATGGTTACTAATTCTTAATTTTGTAAGCGCCACTCTGTGCTTAATATTGGTGACTTGACTTAAATATTCTTCAAAGTTATAATCCGTTTTGAACTGACGAAAGACTCTGAGTTTATTTTTATGTCTGTCGTCTTTCCTTTCATCATTGTGGAGATTACTCCATAAAATTTGCCTCTCAATGTCATATATTCTTTGGGTTATTATTTTTCCATATTCATACCATCTTGGAGAAAGTTCATTTTGTTTCATCCAAATTATCCCCAATCCGAGTTGTTCTAAAGTAGTTTTAATTTTTATGCTCCAAAATGCTTTTTTAGTTTCATTTTTAATATCTTGGTAGACTTCGGCTGAGAGTTTTTTTGGGTGTATTTCCGACTTTATAATTTTATGCCAGAATTTAAAGCTTCTACTGCATGCTTTGCATTTTAGCGGAAACCTTCCTAACTCAGCTCTGCATGCAAGGCGGCCATCTTACCAGGGGGAGGGGGGGGGGGGGGAGGGGAGGGGGAACAAAAATAAAGATGACGGGAAATATATGTAGAGAGTTTCGTGTGTTTTCTTTTATGAGTAAAGGTGATCGATGTGTCGTCTTAGTTCATCTTTCCTTTTTATTCTCTTGTGGTGAGATAATAATACTAGTGAACTTTATTACTGTAACAAAGATGAGAATATGTGGACCGCATAGCACTTATGAAATACATGAAGATATAGAAATATAGATAAGTTATAGTGCTAGGGAAAGAGGTTATTTCTGGCGAAAGACCCTTGGAATTTCAAGGGTCTTTCGGCCGGAATAACCTCCTTCCCAAGAACTATAACTTATCTATATTTCTATATCTTACTATAACAAAGCTTTATTTTCCCCCTGGAAGCCCCATGACGCTTTGGATCCATGATGGCCGACTTAGCGTCGAAAAAATGCGGATATCTAGTATTGATTAAAGTTCGAGATTGGTTAGATCAGAAGTCTTTCAGTCTCAGTGATTTTTATTTTATCATATCATGCAGGAGTTATAGGTTTGCGTAATTTATTGATACGCTGTCTATACTGTGAATAATACTGATTCAAATAGATATGTAATCATTGGCGACTCTATACTGATATGCTTATAAGAGTGGCGACTCTATAGGGAAAAAACTAAGTGATAGCCGGATATAAAACGACAAACATTAAAGAGAAAAAAATATTTTTGTTTTAACCTAAATTCCCACAAAAAGGTGTTTAAGAACAAGAAAGTATTGTCCTATTGTGAAGTACAATTCCTAAAAGCACTTTTGATGTTCCGGTACGTTGGCTGTTATTGGGTCAAATATAGCAAACAACTTTTATTGAAGAAGGAAACTAAAGCGATTAAAAATACTACAAGAAATTGTATTTTAGGGATTTAAAACAATATTTTTTTAGGAACGCCGGCTTTAATCACGTGAATTTAGTAAGTGTATTAAAATGTTCCTTGAAAATCAAAAATAAGATTGCATGTGAGTGAAAATTGGCCCCTCAGTTTCTCTTTCTCTCTCTCTCTCTCTCATCTCTCTCTCTCTCTCTCTCTCTCTCCTCTCTCCTCTCTCTCTCTCCTCTCTCTCTCTCTTTATTTTGAGCAATTGATTATTTCAGTGTTTGTCCAAAATAAATCGTAGCTAATAAAAGAGCCGATCAAGAGAGAATAGTGTAAGTTTTGAGGTTTTTAAGCGACGGAAGCTAGACTCTGATAGTGAATGAAAACGTTTTCGAGATTTCAATAACATTCTCTCGCACAGGCCACATCAAAGGAAATTTTTAAAATTAAAGAAAAGGCCGACCAATTGAGTAAAAATAAATAAAATAACAAACAGGAATTGTTCATTTTTACTTTGACTTACTCAAAGAGAATCGGCTTAAAAACAAGCACTTAATTGACGGCTTAATTTATCTCGCGGCACAAAACTGATACTGTATTTTTTTCAACTGCGTAATTCAAATGATGTCACAAGCTACCAAACGTATTTGTTACTATTGAAAAGCTGCTTTGAGACATGACAGTGCATCATGGCTATCAGGGCTAATGCGCTCCGCGGGTTAAATTCCAGTGAAAAACAACAAATAATATCAGTCAGTCGGTAAAGTAGCAAACGAGTTATCTGTAATCTATATTTTCTGTATTGTCGCTAAAAACCGGGAAATTTTGGGGCCCACTTTTCGGAATTCAGTTTTATCTTGGAATCGAAGTGAATAATCGGACGAACAAACTGACTAACAAGCGGAAGTACATTACATTTTAGTCATTACGATATCGTAGGCCTGTGGCTTAGATTACAGCACGTTCTTCCCCAACGAGCAAAGTGAATTTATTATTTTTCAGTTCGCGTTAGTTCTCTTGGAAAAAATAGAGCCTCAAAGACTGGCAAAGGTTTTTTAGTCAGCGATAGGACAACCGTCCCGTGTTGGCGTCATAACTCATTAAGTCAAAAATTGAAAGTTAAGAAATCCAGGCAACATGGGAGATATAGTGAATAATAGCATCGATGGATTAACGAATTCACTGAATTGGAGTTCAATAACGTCAAGTAAACCTACTACATCCATCGACGATGCTGCTCTTATTGCTATCTACGTAGAAGTGGAATTTTCCTCTGCTTTTATTTTGCTCATTCTTTCGCCAATAACTATCTTTACGAATGGGATTTTTCTTTTGGCTTTGTATCGAGACTCCCTAAAATGCTTCAGGAAGAGTGCCTCGACGTTTTTCGTAGCTGGGTTATCATTAGCTGACTTTATTACAGGATTACTAGTCGAGCCATCATTTGTTATCCATTACTTTTTGCGTTATTTAAATTTTGGTCCAGATGTTCTTCAAGTTACTAAGTTGATCTATAATATCGGTGGAACTCTTTCTACTATAGCTATCAGTACATCATTCGTTATTGTATTAGCAATGTCTTTATCTCAGTACATTGCTATTCGTTATCCACATCAGTACAAGACGATTGTTACTTCAAAAAGAGTGATTCGACTGGTTGCCATAAGCGGCTTGTATTTTTTGGCGTTCAGTATGCTACAATTCACTGGCATCAGTCGGAAAACATTTCTTCTCTTAGATGTTATCCTACACCCAACTTTGATATCGTTTTTACTCGTTGTTGTTCTTATTTTAATGAGAAAAGCTTTCCAAAAGCACGTTTCCAACCCCGCGAGGAACAGAACCAGTTCCCAAGTCTCAAGACCAACTAGAGGCTCCCGGAATGAGCATAATAATCGTTTGGAAGTGACTTCATCGCTGACTATCCGTCCAGTTTCTGCAAGTTCTTCAAGAATTCAAGTCAATTCAACTCAAAGAAGCTCTATGTTGTCTCAGTTATCAGGACAAGATGAAATAAGCTGCAAGCGTCCTCTTCATCACAATAACAATAAGTCTGTGGACGTACGATTAACAGCCAACCTTGATGCAAGTAATCCGTGCAACGGGGATAACTCCAGCACTACCTTCCATCATGATATTGAACCGATTAACGCGATAACCCACGAAAATTTTATAGGCACAGATGACAACGCAAATGGATTGAAAAAAATTGATCAAAACATAGGAGAAGACGATAAAGAAAATAATGTAAACAACTCAGTTCCCGGGCAATGCCTTTCATTGCGCTTGAAAACACTGAGGCACTCGTTTTATCACAGAGCATCTAGAAAGAAACCTCCGGTGGAAAGGCAATTTGCAATAATGAGTTTTTATTTGGCAGCAATATTATTATTGTCTTCCATCTCACACACGGTCGTTTTCTATGTTTTCCTTCTCAGAGCACCAGAGAGTGTTCGAGAGGATGTTTATGTAAACATTGCTTTAAGAGTTACTGATCTGATGCTGTTTTTGAAGGTTTCTCTTGATGCGTTTATATACGCCTGGCGTTTGCCTGCCTACAGGAGATCTCTCGTGAAAACCATTTCTTGTGGGAGAATACAACTAGCAGATGACGTTTGAATTGCTTTTGATATCTAAAAGCAGTAATGATCTTTATTGATTCTGATGAAAATGTCACAATTAATATAAACAGGCCTTAAAATATTCACAATTACCAACAATAGCAGCAATCAAAGTTTTAATTTCAGGCCTATAATTTTGATAGGAACTTCTCGATGATTGAGTATGGGACTAGCAGGTGGTGCTACTGATCACACCTTCTAATAGCCTGAGATATTTCGGGCCTCATTTATGGTCTAAGCTTGATCCAAATATAAGATCAAAGCCAACTTTAACTACTGAGTTTCAAAAACACTATTAAGGATACAAATATTGAAGTTATTTAAAAGAATTGGAGGAATTGGAATATTTGCAATACTTAACATGTAGACTAAGAATCGTGTACAGTTGTTATAACCCCCCCCCTTTTTTTTTCCTTCCCCCGAGGACACAGGTATCCTTGCTTCAATCTCCTCTGAAGGATGAAAGCTAAGATGTGACTTGTTTCCTCTGGCTATACTGGGCCCTTTTTAATTTCCATGTATTCCACATTTAATATATTTTATAGTATATTCCTTTTATATTCTTAATTACATAGATATATTTAGCTGGGTCTCCCCAATAAGCAAAGCACGTGTGCCAAACTAGACGTTTTCGAGACTGTAATAAAGTCTATCATTATTATTATCATTATCATTATTATTGATATTATTATTATTATTATTATTATTATTATTATTATTATTATTATTATTATTATTAATTATTTTATTTTTTATTATTTATTTTTTTATTTTTTTATTTTTTATTTTTTATTATCATTATTACTAAAATGTTATAGTCACGCGGGAATTTTATTATATATTATTAACCTATTATATATTATTGACCTAGTTAAAAAAGAAATTTAATTAAAACAAAACGAAAGGCGGGATTTGTATTTAAATTCTGAAATAACCAGTATACGCCGAATCGACAGTATGGTGAGCAATTTGAATAACTTATGTTCTCGACTCCTGCATGACATGTTCACGCGGGAAAGTAAAAGTCTTACATGTATGAGAGGATAGTCATTCCTTAGAACAATACGCGTCAGTCAAATTTGCTCGCTATATTTTCAAATCCCTACCAGCTAGAATTCCAAACTTTATAGTGTCTTAGCAGCCTTTTTATCTAGATGTTACTCAGTTTTGCCGCGGTTCACTTCATTCATATACACTTATTTCAATGACCGTTGTCATGGCCAAAGGGGATAGGCAATTATAGGCAAAAAGCAATTCATAGGAAGTAGGTCATTCCAAGATTCAAGAATAGCTGGGATGAATTGGGTTTTTCTGATTCAATGTTCTTTTGTTCAACACAAAACAATTTCCTTGTCGGAATGACCTATCGCCTAGATTTGCGATGACTACTTTTATATTGAAATAGGTGTATATATAGCTAAAAAGGCCATTTCTCTGTCGAGACGTCTGTCATGAAAATATAAATGAAAATATGTAGGACTTGCGTACGAGGTGCGTGTCGGCTATAGTTATGGATTTTTAACGAAAAATGTCCTTGTTTTATTTCACACCATATTCATATCCATATCGGAAGAAAGATAGACAGTTTTCAAGTTCGAAAAATAACCTGGAGCAAAGGAAGCAAAATAACAACCTAATGGTCTAGATCACGCTCTAAATCTGGTTTCCTTTCTATTTATAATTAATAAAAAGGGAGAATAAACAATTAGACAAAAATAAAGAAAGAAAGATTTATTCAAGGACTTTTCATTGGCCATGAGAAAAAGTTAAAATAATTTAATAAAAGTGACGAATTTGATTAATGAATAACAGTTCAAACGGCTTCTTGGCGGCATTGTTCCGTAAAAAATACAAAGCCGGATAATTCGTGAATGTTCTTGGCCTGTTTGATAGACATTTCGGCCTCCTGGGCATATCATAGCCTTTATTCCAATAAGCTCCATCACGATAGTACATCGAATCAATGCACCACGCAGACATTTGTCGTTTGCAGGAATCGAGATCATGCATGTGTTGTTTTTTTTCGAAAAAGAGGATGTATTCTCGTGTATCATATCAGGCCCTGATCATATGAAAAAATTACTAAATAGTTATTCTAATCAGTGCTAGGCATATTAAAAATCCCCCTCTTTTTCTAAAGTAAAGAAGTAGTCAAATTAAGCATTTCATTCGCTCAAGGTAAACTAGCTTAAAATGTAATGCCATGTCAGTGAAATGATGCTTTCCTAAACAATATCAGGGTTGGATATCATTCCTTCTTAATCCAGGGGTGTCATTCTCTCCCTATCCAGGGGTGATATTCCTTCCCTATCCAAGGGTGTCATTCCCTCCCTATCCAGGCGTGTCATTCCTTCCCTATCCAAGGGTGTCATTCCTTTCCTATCCAGGGGTGTCATTCCTTCTCTATATCCAGGGCTGTCATTCCTTCCCTATCCAGGAGTGTCACTCCTTCCCTATCCAGGGATATCATTCCTTTCCTATCCAGGGGTGTCATTCCTTCCCTATCCAGGGATATCATTCCTTTCCTATCCAGGGGTGTCATTCCCTCCCTATCCAGGGATATCATTCCTTTCCTATCCAGGGGTGTCATTCCTTCCCTATCCAGGGATATCATTCCTTTCCTATCCAGGGGTGTCATTCCTTCCCTATCCAGGGATATCATTCCTTTCCTATCCAGGAGTGTCACTCCTTCCCTATCCAGGGATATCATTCCTTTCCTATCCAGGGGTGTCATTCCCTCCCTATCCAGGGGTGTCATTCCTTCCCTATCCAGGGGTGTCATTCCTTCCCTAACCAGGGGTATCATTCCTTTCCTATCCAGGGGTGTCATTCCTTCCCTAACCAGGGAGGTCATTCCTTCCCTATCCAGGAGTGTCACTTCTTCCCTATCCAGGGATATCATTCCTTTCCTATCCACTGGTGTCATTCCTTCCCTATCCAGGGGTGTCATTCCTTTCCTATCCAGGGGTGTCATTTCTTCCCTATCCAGGGATATCATTCCTTTCCTATCCAGGCGTGCCATTCCTTCCCTAACCAGGGAGGTCATTCCTTCCCTATCCAGGAGTGTCATTTCTTTCCTATCCAGGGATATCATTCCTTTCTTATCCACTGGTGTCATTCCTTCCTAGGCCAATCGAGCGGTATTTAATAAACTTTCAAAACTCGTAGAACAAAACGCTTTCATTAAGACGTGGTACAAAATAACAAAAAGTCCCAATATAGTACTTACAAGATGTTTCAAGGAAGATTTATTATGAATAGGAAGGAGAAAAGGCATTTCTCTACAATCTAGAATCATTTGACTCTTGAATAGATAGAATTGTGGTAATATGTTAAGGAGTACAAACCACATCACAAAAAATCCGTCACTTCCATTCGTAGTTTGCTTGAATACAGAAGCTAAATTTCTCCAGGTTTTCTTCCCCTGGTAAAGCTCAACATGTACTTTGAGAATTGTATGAATAAAATGTTGATCGTAATACTATAATACTGGATATAAGTGGATTAAATTGGAAACCAGTATTCACACTGCATTTCTGTCATCCATTAATAAATAGAAAGATTTCCACAGCATTCAGAAATGTAAAGAAACAAACGTAATCTTCATATACTGTCCATATCTCTCGAACATACCGTATTTCGTCTATTAATGGGAGCTTATTCTTTTTCAGTGGTTTTGGACCGGGAGCTAGAAATTAGTAAATTTTCCTGATCTTTGGAAATTCGTGCTGATCGAGACAACAGTCGCGACAGGGAAATTGGGCAATACACTTCCGTCAATCATATAAATTGGTCGGTATATCTATATTCTCTGATTGGCGGCAGTTTATTGACTTATTTCCCGGTTGCGACTGTTTTCTCGATCAGCGCGTAGCAGTGAAGAGTGGTAAAGGCTGGGGGCTTATCTAATTTTTGGCGCCTTAGAACAGCGGTGTATTAGAAATAAGGGGAAGAGAGCTTCTCAAAGGCTAGGGGATTAATAGAGGAAATACGGTACCTTAAACAAACATACTGTCAATATATAACTCAAACCTCTATCTATTATGTTTCCTTTCAAACAAAGGAATATACTTTCACACTATGATATGTATCTATTGGCTTGAAAAGCGATACAAGATAAACACATCTGGCTAGCAAACTGTATAAGAAACGAGAGGGTCATGGCGTTAAGGTACAGGCGATGGTTGCGATGGCACGGGAGATGGTACGGCGGGCGATGGTTGTGATGGTTCAGAGCGAGCAAATGAAGGGCCCGATGGGGATCCAGAAGAGAACGCAGAGAAGAAATCTGAGGCGAATTCACAGACATCATCGGGTTTTCTGAGAAGCAAAAACTGTAAGAAGTCTGCCAACAGTGCGCGGAGTTCGGGATGACGTCTCATGTAAGTTGCGTGGTCATCTGAAAGCTCCGCCTAGATTGAAAAAAAATATTGTTCATTTACGCCTGTACTTAACCACCTGCTCCTCAAACATTTAACCTTATCGACAGCATGTAACAATCATCACGCCTTTCTTTTATCTTTACTTAAATTAATCCCTAAAGTTACCCTCTACACGCCTTTAATATACACCTATTTAAAAAAAAACGCCAATGACGATAGGCAATTGGAGATAGGCAACAGGAGATAGGTCATTCCATGATCCAAGAATAGCTGGAATGACTTGTGTATCTACTTCTTATTCTCGTCAATCAAGAGCACGGGCATTTCCTTATCAGAATGACTTCACACTTTATACACTCTCGTCTTCCTTCTCTTCAAAAAGCATCGTCGCTCATCTAAAATATTGATGGCAATAATCACGCCTTTCTTTTACCTTTCTGTCTAAAAAACGTGAGTACAGTTGCATGTCTTCGTCCCATTTAAGAGGTTTTGGTTTCTTTTCTTCAGTGGTTGATTTTGGTAACTCTGTAATAGCAAAAAACGGCCATGGGGGTAATTTGTCAAACATTTTTTGGACAGACAAAAAGGGAGCAAAAAAGGAAATAAAAAGGAGCACTCATAGTAAGAGGGGGTTAGAAAGGCCCCTGGCTCGGGAGATTTGAGCAACCACTCCCCGCGTTATCGAAGTAAAGCTAAACTACTTTTACCTTTTACTCTCTTTCAAATCAAAAAAAGAACACAAGGTTGGGTGGGTAAATGGTTTGATGGAGAAATTCAATAAATGAATAAATACGTACAAGTAGAATGAATATATGGATGATTACATGAATGAAAAAACGACCGACCGACCGATCGACCGCGGATCGATCGAACGAACGAACGAACGAACGAAACGAACGAACGAACGAACGAACGAAACCGAACGAACCGAACGAACGAACGAACGAACGAACGAACGAACGAACGAACGAGACGAACGAACGAACGAACGAACGAACGAACGAACGAACGAACGAACGAACGAACGAACGAACGACGAACGACGAACGAACGAACGACGAACGAACGAACGAACGAACGAACGAACGAACGAACGAACGAACGAACGAACGAACGAACGAACGACGACGAACGAACCCGAACGACGAACTACACGAACGAACCAATGAACGAACGAACCGAACCATGAATAAATGACTAAATGTAGTTTAAGACCCTAACACCCCTCTGAAAATATACTCATAATTAATTCTACGTGGTTTAAGAAGTCCAATGATCGAAAAAATGCATAGTTTGAGTGCAGCTTCGTTAAGTTATTAAGGTTATGTCATATGCTAATAGGAGAGGCATTTGTGTTTATTTGTTACCTGCTTCTATGTGAAAACTAAGCAATAATTTCTCCTAAGTCACAGCATTAGCATAAGGTATGGAAAAACCTTTATAACTTAAATGAGCCGTACTCAAACTATGGAAAATTCGGTTCGTTCATCATCTTATCCCATGTAGAATCGATACTAAGAATAACGTCGAAAGTTGATAGGAACTTTAACAACTAGGTGAATAGGGAGTAGCTAACGAAAGTGACCAACGATGTCACATAAATTGACCCTTCTCAAAAGGATCGTGGATTCGAGCATACCATAAAAATACAAAAGAAATCACACTTTTTCTCGATGGAAATTGTGGCATTTCTTTCGTATTTTCTTGTTGGCCTCGCATACAAGACAATCTTAAGCATTGCAGCTATAGAATTGGAATTTCGGCTGGGCTATTCTTGGATAATAATAGAAAACTATTCCAGTCAAAATTGGGCTGGATATAGTTGACAGGAATAGGCTCGCCACCCAAGCAACATAGAGCAGTTTTCGTATGATTGTGAAAAGTTCAGCGCCGTAAGCGTTACGTGCCGTGACCGTGATACTTCCTAGTATATTAATTGGCTGATTTTTTTTCACACGCAATATGATTGGTCTAAAAGTGTCGCGATCTTAGCGTGACCGTTTCCGCGCCGTGGTTATGCCGTGTTCTGGGTATTTGATTGGATGGAGAGTAAATTCTCGTGCAATGTGATTGGTCTGGCGTATCCCTTGCCGTGTCATGGCCGTGTTCGTGCCGTGAATTTTTAACAGTCATACGAAAACTGCACTATGTTTGCTGGCAAATACATTAATTATTACGTGTATAGTCATTAGTTATCTCACCATCCTCTGGAACTGGTCCTGGTCCTTGTCCGGGCAGATTCAGCAAACTCATTTTGACCTGCGATCCAAGTTGTGTTCTTAAAGCTAAGTGACTGAATTTTTAAAACAAAAGATGCAGGGATTAGAATATCTAAATATATTGGACCCTGTTACTAGTTCTTCCTATTTTCTTGATTAATTGCCTTATTTTCTAAACCACGTCCACATTCGTCTCATCGAAAGTTTCGCGTACACGTACATTCTCCTAGCGTTCTCGCCCGTCCACACTAAAACGATCCAAAAACGCAGATATCTTTACGACCGGAAATGACGCACTATTATCATCTGCGCATGCGGAATACAGACGTGACGGTGTCTGCAGGTCTGTGTGTTTGCTTTTCTGTTAATCTACCTTCCTACCTCCTTGAATTACCTGTCTGTTCAATACCTAACTAGACTTTCGCAAAGTCCTTTGTCTCCATATTAGTTCACACGGGCTGTATAAAACACAGGCAGCACAACCAGGATCACACGCGCTGGACGAAGGACTTTTCAAACTTGTTTCCCGACAATTTTAGCGACCTAAAAGCGGGACCCTGAATTATGCTCGCGCTATTTAGAAACGTAGGAAGATTTCGCAGCACTTGCTACAGAAATTAAAATTCTAATTCGATCAAGAAAGGTCTAGATGAAAATTACTCTGTGTAATTCTAGTTACCCTACCAAATCGTGTAGTTTCTTTATTATGTAAATACACGAAACGAAACGCAAAACGCAAAAAGCGAAACGCAAATAAAAATCCTGCAAGAGGAACAAGACGACCACTCTCGACAACAACAAACTGCTTGCTTGCAGCAAGTCTAATACCTACCCTGAGGTAAGAAAGTAGGCATGCCAAGTAGAAGGGCTGTCATTTACTGAATCAATCGTTCTTTCTATTCCTATTAAGGTCTGTTGTTTAGATGCAATTGCTTCAGTTTTTTCCCCAAGAGAGCGCTAGAAAAGAACAAAGCGATGTAGTACCTCTCTCCTTCAACGATCAGTTCCTGGTTTTCGATCATTCTCAGGGGAGTGAGAGAATTGAAACTTATAGGACTCTTAAGTAGTGACGTATTTCCGGGTCCAATCACACAAAATATCACTAAAATCCTGCCACAGTTTATTCCCAGGATTTATTCTCTACTTTCAACAATTAGATATATGAACAGAAAATCATACTATGAATAAAAAACACAGAAAAATGTATGTAGAAGTAATGGTTAATTTGGACCCGGAAGTCGTTTTTCGTTCGGATTACGTCACACGCAACCGTTTTATTGTTATGTCCTCCATATTGAGTTGCATTCCGACGTGCTGCAAGGAGTTTATTCAGGCCCCGTCCACACTATGCCGGATAAATTTAAATCCGCAACTTTCACACCGAAACCGAAAAAAAAATTCCCTCTACACATCAAAACGGATAAAATGTTTCGCGTCCACTCTAGTCCGATTAGAGGCGGCAAAAACGCTTCATAGCACATCTGAGCATGCGTATAGAAGCTGAATTTGAGCCCGCGGTGAAATGATAGCCTTCCCGCCATGTTCCCATGACAAGCATGACGTCATCGTATTCGAAAAGTTCCGGATACGAAATGTTCTCCGTCCACACTAATACGGCTAGCCGGCGTTTTTAAATTGTTCCACTCTGGAGACCGTATTCGAAAAAAATCGTTTTCGGTGAAGAATTGTTCCGGATTCGCCCGGACTAGTGTGAACGGAAGGCCTAACTGGATCAATAAAGTTGCGGATTCAAATTCATCCGGCATAGTGTGGACGGGGCCTCACACAACTGACAAGGTGGTATGAAACAGGTTTATTCATTTCATTTATTTTTCTACTTACATAAGTTGATGTTCTTAGATTAGTATCCGTGTCAAAGGTAGTAAAGACCATTCCATGTGGTACACCATTCTTGACCATCACTCTTTGTAGTAACAGATTTGATCCTTCGGAAATAAAACCATCAAGTTCATCTGCTGTCAATTGGAATTCTGTTTTCTCAACTTCCTGCCAAAAATTAGAATTAAAACTTTATAAAATGAATCTGGTTATGACAATAACATTTAGAGTGACTAGCTAGTACGGGATTAAAGATCTGAATAGTGCTTCAGCAAGAATTTTTCTCTCTGAAAGTAAATCCAAGCTCCTGGCAGGATTTGAACATGTGACCTGTTTGCTAGTGTGATGTTCTAACCAAGTTTACTACTGGAACTCATGTTGATAAGCAAGGTCTAGATGGATTTTGTGTGCAAACCCTTTTGATTTTATGTATTAGGGAATCAAGGGTGCGGCCTAGTGGTATCGTAAAACGTGAGCACGTTTTCATCGTTTTCCTGTATTTTACTTTACCTTTTACAAACCTTCTCACCAAGCGCAAATACTCTTTTGTTTTTCTACCACTTGGACTTTTTTTGCGATTCTTTTTCAGTAATTTAAGAGAATTTTTTTACTGGTCAACTGACGTTTCACGTTTGCTGTGAACGTAAATCTAAAACTCTCTAATATTTTCCTCGACACTTGAAGGCCCACAGCTTCAAATTTACCTATGTTTAATTTGCGTTCGTTCGTTCTCAGTGAATAAATTGTAAAATATTGACAATAAAATCTCTTACCACTCCTTGTGACATTGTCTTGCGTACTGTATAAACATTGTCATCCAGTGCTAGAAACGTTCTTTTGTCTAATGGTTGGTCTGGGATCTAACGAATCAGAAGTTTACATTTTTCAAATTTGATTATAAATACTGATTGCCATAAATAAATTTAATTTTCTTCTACAGCAGGTCTAGAACTTAATTTTACTGCTTATAATAATGATAATGATAATAATAATAATAATAATAATAATAATAATAATAATATTTATTTGTAAAGCGCGAAATCCACCAATTGCTCAAAGCGCTCACTAATAAAATTTATTACATAATTTAACTAAGCTGATTAACAATTGAGATATAAAAAAAATAAGATATAAAAAATATGTGAAAAAAAAACGATTATAGATTATAAGAAGATATACTTAGCTAAAAACTAGTGTGAGCTGCGTCGGTGTTTCTAATGAAACAGTAATGATAAAAAGGTAAATTGTACACCGTGAAAAAGATGAAAAAACTTACTGACGTTTCGGCGTTTTGTTTTATTCCATCTTATATACACTCCTTTCTACCACCTCTTTCTCTTTTACTCCGACGAAGGACTAGCGTCCGAAACGTCAGTAAGTTTTTTCATCTTTTTCACGGTGTATAATTTACCTTTTCATCATTACTATTATAGATTATAGATTATAGACTTATGACTAGTAAACTAGCTATGCGGTCTTGCAGATATCATTTTACAGTAAAGGAAAATTATACGTCGTTATATAAAGTTACAGCCAAAAAATTTATAAGTCAATACGGCAGTAGTCTCCCTCGCAGCCGTTTTTAGTGTCGGCTGCGAGGGAGACTAATATGGCAGTTGAATTAGCAAATTTCACCAGCAAAAACAAAAAAGTAGTATTTCACCAAATGGCTACCCACCAGCACCAGGTTTCAGTATACTATATATAACAGTACAGTATGCACCAATTGCTAGCATATCTATAGTTCCGACTCACACAACAGCGAGCCAATCACTGTTGCAGCAGTGTCCCCAGTGTCATCAGGACATTTGCATGATGGTGACATTTTGACTCCCGCTACCATTATTTGCATTATATTCTTTTTTTATTCACATTTATATTCCCTTGTGAGAATAGTAAGACAATCGGTGCTAATGAACTGAACAAAAGAAAGAGTGCTTGGGAGTCTGGTAGTAGAGGTCAATGATGCCATCAGACAAACGTCCTATTAAATTTTAATTTGTCCCACAGACAACTACACAGTATCTAATTTAAGGTGACTGCCTACTTTTGAAAATTGATTTAAAGTTTTTTTTAAACTTCGATTCTCTGAATGGTAATTTAATGCTGATTCCAAACCTGGAAAGAAAAATAGGGTGTCCCGAGCTTGTTTTCCAGATAATCAGCATTTAATGGAAGGCTACGCAAAAGCTTCTGGAGTAAAAATTGCGCCACCGGAAGTGATTAGAAGAAAATTAAGATTCATAAGATCATAGTTATTTGCAGACTACATGATTGCACGAATGAAGGCTAGTCAATCATTCTACAATAATACATGGATATTTTAGACAAAAAGACAAAAAATACATTGATTTATCAAATTTTGTAGTTTCGGTGCTCTAAAAATATCCCATAAAGTCGAACAAAAATCCCTACAAAAATCTATTTTTTCATGTGTTACTGATATAAACTTTTTTTTTAATGTTGATATAACCTAGATTTTTAGAATTCTTTTCAAATGAGCTATTAAAAAATATAGAGTCTCGTGCAAAATTTGAGGGTTTTGCCCTGTTGAAGCTCAAAACGCGTATGGTTCTTCAATAAAATCTTGTAGATTTTTCAGCGGTTTTTGAGCGCGCGCTCATCGTGGGCTCAATTTGAACGTTCAAAAGTAGGCAGCCACCTTAAAGAGCACCACAAGGATTGCTAGGCAATTTACTATTATTTTGCAGGACAATAAAAAATTTGAAACAATATATATTCAAGATTTCTAGATAATTTGTGAAGCTTCTGGGACATAGCAACAGTACGGATTAACAAAGTGCGTCATAGAGTTTCCGAACACACGAGTGAGACTTAGAAATTTTGGTTCTCCTCACTTAGAAAAAAAATTAAGTGAAGACACCAAGAATCGAACTCGGTACCTTCGGCACCAAAGGACTACTACAATGCCAACCCCAACCCTAACCCTAAACCTAACCACTAGACCACGAAGCGAATTCGGTTGGGTGGTCTCATTTTTGAGTCATATTTAAAAGATGTATCATTAGCATGTGCACATAAATATTTATTATAGTTTAATTTATGCTATCGTAGGGTACGACTACTAGCCGATTACTCCAAATTTGCATTTGAATAGAATTCCCCTGACAATTCCCGTACACGACGATACAACCAATTAAGGGGAGTCAGAATCATATGCTAAATGACTACCCCTAACTACATAGTAAAATACCTTGACATATTCATAGTGAGTTTGCTCCAAGGTTTTTAGTGATCTATCAACGTACGCAGTTACTGAGGTCCCTATTGGTAAGTTATCTATCACACCATGGCTGTTTGCATGGACAAGATAACATGGCTCATCTTTCCACGTTGCTGATTCAACTGTTATTTTCATTTCTCCAATTTCCTGCAATAAAAATCACTAATTATTGGACAATTATAACTAAAGGTTTTTTTATTGGAATATACAAGTAACCTTATTAAACCAGGTTTGGGCAGGCAGAGGGGGGAAGGAGTGAGGAAGGGAATAGGGAACTGGGTGTGGGCGATGGGGTCGTAACCATAGAGGAACAGAATTTCAGATAATGAGGAAAAGTAGAAACAGTTTTTTTTTTCTTTAAATTACTTTTCCATGCAAGGAGAAAGTTTGAACACATCTGTGGAAAGTTGTTCATGTTAAAGATATTTTTGAATTTACTAAATTTTGAGCAAGCCAATGAATTCAGTCCTTTTGAAATGAGTGATTCTGTAATAAGTCACACCTGCATTAGATTTTTTGCCTCACTGAGCCCACCATAAGCCTCAAAAACTTCACAAACTCCTTGTCATAGCTGACAGTAATGGTTTTTCAATACCATAGCTTTAATTAATTTTTCTCTATGAGTGTGCTATCACTTATAGTAAGACCTATCAAGGTGTACTTTTAAGGGAATGAAAGACTTCTAATAGTCCATTAGTAAAATTGTTTATAGGAACATTGGTACATGTACATCAAGAGCCTGATGAGAACACTTAAAGAACCATTAGCTAACATGGTACTCAATAGCTAACTAATGTGGAAGTCTTAAAAGAATACTCCTTTTTACAGCTCCATTCAGTGACTATACGAATAATAGTTCCTAGATGAGCCTGAAGTTTCCATGCATAGCAAAACTACAGCTTATCATGTGCGGTTACTCCAGCCTCGTCTAGGAACTATTATTCGTGGTCACTGAATGGAACTGTAAAAAGGAGTATTACATGTATCTATCATTACAATAGTTTTTATTGCTTGAATATTGGTTGAGCTGATCTCTTAATGGAAGCATATTTGTTCCTTCAATAGGCTACTTCAATAAGGGAAACAAAGTAATTCAAATCTGTAATGCTTCCAGCTTTCTGAATTCATTGTTTATATTTAATCAACCAATATGTGCAGCATTAATGGGCACCACGCTGCATATGTGCCGGATCTAATGCAATCCAATCGTCACTTGTTTGCGTTGGATTCGCCACATGTGGGGCTCAGTGAAAAGGCTGGGTCTAACTAGGAAAATAAATTTAATGTACATATATTTTATCATCTTAATATAATTCTTAATTATTTTAAAATATATTATTATTACTGTAATGCTCAACACATCTATCATTATTTCACCACAGTTCTACCCATTCAATATTCACACTTATTATTACTTATGGGGGCTTGAAGAACCCAACAAAAATGACCGCTCGCCAACATGCAGGATTGGCTTCATAGCTCAGTTGGTAGAGCATCGCACAGGCATCACGGAGGTCATGGGTTCGATTCCCGTTGAAGCTTGAAATCACTTTTTCAAGTCTTTCTTTACAGCATACGCTTAGATCGCTCATTCACTGTGATGTCAACACATCTATCATTATTTCACCAAAGTTCTACCCATTCAATATCCACACTTATTTGGGGGGGGGGGGGGGGGGGGGGTATGGATAAAGATGATATCATTTGTGATAAGTTAATATTTTAAAAAGTGATATATCATGAAATGCTCTAATACCTTGCCAGTTTCTGAGGTGGTGATGAGAGAGTCAGAGAATGATAATGACTCCCAAGTTCCATCATCTATAAAAATAAAACAATGTTGAATACTTAATAGTAATTATACAGTAGTAATACTAACCAGGGGTTTCAATAGAAGGTGTCTACCGGCGGTTTATTGTCCGGTACTTTCTTTCATACTGCCGGCTATTTTGCGATTTAGTCTTAATATTAAATAAGAAGTAAAATTTGTGGAAACAGACGTGTACTTTTGAGTTTCATCCATCTACTTCAAATATCATTGAAATCCCTGCTAACACTACAAAATAAAAAGCTTTGAGCCCAATACTATTTCTATACTGTACAAAACCCTAAACTTGGACATACATACAGTAGGTAATGTACACATATCCATGCACACACACTCTAGTTTTGTACAATTAGAGGAAGTATAGGTACCATATTGGTAAGAATATTCACCAAAGCACTATCAAGAATAAATTTCTGTACTTGATGGCTATTACATGTTTATAGTTCTAACTGATAGTTCTTTCCTGTGCTTTGAATAATGAATTTTCAGGGTTTTCTGGTTTTCTTCCCTTCACAAAAATCACAGTATTTAAGAATTCAAATCAGATTAAGTCCCAATCTATGTATGGATACATTAGCCCTGTTTAATCCTATATGATTAGGTTTCATTTTCATGTATTAATTACATAAATCCTTAGATTCAATCTAGGCAACTATGCAAGGTAGTAAGAAAATGTTTTAAACAAGAAGTAAGAAATGGAAAGCAGATATTAAAGGAAATTGAGGGAGTATTTCAGGTTGTACTGTAAGAAATGTTGATAAAATTGCCCGAGGTTTGCTCTGGCCTCAGGCATTATGGCTAGGTACTATCAAATAAGAGAATATTATTAGTGACTTTATTATCAGAGCTAACTAGATCTTTTCTCTGATAAGACCGCAGGCGACAACATACCACTTATTTATAACATATATTACTAGTGACTCATACATAATTGCCTGTTCAGGAAGTATAGGTGTCATATTTTCAATTAGTATTGGAAATAATAAGCAAACAGTGAATATTCCTACACAAAGCAGGTGCTCTAGTCTATTTTCTTTATATGCTATGAACCATGTCCAAGGATTGTATCATATTTAGACAAATTCAAAGACATTGAATTTATCTAAAATAATTCATAGATTAACATAGTAAAATTATCTCTTTTAAATTTAAAAAAAATTCTATTGATATCTATTTTTATTATTGAACCTGAAACAAAAGTAAAATACGTCATATACAGTACCTTATTTAAAGTAATAAAAACTAGAAAAGAAATTGTTTTCAAAAGAATAAATAAATAAAAAAATTATAATTTAATAATATCATCTTATTTTAATTTTGTTTTAGCAAATGACTTTATGAGTTCCTTGCTTGCACACTAGGGTTACAAAAGTGTTTACTGTAAGTACAGTAATACCATAGATTTTTTTTTACAAAATGAAACATTACAGTATAATCACCCATAACTAGATTAATATTTAGTTTTTGAAAGTAAAAATATATATTTTTTTGTTTTATACCAAGTGTCAAAGCTCAATTTTCCTCAATTTCTATTGGTCGAGAGTGTATCACGTAAACGCATAGAAATTCAACTGTTTCCCGGCGAGTTGTCTGAGAGGGAAATAATGCATTGTTCCAGAAGTACCAGAAGTCACGTGACCACGAAAAACATCACCTCACGCGTGCGTAAAACTACTTACAGAAAAAGACATCCATTAAAAATGTGACAAATGTTTTGTTCTCTTTGTCACTTGATATGATAATAAAGCGCTCATTGACTGGGGCAGAGGGAAAGCAGTATGTAAGGTGCACCCTCTACGGCCGATGTTTCCCTATGCTCTGCCTTGGGAAACATCAGCAGTCTCGGGTCTACAAAACATACTGTTACCCTCAGTCCCAGTCAATAAGTGTTAATTATTGATGTAATTATATCGAATGAGTTGAAGAAAAAATATATCAATTTCAATAAAAGGAGATTTCTTTTTTAAAATAATGGAAAAACAGTGGATATTAGGAGAGAAATTATACAGAATGACAGCATGTTTATTCATTATGATAAAATAATCAATAATAATACTAATATTGCACAGGAAACGACATGCAGTTTTACATGTGTTGAAATCCAAGCAAATTAAATGACATTCGATTCTGGTTAAATATGAAGGAATTTAAGTTTTATTACAGTAAGAATCGACCAAAGGAAGTACATTTTTTGGATATACTACAGTAGTTTACACGGTAAAATACTTCAAGATCTTTCACTTAAATATATTTGTAGAAATAGTTTCATCTCGATCGGTTTTAGTTTCAACTGTTGTAGGCTTTATTATTTTGAATGTAATGACACGGGAAGTTAATCCCCTAAAAACTTCAGTCTTACAATTCCTGTTTTATTTGTTTACTATTTGCTTGCTTAAGACGAAACGATAAAATACGACACATCAAGGAATCTAATCCAAAGTCATTGATGACACAGCAGATCGTTATCAAAATATCCCACGTCGAAAAATAAAACCACAAGAAGAAGAGGAATCGTGGACTTGAAGCACTTCAAGTGGTACAACCATTCTACGATAATCAAAGCGAACCTCTATACTAAACAAACACCAAAATAACTCTAACATACCAATAGCAGATAGATAATTTACTGCTTCTTCATTTGCTTTAGCCTTTACACTTTGATCTGGCATAGTTTTATCCTCATCAAGCGAAGAAACTCTGAAATTTTGAGAACCAAACGTGAGCTTTTCCTTTAAAAATTTCAACATTTCTACAATCCGTAAAAATTCTCACCTGTCGCCATTTTGAAGGCTCATTTGGAGCTGAGAAACTCACAGCTACTATGGGCTGCGTTTAAGATAAGGAGAATAGCTACAGAACGATCCAAACCTTGCAAAATATGATTATAATTCAGAGTTTTAAACGTTTTTAACCTTTGATAGGAAGATGTTTGCCTTTGAGCTCCAGTTCCGGCGCCAAATCGACCCCTTGTTCCCATAGTAACCATGCACCGACAATTGACGTCATCCAGATCATTTCTCAGATTAATACCAAAGGAAAACAAACACAAATTATCTTTATCTCGGGTAATACTAAAAACGTTCAAGAAAAAATACTGAGAGTAAAAAAAAAAAATGCAAATCTTAAATGTTGAAATTGGAGATTAAATTCTAACCTGATCACGAAGAGTAATGATAAAAAGGTAAATTATACACCGTGAAAAGATGAAAACACTTACTGACGTTGGGACGCTAGCCTTCGTCAACTGTTCCTTCGTCGGAGTAGAAGAGAAAGAGCTCTTTCAGTACTCCGACGAAGGACTAGCGTCCGAAACGTCAGTAAGGTTTTTCATATTTTCACAGTGTAAAATTTTCTCTTTTAACATTACTGTTTCATTAGAAACACCGACGTAGCTCAGAATAGTTTTTAGCTAGTTATATATTCAGATCACGCGGAGTGTAGTTCGATTTACTAAATTTCCGCGCGCTAGTCATTGAGCAATTAAAATCAAATTATCAATCGCTTGTCGTGGATTTTTAAACGGTTCTTCTAGACTAGTACATAGAAATGAGGTTTCATTATAGGACATTATAAGGGGGGGGGGGGGGGGGGGGGGGGAAAGGGGGGGGGGGGGGGGAAGGGAGGAAACAGTAATCCACAGGCAACCCAATAATTGGATGTAGTAATTTAATAGTAGTAGATAAAGTTCATCAAAACTCGTAACATAATCTTTAATTTGGCTAACGCCATTGGGTATTATTTTAGTGGTAAAAAAGACAGTGAATAACAAATTCTCAGTTCATTTTTAAAAAGAGTTTCACAGCTTATGGATACCACTGTAGCTAATGCTTCTGCTTCAAGAAGTCTTTCTTTAACTAGTAGCCTTTTTTGCCATGCATTTCATTGTCTAAATACAATCAAGTGGTTGCACCTTGCAATAGAAATTCAATTGCTACCCATCCATACCTAATCCATTCACCCTAATTAGGAGCCATAGTCGTAAGTTGTTCACCGTGAGTAGCTGTATTCGAGGTATCACTCTCTTCATACAGTCTACCAACGAATGAAAGTCTTCATAAAGGCGCGAAGTAGTCATGCAGAGATTTTTTCCCCGCAAGCCTTATTATCGTAGCATCGTTCCACTGATTTCCATTGGATGAAGCTTGGCCCTATTTAACTTCATTCAAAGCCCTGCGTGTAATAATTGCGGCTAATTCCAAAACAAAGCCAACACATTCTATTGATGGAATTCTCAATCCAAAATTAATTATTAATAACTATAAGTTTTGGTTTTAATCTATTCATTTTACGACAGAAAATCCTTCAGTTTGTCTCGTTAGACGGGCCTAGATCCTAGATGTGTATTATAAAATGTTCTAATTAAAAAAGCGAGATGTCACTAAAAAGAAAACACACAGTCCTATGCGTATTGGTATTATCCAATGCCTTGTATCTCTACCTCGGTGGTTTAATTTTCAGCGCCATCGAAAAGAAACCAAAAGTTCAGCCAAAGACTACGAATGATGTGGTTGAAATCCTAGATGCATTGAAAAGCAGCTCCTACGGCCAGCGAGTTCTCCCTGATGATTTTAATAGTAAAGACCTTGTGGAAAAACTCAGTGAAGAAGACTTGAGCAAGATCAATATTGGGTTGGAATCTATGACCAAGAAGAAGAAAGCTGCTGCAAAACTTCGATGGAGCTTTTCGAATTCTCTGTTCTTTTCGACAACTGTTGTTACGACAATTGGTAAGTCTGCTAAACAAAATTATGTAGCAAAATAATGACAAAATTGTGCATATTTTTCATGTCAAACTTTTTGAGCGTTGGAATTTGTTGTCGATTTGTGTTGCGATGTTTGCGTCTCAGTGTTCATTGACAATAAATATTTAATGAAGGAAACACGAGGAGAAAAACCCTGTTCTGCATGCTTATGACTGAGGCTTTAGAGGCGAGGGTACGCACGTCGATTTGAGGAATGAACTTGAATAGTATTTCTTTACGTCTGGTTCTTTTTCGTCCCTCCGATATTGGTTTGTAATGATGGAGTAAGGAGTCGAGAGACGCGGGACCGCCATTGACGTGGTCATCCGAGCCATTTTTAAGTCTAACAATTTGCAGATGTAATTACAAAGGCAGCACTTTCTCCTCAGTTATTTTAAGACCCTGAGTGTTGGTCCAGCCAAGGCTTTAAACGCGACCTCCCTCACAACAATAGTCCGATGCTCAACCAACTGAGCCAACCGGGTGGCAGTTAAAAACGATATAGCCATGTTGTGTTAATTTTTGCGAAACCGTGGTGTATTGGAAACAGAGGTTTGCCATTTATCAATTCCGGTTGAGGAGAATTCTGTTTCTGGATGCGTGTAAGGTGGAACTCACATCTTCATATAAATTAAGTGGTTCGGATAGGCTACGCGTTCACAGCACTCCACGTCGCGTTCAGCCCAAACACGGAATTTTACCATCACCTAGTTTATACGGTTCTGTAAGTAGTACTTTTTTTCATTGAAAGGCTCAAATTATCACCACATTTTCTCGCTCTCTAAGGTTACGGAAACCTCGCTCCGACAACACTTGGTGGTCGAATGTTCTGCATCGTGTACGCTTTGATAGGAATACCACTGACCTTAATGCTTCTGGCTGTGGTCGCCAACGTCATTGTGTTCAAGCTGAACAACGCATGCGCATGGGTCGTATCTCGCATCCGAATGAAATACTTCAAGGATTACGAGTTTGAGGCGGCAAGTAAAGAGATCAGTGCTCCTGTGTGGCTTGCTCTGCCAATCATCTTTGTGTTTTTGGCTCTGTTGTCATCTCTGTACTGCGCCCTCGAAGGTTGGGATTTTGGGACATCGTTGTACTATATATTCATTACTTTTACGACCATAGGGTTTGGAGATATAGTGCCTTCGAGTCAAGCGGTGAGTAAAATAGTTAGCTGGACATGTTATGAGAGGCATGTTGTCAAAGGATTTTGGCTGCAGAATGTTGGGATTAGAATGCTCGCGAAACCCCCCTCCCCCCTCACCCTAAAAAAAACATAAAACAAACCCTAAATGCAGCCATTCAAACTGAACTCAGTTGCATCCACCCAAATTCTTTAAATTCGATAATCTCCCCATTTATACGAAAGTAGAAAAAATTCATGGCTCCAAAATTTAAGTAACGCCAAAATGTTAGGTCTCCATTTATCCCCTAACTTTGCTTCTCTACGACAAAGAATTAACGTCTGTTGTCAGTAATAACGTCAGTAGTTGCAAACTTTTCTTTACTCTGTTTCTTATTCACGGTACGTACCTGTTGTTTTCAACACACCCAACGTAATCCCAACTAGTAACCACTAGTCATTCTTATTCACTTGTTGTATTCAACACACCAACACAGTCCCAACTAGTAACCACTAGTCATTCTTATTCACTTGTTGTATTCAACACACCAACGTAATCCCAACTAGTAACCACTAGTCATTCATATTCACTTGTTGCATTCAACACACCCACACAGTCCCAACTAGTAACCACTAGTCATTCATATTCACTTGTTGTATTCAACACACCAACACAGTCCCAACTAGTAACCACTACTAGTCATTCATATTCACTTGTTGTATTCAACACACCAACACAGTCCCAACTAGTAACCACTAGTCATTCATATTCTCTTGTTGTATTCAACACACCAACACAGTCCCAACTAGTAACCACTAGTCATTCATATTCACTTGTTGTATTCATCACACCAACACAGTCCCAACTAGTAACCACTGGTCATTCTTATTCACCTGTTGTATTCAACACACCAACACAGTCCCAACTAGTAACCACTAGTCATTCATATTCTCTTGTTGTATTCAACACACCAACACAGTCCCAACTAGTAACCACTAGTCATTCATATTCACTTGTTGTATTCATCACACCAACACAGTCCCAACTAGTAACCACTGGTCATTCTTATTCACCTGTTGTATTCAACACACCAACACAGTCCCAACTAGTAACCACTAGTCATTCATATTCTCTTGTTGTATTCAACACACCAACACAGTCCCAACTAGTAACCACTGGTCATTCTTATTCACCTGTTGTATTCAACACACCAACACAGTCCCAACTAGTAACCACTAGTCATTCATATTCTCTTGTTGTATTCATCACACCAAAACAGTCCCAACTAGTAACCACTAGTCATTCTTATTCACTTGTTGTATTCAACACACCAACACAGTCCCAACTAGTAACCACTAGTCATTCTTATTCACTTGTTGTATTCATCACACCAACACAGCCCCAACTAGTAACCACTAGTCATTCTTATTCACTTGTTGTATTCAACACAGTTACACAGTCCCAACTAGTAACCACTAGTCATTCTTATTCACTTGTTGTATTCAACACACCAACACAGTCCCAACTAGTAACCACTAGTCATTCTTATTCACTTGTTGTATTCGACACACCAACACAACCCCAACTAGTAACTTCTATAGTCACTGACCTATTTTCAGTTACCCTCGTATCAAATTCTATAAATAATGAATGCGCTCGAATGAGCTTTTCATATGCCGTTTATCATTCACTTGTGAATGGGATATCGAATGCTGCAGCTTGTATCAATAAATTTATGGTTAATTTAAAGTTTAAAAATATATATGCGACAAGAAGAGAAAAAAAAAGTTCTAAATCATTTTCTTTTGGCGACAAAATGCAGACGTGTCCACCAGGTCCCTGAAATGCCAGGCATCGCTAGTTTATCAGTAATATTTTTGTCATGGCGCTGGTAACAACTTTAACTGAAGAATTTAGTATATATTTTATTAACTGCATGTATTGATATATAATACTAATATGGATGTTGGATGTCCAATGTATGTTGAAATGGGCAGAATATTGGCTGAAAGTATTAGTTGGTTTATTTAATTTTACTCCATTAATTAATAAGACAAGAGACGGATGATGAGAGGAATTGGTGGTTCAGTAGCCAGTGTACAGTCCTTTGGAAAAACGGTGTCGCTGACCGGCTTCAAAACTACGCTACTAGACCAAAAAGTAGCATAGGTAGAAACCACTACAGCTAAAGCGGTTAGCTTCATATTATCATTAGCCACTTCCTGACGGTCGCGAAGTGGTATGGATGACACAGGTATTCGGCATGAAAACCGAAAGAAGTAGCTATTTACTTAGCATATTTTCCTCTTTGTACGTATAACGCGAAGTCACAAGTACATTCATGCGAGCTGTACTCTCTATGGTTGTTTGTGAGAACCCATATCCAGTTATCTTCAATACACGAATAGCGCAAGCTAAACATTTATGGTTTCAGTGTGATATTTACTCATACTCTCTTATTAGGTCTCGGTCGAGTAGTCGCGGAGCCGGTCAGCGATAATGGTTTTTCAAGAGACTGAATAATATAGCCCCTTGCATCGATCTTCCCATCCCGTCATTTCAATGAGGATTATAAGCTTGTGATATCCCATAATATCAAGTAGCATGTACTAACCATGGTCTAATGATGTATATGGCATGGGCGTTAGGCATGTGCATGACGAATTTGTTTTTTGTTTTGTTTTTCTCTCTGCTGTTTCCGACAGATGACCTTGCTATTTCAGAGCATATGGATCAACACTATGCTTTTGTACGTTGGCCTTTCTATCGTGTCTATCACCATTAACCTCTGTGCATCAGGCGTAGCAAGGCAGATGAAGAAAACAGGCAAATACATCAAGATTCTGGAGTACTTCCAGGAGAACGAGGAGCATAACCAGAATAAAAATACCACTGATGATAGTGCTGCTGGCTCATCTAGGCGTAACAGAGACCCTCAGCACTTTGAGATGGAGAAAATGGACGATGAAAAGAAAACAAGAGAGAATGATCACTTGTTACAAGCACAGAAATAAACGTTTGGGTGAAATATAACGCCTCTACCATAAAGACATTAGATTTTAAGTGGAGTACTAGTAATAAATTATCGAAAGAAATAGGCCACGTTTGGGATATTACAATTCCAGCACGAGGAGTTCTCCGGAATTGCATTAAACCTCAAGAGAAGATCAGTAGATCATAGTGCTGAAGATTGGATTATAATGTTGTTGTCTGAGTAGTGAAATGACTAGTATCTCCACCAAAAGTAGATAAGAACATCGTACATGGTACTTCGTTGCGTTCTACCAATAAATGTATTCAGTGGTCCAGGTGTTTGTACCGTACCAAACGACTAAAGCCTAGCAATCAAATCAGAAATTATAAAGATATCGACGTGGCCTATTTGGATCGACTATTTTCTTTTACGAGTAGAGATCTAAGTCTGTTATTTGTTGGTTGCTTAATACATTTGACCTTTTGATGCATGACGTTCTATATAATGCATTAAACTAATGTAGATTAAAGGCGTTTTCGATACTGTTATCGACATCATTTGTATGAATAACTTTCAGCAGCAAACCGATCACTGTTGCATGCAGCAGTTTTACCTTGTACGTACACTTTAATGTCACGGAATGATAAAGCCATTGCAATGTCACGGCATGTTTTTATTTTACTTTGTACGTACACTTTAATGTTACGGAATGATAAAGCCATTGCAGTGTCACGGCATGATTTTATTTTACCTTGTACGTACACTTTAATGTTACGGAATGATAAAGCCATTGCAATGTCACGGCATGTTTTTAATTTACTTTGTACGTACACTTTAATGTTACGGAATGATAAAGCAATTGCAATGTCACGGCATGTTTTTAATTTACCTTGTACGTACACTTTAATGTTACGGAATGATAAAGCCATTGCAATGTCACGGCATGTTTTTAATTTACCTTGTACGTACTTCCAAGTGAAATACCGTTAGTTTTCCACTCTTCATTATTTCTTTATTGCTTATACTCCATCTACAAAGCTCTATACACTAGTATATAGTCTTCATTAAATCGTTATTAAAATAAATTAATCTATTAAAATAACTATAAGTGTCTCATTATCAATATCTATAAGTTATTATATAGTTGTCCCAAAAGACCTACAATTGAACTAATTCGTAGTGACATGTTCATTTTTTGCTGGGTACCATTAAGCCTGCTCCGCATGCATCTCCTTGGCTCTTTTCGCTCCTTGGGCTTCCTGTGGGGAGGACAGAAATGTCGAAGGGGGAGAGGGAGGGAAGGGAGAATGAAGAGTTTACTCCTCCTCGCTTCTCCCTCTTTCCGTCTTTCCCACTCCTCCTCCTCTCTCGTTTCTCGTTCCTAATTTTACTGTTAGATTTAACACAGGTTTCCCAACGCAGAAAATATATTGTATATATTGAGTAGCCTGCGTAGAAGTTAGGTACCTTTATAGTTGAGAAAACTATGAACCACAAGTTGAACTCCCAGAAAAAACTACATTTAAACTATTTCGTAATAACATTAAACAAATAACATTTTGTCTGAGTGTATAGTTATCCCCCAAAAAACTACAATTAAACTATTTCGTAATAACATTAAGCAATTTGTTATCCATTTATGATTCCGACTCGTACATTAATAGCGAAGCAATCACCGTTGCAACAGTTTTCTCAATAAAAATAAAGGTTTCTTGTTCCACAAACAACTACACAACATCTTCTTTAAAGACCATAAGGATAACGAATCAAATTTTTTTTTTTTTTTCACATAAAGGTAGACAATTGAGATAATTTTTTATCAATTTTCGGCGATCAGAGTTTTAAATTCTGAGATATTCTTGCTAATTTGTTAGGCATGTGGAAAATGTCAACGGCAACGGTAAGGAGTCGAAATCATGGATTGCCACACAATTTACTATTCTTTTTTTTTTTATGGCAACGAATATTTGTAAGACGTCGTTATTGAGTAGGTTTATTTTCATTGTGTATATTATTTCAATTTTCCCATCTCAGGCCAAATCTATTTTTCTTTCGTAAGTTTTACTATTCTTTACCAAAAAGCTATCTAAAAAACTCGATAGACCTGTTTACCTTGGATGTAATGTTTTCTGGGTCGACACAAGTGAGAAACGTCTTGCACATGCTCCGTAAAATGTATGCAAATTAGTCTAAGACGTTTTTACTTTTGCTATTCACCATTTTCCATACATTGGTTCACTAGTCAAACACAAAGCGCACAAGCGAGGCGTCAAGGTACTTTCGAAGGATTATTCAAATTTGAACCTTGTGAACAACCTCGACTGCATGCTTTGTGTTTGACCAATGAACCGATGTGTGGAAAATGAAGAATTGTAAGGAAAAAACATGCAAATTTGCCTGCCAAACATACTTTATTTAAACTCAATTTGAAAAAAAATTACAGCAAATTCTTTTATGTTGTCTTTATGAATACATTATCTTGGTCTCACTCGCGAAATGTTTTGTATATTTGGAGAAAAAGATTGCTTTTTTTTAATTTTGGAAATTAAACGTGCTAAAACGAACGCATGCACATACGTTTTTCGCTAGTGTCACGTGGGTCTTGAATCGTTATGATCAGCTGTTTAATCGTTGTGGGATATTAAAGCACCGTTCAGTTCAGTCCATGACCATGTCCAGTGCATTCGCTACTCCAGGAACGCGGCATCAGTTGGTCCATCAAGGTATGCTACAAACAAAAGCATATTTAGTATGAAGAGGAATGTCAATCGCGTGACACTATAAGACAATGTAATTGGATGGTATGGTATATGATTTGCGGCGTTTCATTGGTAAACAGCGTAGTCCATTTAAGTGTCACTTTTTAAGGTTTCCCCTCCTGGGGACGAGTGAGCATATAAATCACACGGAGAAAGCAAACGTTAGCAATATTTTCGCCAGACAAGCATTAGAAAATCCATTAGAAATCTTAGCGCGTAAAGGGCCTTTAGACCAGATGGTCTAATCTTTAATCATACATTTCTCCTTTTAAGGACCGGTAATTATTTATAATCTCGAGAGGGGAGGGGATAAGGGGTTGGTTGTCGGAGGATTTTTGTTGGAAAGACATAAAGATTAACTGTTCCCCCCGGAGAAGTACCATCTTTTTTATCATCACTCCTTTTTAATATTGGTTGATACTTGTCAAAATTAACCCGATTCCCTTCCAGTTCTTCAAAAAAAAAAATCATGTGACTCCCTTCCCCTCCTAAATCCTCCGACCCACCAGGGAACTGAGGACTGGGCCATTATCTTGCTGCAATGCCCACTTACAGATGTTCTTGGGCAATTCTGGACAGCATACCATTCCTGGCTGTATAAACACATGAGTAGACCATTCCCCAAGAACAACGTAACCCACATGAAAATATTCCATGCTTGAGATACGTTCTCACGCTTCTGGGGCTTCACAAATACGAAGGACACTGAAGAATTCAACAGAGAAAATCATAAATTAGTAGTACGGTTTTTATATGTCATCGTTATCGACCAGATATGAGAGTAAAGTAGTGAAAATGGTAGAAAGAAACGACAACGAAAAGAAAAACAAACGAAAAACAAATCAAAGCGAAAATACGTAGTTAAGAAGAAATGAATAAAGGAACTTTGTTTTTAGTTTGAGCAACATATTGGTTTTCGATTAAGATTGAAACGAATAATGAGAAAATGATGGAAGGAAAAAATGACTGATGAAGGGAGGGAGAAAGGGGTGGACCGATGGATGAATAGCTGGATAGAAGGAGAGAGGGAGGGACAATAAGAGGGAGGACAATAGGAGGGAAAGAGAGATGGAGGGACAATAGGAGGGAGAGAGAGATGGAGGGACAATAGGAGGGAGAGAGAGATGGAGGGACAAAGGGAGGGAGGGACAAAGGGAAGGAGGAACAAAGGGAGGGGGGACAGATGGAGTTAGGGGCAGAGGGAGGGAGGGGCAGATGGAGGGAGTGAGAGAGGGAGGGAGGGAGGGAGGGGTAGATGGAGGGAGGGGCAGATGGAGGGAGGTACAGAGAGGAGAGACAGATGAAGGGAGGGTTGGATGAAGGGAGGGACCGAGGGGAGAACTGGACAGATACAGGGAGGGACAGATGCAGGGAGGGACAAAGTAAGTGACAAAGGGAGTGAAAGAGGGAGGGATGGGAAGGATGAATTGAACATAAATTTCACTGTCAAATATAATTCCACTCACGTCCGATTCCACCGAACATTGCGAAAAGAATTGGGAAGAAGAATCGAAACGAGACGAACAGAACATATTCGTGGACCAAGGCCGACGATAGAAACACGATAGTGGTGGCTAAATTACGGTTTGCTGTGAACTGAAACACAAAACAACACGCCATTAGGCATGATCTTCTAAATTAATCCAACAGAGTTAGTTTGATGGAATAGTTCTAAACTTGGCAATAAGCTTTTATCATTTAAGACAATGTTTTCATTTAATTATGAGATTTTACCCAAAGGGTAGTGCTACAGAATGGGACGCTGGGTTCCCTTCGAGGGTTCATTGCACCGATTTCCAACCCCATGAAATCCCCATACCCATCCACAACCAATAGTAAAGGCAAGACACTGAGAGTGGTCACTGCCAGTAGTTACAGGGTTTCTTTACGTCCTCAGTGGTCCCTCCGGTGCCGGGTAAGGTATTGCGAAGAGATGTGACCGCAATTTTGTGGCAATCCAAGCCACGCAAAGGTCTAACCATTTGTACATGTTATTACGAACTTTCTCCTCAGTTATTTTAAGACCCTGAATAATAATAATAATAATAAATATTTATATAGCACCTATCCAAATCTGCTCTAGGCGCTTTACTAAAAAGAAAAACCACAAACTGTGGTAGGCTGTGAGCTTTGCTTGGCGCCTGTGGCTGCCGCTACACAACCCATACCACAGGAAATAAAATAATAAATAGATAAATAAATGATACGAAAATAAAATAAAATAAATAAACACACGCACGACGAAACCACGAACAAAGGTCAGACTGTTGTATCGGGTAACAATCCCCTACTCTTACAAAAAATACTACAGGATCTTTTACGTCCACTTTATCAGGGGTCAAGTGCAAGCAGACGGGACCTCCGGTTTTACGTCATTATCCGAGAAGACGCTTGCTTGATGGCTGTTGGCTCCTACGAGCTCCTCCACCCTTTGACAGGTCTTATTTTTAATACTGCTGGGTGTCAAGCCACCCTCCTCACTGGATAGCCAGTGGGGGAGCCGGTTTAGACGCCGACGGCCCGTCCATGTGGCAGGTAGTACTGGGTTACATGGTACCAGTAGCAAGTTCGAAAACCTGACCTGACCCATGAATGAACCATGACCTCCCGCACAACAGACCGACGCTCAAACAACGGAGCCAACCTGTCATGAATATCATTTTTTTAAACGTTTGCGCATGAGAAGACACATAAAACTCACACAAAGAATCTTATAGACCCCTTGCGGCACGTCGGAATGAAGCTCAATTTTGAAGACACAACAAAAGGTTTCCAATTATCAGGAGCTTGAAATTCTTTTGTTTTGTCATCCAAATTGGACTGCATTTCGACTTCTATTTCTTAGGCCCGGTCCACACTATGTCGGATAAATTTGAATCCGCAACTGTCACACCGAAACCGAAAAATATGTTTTTCGTCCACACATGAAAACGGATAAAATGTTTCGCTTCCACACTAGTCCGATCAGAGGCGGCAAAAACGCTTCATTGCACATCTGAGCATGTGCATCGAAGCTGAAATCGAGCCTGCGACTTTTTAGCCTTACCGCCATGTTGCCATGACAATCACTATGTCACCGTATTTAAAAAAATTCGAAATGTTCTCCGTCTACACTAATACAGTTAGCCGGCGTTTAGAAATTGTTCCACTCTGGAGACCGTATTCGAAAAATATTTGTTTTCGGTGAAGAATTGTTCCGGATTCGCCCGGACTAGTGTGGACGGTAGGCCTAACCGAATAAATAAAAATTCGGATTTAAATTTATCCGGCATAGTGTGGACGGGGCCTAAGAACATGACACATGTTTTAAAATGGGAAAGCATTACGCCCAAGGCAAAGAAGTCTATACTTACAAGTAATATGTCCTTGTATATAGTTGAATAGCCAATCATGTACCACCACGTTCCAAGTTCTGTACCAGTTAGCATACGAAGGAGCGTTCCACCAATCCTATCATAAAATAGAATTAGCAATATGATGCATAGATATAGCACCATCTACGATGGACTACTTCATTCGACACGAGTGAAAAACGTCTGCGCATGCTCTGAATACGTATTCAAATTAAAATAATATGTAAATTTAATTTCAAACACGCCTGATAAATTGGACTTCACAAAATGCCAAAACTTAGTGACCATGCTTGAAACTTAAGGCTAATTCTTTCATATTGTGTTTGTTAATACAGTATCTTCTGACAGAAATATACTCGCGAACGTTTCACTCAATTCTTCAAAATTCTTAGAAAACGTGCTGAAATACACGCATGGGCAAACGTTTCATTTATCTTCAATAGGAAAAGATCTTACCTTGTAGAACATTCTATCTGCAAATCTTGTCATTTCTGCAAAAGCATTGAGCCAGGAGTGAAGTATTGCGAAGAAACCCAACACAAGCACCATCGTACCAGGTAACATACAGCTGAAGCTGGATAGAATGAGCTGTCTGCGAACATAAAACAACCGTGTTGTTATAGAAAATGACTAGAAATCAAAGAAAAATAAAATCCTAGGTTAATGCAATCGGGGCGGATCCTGGAATTTGTTAGGGGTTGTTCCAAATGAAGAAATGTATACAGAGATGTTAAGTATCAATTTAAAAAAGCGTAATTACGGCGTTGGGGGGTGGGGTCCGGTGTGCCGCACGACACCCCCTTTATCCTGTACAAGTCAAAAACTGAGCTGCAGCTACATCATAACTTTAATAAAATCAACTTTTTAACTCCACGTACTTGAAGTTTCCGGGTTCTTTTCCAGTATTTCTAAATACTGGCACACAGAATCGAACAAAGACGTAATATGTATAAAGAATACAGCCGATTACTTGAAGGAAATTCGACACGACGTAGTCCCACTTGATGCATGGTGTCCTGTGAGAGCAAAAATAGAAGTGATCATTACATGTTTCTTTTAAACTCAAGTTTTTAGTGAGAAATTCATAAGAGCAACTTTGGCTACGTTTACACGTACGGTACCGGCTTGGCGTATGCCTTTTTGTTCGGAAGCCCATTTGTCCGGTACCGTGTAAATGCAGCCTTTGAAAGGCATTTTACAGTCCGTCATATCAGTACTATTTAAACTTCAAAATAAAAAAAGACACATGACTGAATTGTACAAAATGTCAATGTGTAGAAATATAAGCTGTCACGTTAGTACATTTGTACATTAATTTGCACACATCAGAGAACTTTTTACCATGTGTCGTGGTTATGCGATTTGCACTTACGTTACTCGCGATTTGCTAAAAAAAATTAAGTTCCGATAAAGGTATTTCCTATAATCGTCTAATAACTTACATTGGATATTGATCTCGGTAAACCAGTGTTGGGCAGAACAGAAAGTAGAGATACTGACCAAAGTCTGGCAAATTACTCTCTTCAACTGAAATTTCTTTTGGCGGAATTTCCTCTTCTGGGATACTCTTTGGGCCCTTTTCTGCAACGAAAACCAAACAAAACCATCAAATTGTTAAGGAAAATCAATACAAATTGGAAATAACTTGAAACTTGGTTAAACTTATCTATATGGCCCAGATAGTAGCCAAGCAACATGTTTCCTTCACAGTCAAAAGTGGCGGGGGGAAATTATCAATTTTATTCAGCATCTAAATTGTGAGTAAATGACGTCATTTATTCAACCCTTTTGTTTTTTGCACTTTTAACCCAAAATATCTCAACAGCAAGTGGCTCCCAGGCTAAAATGTTCACTTATCTGATTTACATAATTATAATTGAGGCATATTATCCTCAAATACTTCAACTATTCGGAATAGGAGCGTTCTTATCCCCTTTTAACGACTTTTTAATCAATCACGTCTGCTTTGACTTGCCTCTGTTCCGTGTAGTTTTGGCTTTAAATACTCGCAATAAGCACTGATAGTCTGTTTGGGTAAACTGTGCACGTTCGGGCACTTGATACGTGAACCTATGTCTCAGGAGAATTGGGCAACCATGTACTCCCCGCGTTATTGAAGTAAAACATACATTTGTATTTTTGTCTGTTTTTATATCATTATCAATACCTTTTTTAGCTTTGTTTTGCATTGCAATAACTTTTGGTGCATTGGATCTAACGAATGCATGGACTTTTAGAATTAAACGTATCTGTAAGATATATAAACAAAACTGTATTACATGATATATACACTAATCAGTTAGCATAAGTTAACCACTCGAAAAATAACAAGCACTATCGTTGTCTAACCTCAAAAACTTACCTGTTCACAAGAAACAATTATGGATGACACAGGAGGAAGATCATGTAAGCAGATTTCTTGGATGGGAAAGACAATGAAAAGAACAATGAATGCTGCATAGACTATCAGCCATATTTTGTTTGGTATCCTGAGCCAATAGCAGCTGTTCTTATGCCAGAAGTGAAAAATGGGAAAGACGAGGAACGCCATTATGTTCATGACCAGCCAGATGTTTATGACTGTTGATGCTTTACCAAAGGCCCATGCCATGACAGAGAAGTCTAGTATGATACTGGAAAACAAAAAAAGAATAGCATTCAGTCTAAAGAACAAAGAAGAAGAATGCTTGGGACTGGTTTAGTGGCGAGAGCACTCACCCAAGTTTGGTTCCTCAAACTATTGAGTTGAGTTGAACTGTGAGTTAGCCATGCCCTGACGTAGATCAGCCCAGAGGTTGTTTCAGGGTTCAATCTGTGAGTTAGCTGTGCCCTGACGTAGATCAGCCCAGAGGTTGTTTCAGGGTTCAATCTGTGAGTTAGCCATGCCCTGACTTTGATCAGCCCAGGTATTGTTTCAGGGTTTAATGTGTGAGTTGGCTGCACTCTGCCATTGATCGGCCCAGGGCTTTTGCCATACGAAAGGGTGGATAGGGCTATCTGATGGATGTTACCTAATCCAGTGAATATAAAGAGTCAATGCTGTTATTCAATAAATTCATCCTGACCACTGGATAGGATTTATCTGTCTGATAAGGCTATCCAGCATTCTTACAAGCAGGCCCTGAGGTTGTTTCAGGGTAGGTTAAATAATGCATTTCAAATACCTGCCAGTGTCAATGAAATCATAGACGATGGTGTTCAGAACAAAAACAAAGAGCAGTGCAACAAATATGTTGTAAATCGTCCTGATATGGCACACTTGGAGAAGTTCCCTGGGATAGTAAAGAGATAATCGAAACACATAAAGAATTAATTAATCTGTGGTCCAATTAGAGCAGCCATTAGGAAGGCTGCAGTTATAAATATTAGGTCTTAATGCTTGTAACATTGTTTCTATCAGGTCAAACATCCTGAAAACTTGTAAGTGTAAGTAATATTGATAATAGCTCTTTATTCTTTAAGAAACAAACGCTCCTAATTTTCTGAATTAATATATTAAAAGAATTATGTACATGAATTATGTACATGAATTAATAAAAAATAAGTATATATACTGTACAAATAATTTGGCGCTGGAAAGAAAATCCGAAGACGTACGAGATTTCAAAGACTCGTGATGGTATGCTTTTGGGACCCGAGTCTCCAACCTTTTATTTCTTACTGGTGGGGGAAAAATCTTAAAACGGGCTAAATTCGAAAAATAACCAAGCAGAGCGAAAGAAGTGCTATTTCTCGATGATCAAGTAAAATTTTGAGGCTTTATTTCACGTTTCAATGATTTTATTGAATTTTTTGATGAATCCCCATACATTTCCTTGCAACATGACACCACAGAAGCTTAAAACAATAGAATAATTTCAAGATGGCCACTCAGTTTATCTGTCTGTCCTCTTATTGATGATTAAAAAAATTAACCAATAAGCACAAAAGAAATTGGTAAGTTCATGTAAAAAGACCACTTTCAGCACGTTGGAATGCACCTCAACTTAGAGGACATAACGATAGGTTTTCAATTTTCATCAGAATGACATTCACTTATTTTGAAAATGAGCTGCTTTGATGTCACATGCAAGGAGTCTACAGACAGAGGATACATGGGAATATAGTAAATCTATTAATTTTGTAGAGCTCTGTGTTCCCTGTGTTATGAGTGGAGAGACAAAGGTGATTGTTTTTAGGCTTAAGATCTTGGAATACAGTACGTGCCCCATGAAATATGATATCAACTTGTTATATTATCTCAGGTACATGTATGAAACAGGTTTTAGCATGTAATGTCAAGGTGGCAATTACAGGAAACATGAAACTTTAAAACCAAAACCCTTAGGGCAGTAGATGTTTATTACAGGCTGTAATCTTAGAGGAAAGGGTAAAATGTTAGAAAAAACAGATAAAAAACATTCTTATAGATGCTAGAACTTTGTAATGCTTTAGACCTATTTAATGTAATTCAATGTAATTCAATGAAAGGTGCCTGGTTGAACTATGTCTTGTCTATATAAGCCAATTTACCAAAATGACTTAAGTGGTAATGCCTCTCAATGCCTCACACCAATGCAACCTGGGTTCAATTCCCAAGCTCAGTGTCAAATGTGAGTAGACTTGCTGTAATCTCTCCTGCACTTATAGGGTTTTTCTCCTAGTTCTCTGGTTTTCCTCCCTTCAAAAAAACCACCTACAGTACTAAAACAATTGTATTCCAACCTGACATCAATGCTCTTAGAATATGATACTCTGGCTCAGTGATTGTGCAATTTGCTCCCTCTAATGGATAATAAATTTTACACTTTACATTGTACAAGTCATTTAATAGGCACAAACACATAGAGCACTGAAAGTTAGCTCTTTCCTTTCCACATTTTCACAGCACAAAGTCCAAAAGTATGACCACATTAATGTATTCGCATACTTCTATGCAATGGCTTTTGTGAGTTAAGTCAATACATTTCAATGCTAAGCTGGTTTTACCAAGTAAGGTATGTGAAAGCTCGCCTTTGCAGTGCTGATTTTTCTCACAAATGCCAAGAAATATGTTCTTTTTTCTTAAGCAAGGTTATCCAGTTACTATCATGGATCAGCTATGCACAAAGCTTCATCCATACAGGGTAGAATGTACCATACTGCTCTTACTCCTAACCTAGAACATATTCCGTTCATGTTTACTTAACATCCCATTAACAACTCTGTCAAACTCATCATTAATCGTTGTTTAATTTACTCAAATAGATCTGATCCAACTACTTCTGACATTATCAAAGAACACCCTCTCTTTTTTTCAAGAGAGACCGCAATCTGCTTTCCTTCTTAGTTAAAAGCAAAATCCCTTCTGATAAACAACCTGGCACTCTTTGCTGTTCTTGCAAATGTTGTTACACTTGCCCTTTTATTGCTCCCCGTAACCTCTGTTAAAGGTCCTAAATCAGAGCTTTATAAAGGATCACTTTGATTGTACTCCATCTAACATCATCTATTGCATTCAATGCTCTCATTGTAACATGCTGTATGTTGGGGAAACTAAACATAGATTAGGTGATCGTTTCAGAGACCACTGTTTTGATATTCGCAAGAAAGATCTCTCTAAACCAGTTTCTCAACATTTCATTTCTGTGAACCACTCGGAAACTAATGCTAATGTTTTTGGTCTTTACTTAACACATGGTAGCATTAATTCACGCATGAAACATTGGCTTGGCACAGTTAATCCTCACAGGATGAACGAACGCTTCACCTTTAATTAGCCACGTCTCACCTACCATTATTATTTTCGATCCTTTTGTTCTCTTTTGTTTTACGACTTGCTATTTTCTTATTGTTTTGTTTTCTCCCTACACCACTATATATACACTCTTTCTCTCATTGACTCCAACAAAGGACTAACGTCCAAAACGTCAGTCTACTATCTTTCGCACCTACTGTGATAAAATTATCTACTACGACACATATGTGAAAGCTTGTTTGGTAGCCAAAAGCCCATGGATAAAACTATACAAATACATTAAAAGTGGTCATACTTTAATCAAATCGTGCTGTAAAACTGTCATCAAACAAACAAACCAACAAATTAAGTAAATAACTAATGAATAAAGTAATAAAGTAAATAATGAATCACTTACGTGAGTACTGAGTGCCTTGCTTTAAATATTTTGCTGCCATTACTTTTATCTCTGTAAAGAGAATAAAACCCATAACTCAAATGATCACAAAATTTCTTCAGATTTTAAGCCCCGTCCATTTATGGACTATAGTGTTGGTAATCTGCTAAGATTAATACTGTAAGAGTCCAATCAAAACCCTTTGGAAATTGTATAAGCTCAGGGCTCATGACTAGAATTTGTTAGAAAAGTGTGTGCTGTGTGCAATTATAAAGTATGATGAATATAGTGTTAGATAAAGCATGACATGCTTCTCAATTTTCTTTAGCCAACCCTCAAGTAGTTTTTCTACTTCTTTTATAAAATATAAATTAGAGCAACTGTTATTTTGGATACCTATATAACAAAATAAAGTGTGTGCATGTGCTGTCTCTCATAATGCACATGCTCCCATCCAATCCAATAGTGAGATTCATGACAGGTATCATTTTCTAATGAATTATACATATATATTGAACAGTCGATTTTACATTGATCACTTTAGATTTTACATTGATCACTTGATGCATGAGTAACTTTGAATATTACGACAATAAAATTTATGTGTTTATTTTCTCGAGGATTTCTTTGTTAATCTTTACTCATGAATCGCATCTCCAGAAAGGGGACAAACACTTTTTTTAGCTTAAGTTAAGCCTACTAACTAAATATTTAACACTAAGACTTCCTTGATCTTTATAGGAATTTAGAAATATACATTTTTTGTACATGTGGACTTCTAAGAACGATTTGGAATTTAAAAAAAGTATAAATAATTGACCTGTATTAGTTTATACTATTCAACATTACGAGGAGTGAAATAACGAGGAGTTCTTCAAATAACTTAAAATCTAAATCTAAACCAAATACTCACGTGAAACGTTCAGAAATCTCGTCTGGTTTTTCAACTCCTTGAATGACATCATCAAAAAGGTCAGATAATTGTCCATCGATTTGTTCTAAAATATCCGTACGAAGTTGCTATGAAAGAAAATATTTTATATTTATCTTTAGACTTCAAAAGAAGGTACCCTGGAGTGAGAATTAAAGAGAATTACAGGTGAGAAGTCACATGAGATTGGTGTTGTACTTTCTTACATCAGTGCGACGTCGAAGTTCTTGTGTTCGAATTGAATCTCGAATTTCGTCGAAATGATTCGATGCCATTCCTAGAAAATATGATCTATCAGTTATTAGTTTGTTTAGGAATAAATATGGTGGTTTTAAGGTTTTGAATGGTTTTACCTCCGTTTGTAGATGAGTGGTTTCGTTGGCGTAGAACTGTTCCATCCGCCATGTTGAGAGGCTTAAAAAGAATGAAGGGAAACCACAGGAAGACCAGGATGGAGTTGGTTCAGTGAGTATGAGATAAAGTCAGTGAAGAATGAATGGAAAAAAATATGAATGAATGGGTAATCAAAAAGAATGAAATAAGAGGGAATGAAAAACATAACAAAGGAATGGATGGATGGATGGATGGAACGATGATTGTAATTATGGATATAAAAGAATGTACTTCCTGTTGCTTGTATGGTACTATTGGCTTCCGCCTACGTCATCGAAAATTTTCCTAGCACTTATACAAAACAAAACTTCTGGCCCAATGAGGAAGTTTAAGTTAAAATAAGTTTTAGATACGAAGATACGAGCGATTGATTATACTCGTAATATAATTGGACTAATATATGGTCCGCCATCTTGGTCTACCACTGAGGGGCACCCGCGACATGGCGGCCAAATCACGAACGTTGGAAATCATGTTTCTATTGCAACCACTTCAAATTTCCAATAACAATTATCAACAAAATAAAGTTAACAATCATCTGCTAAGTTAATAGCGTATTATTTCAATCAAATTTCCCTATTTCTAATGCTTTGAAAATGCGTGACAGAATTGCGTGACAGAATTTGACTAGCACTAAAACCAAACATCGTTAATAAACGACGTGGTGTAAAAAACTTGTCCTCGTGGTACAACATTGGCAACGTGGTCGATTTGAAAGGTACTTGCGGATAACATAACAGACGCTACGAAGGCGATTAAAAAATCACAACTTTCTCGGTCTACTGGGAAGAGTAGTACGCACTCTTCATTATTCAATATTCCACCATGTTTAAAGAAAAGAAAAGCAAAAGTCATAAAGGAATAGATAGAAAGAAAAGTAACATTGCACGTTGCACTGTTATGCGTGCGTATCTTAATGTGTGACGTCAGTCATTTTGGAAAACAAATACCGGAGCTTCGTTTGCTTTTATCCGTAATGTGGGTTCTTCTGTGGAACACCACAGGAATACCAATATAGCGATGAGTCAGTCACACAGGTAGCCCGCGTAGACCGCGCGTTGGATTGGCAACTTGCTAATGCAATGACGTCAATAAAGAAAATAGACTTGCGCGACCAGTTGAGTTGAGAATGGGGAACAACCAATCAAACTAAAACTGAATTTTTTTAGAACATAAAGAACGTTTAATCAATTGAAAAACAAAATCCTCGTTGGTAAATTTACTCGGTTTTCGACATGGGACAAGAATCGAACATGACTAAGCGTTTACTTGCTCTCACTGCTCTAGGATGTGGTGTGTATTTGTCAAAAGAATTCTACAACTGGTGGCAGAAGAGGGAAAATGAATGGAAGAAAGAAAAACAGGGAAATGACGGATACATGAGACATCCAGCGTACGATAGATATCCTGATCTAAGTATTCATAATAACCTAATGGCTCGTTATTTGACGCCTGAAGCCTACGAAGATCTCAAGTAAGATTCCAATTCAATTTTATTTTCTAACGAAGTTGTACAAATTAGTGCAAAGGTTTCAGTGTAGGTCTACCGTCTACTGAGGTCTACTGAACTTAGACTTAATAGAAATTGTACAAATTAGTGCAAAGTTTTGTAGGTCTACAGTCTACTGAACTTAGACTTAATAGAAATTGTACAATTTAGTACAAAGTTTTGTAGGTCTACAGTCTACTGAGGTCTACTGAACTTAGACTTAATAGAAATTGTACAATTTAGTACAAATTTTTGTAGGTCTACAGTCTACTGAGGTCTACTGAACTTAGACTTAATAGAAATTGTACAAATTAGTGCAAAGTTTTGTAGGTCTACAGTCTACTGAGGTCTACTGAACTTGGACTTAATAGAAATTGTACAATTTAGTACAAAGTTTTGTAGGTCTACGGTCTACTGAGGTCTACTGAATTTAGACTTAATAGAAATTGTACAATTTAGTACAAAGTTTTGTAGGTCTACAGTCTACTGAGGTCTACTGAATTTAGACTTAATAGAAATTGTACAAATTAGTGCAAAGTTTTGTAGGTCTACAGTCTACTGAGGTCTACTGAACTTGGACTTAATAGAAATTGTACAATTTAGTACAAAGTTTTGTAGGTCTACGGTCTACTGAGGTCTACTGAATTTAGACTTAATAGAAATTGTACAAATTAGTGCAAAGTTTTGTAGGTCTACAGTCTACTGAGGTCTACTGAACTTAGACTTAATAGAAATTGTACAATTTAGTACAAAGTTTTGTAGGTCTACAGTCTACTGAGGTCTACTGAACTTGGACTTAATAGAAATTGTACAAATTAGTGCAAAGTTTTGTAGGTCTACAGTCTACTGAGGTCTACTGAACTTGGACTTAATAGAAATTGTACAATTTAGTACAAAGTTTTGTAGGTCTACGGTCTACTGAGGTCTACTGAATTTAGACTTAATAGAAATTGTACAAATTAGTGCAAAGTTTTGTAGGTCTACAGTCTACTGAGGTCTACTGAACTTGGACTTAATAGAAATTGTACAATTTAGTACAAAGTTTTGTAGGTCTACGGTCTACTGAGGTCTACTGAATTTAGACTTAATAGAAATTGTACAAATTAGTGCAAAGTTTTGTAGGTCTACAGTCTACTGAGGTCTACTGAACTTAGACTTAATAGAAATTGTACAAATTAGTGCAAAGTTTTGTAGGTCTACAGTCTACTGAGGTCTACTGAACTTAGACTTAATAGAAATTGTACAAATTAGTGCAAAGTTTTGTAGGTCTACGGTCTACTGAGGTCTACTGAATTTAGACTTAATAGAAATTGTACAAATTAGTGCAAAGTTTTGTAGGTCTACGGTCTACTGAGGTCTACTGAATTTAGACTTAATAGAAATTGTACAAATTAGTGCAAAGTTTTGTAGGTCTACGGTCTACTGAGGTCTACTGAACTTAGACTTAAAAGAAATTGTACAAATTAGTGCAATGTTTTATTGTAGGTCTACGGTCTAATGAGGTCTAAACTTGGACTTAATAGAAATTGTATAATTTAGTACAAAGGTTCATGTAGCTCTACGGTCTACTGAGGTCTACTGAACTTAGACTTAATAGAAATCTTAGAGCGGCATACCATATATCAGTGAAAAAGTGAACTAACGAAGTTGTACAATTTAGTACAACGTTTTGTAGGTCTACGGTCTAATGAGGTCTACTGAACTTAGACTTAATAGAAATCTTAGAGCGGCATACCATATATCAGTGAAAAAGTGAACTAACGAAGTTGTACAATTTAGTACAACGTTTTGTAGGTCTACGGTCTAATGAGGTCTACTGAACTTAGACTTAATAGAAATCTTAGAGCGGCATACCATATATCAGTGAAAAAGTGAACTAACGAAGTTGTACAATTTAGTACAACGTTTTGTAGGTCTACGGTCTACTGAGGTCTACTGAACTTAGAATTAATAGAAATCTTACAGCTCATACCATATATCAGTGAAAAAGTTAACTAACGAAGTTGTACAAATTAGTACAAAGTTTTGTAGGTCTACGGCCTACTGAGGTCTACTGAACTTAGACTTGATAGAGGTTTCCTGGTTTCCATATGATCGCCACGATCGCCGGATCGCTGAAATCATTGATGCATGGATCGCTCACGATCGCTATCAGTTTCTGACATATGTTTCCAATAAGTCTCTTATCCTACAGCGAGCTCCACTTGAGTTTGTTGCTCTTTTATGAGCCAACGGATAATATGGGCAGTTGTAATCTATATGAGCCACGCGTGGTAGCATAGCATTTTGACAACATGGCGGAGAAAGAAAGCTTCTTTCTACAAGAAAGCGTTGTTTTTCTGCTTGCTTTAGCCAAGCGAAGATCACATTTGAAACAGAAAAGATCTCATCGTTTTTGGGTGAGATATATCTTCAAAAACAGAATACAGCAAGGTCTTTACCACAACCTATTCATTGAGCTTCGACTGTTTGATCGAGAATACTTTTAGAAATCTGTAGAAATAACTTGAACTCAAGATCAATTTAGAATATACAGTCTTCACGCTACGGCTTCACGCTAGGCATGGCTACCACAACTGAAAGATGCGTTATGGGATACATTTTGATCGCTCTATCGCTGAAATGTGTTTCCATATAATCGCTTACGATCGCTCACGGTTGCTCACGATCGCTGAGATAGAACTTTTTCTATCTCAGCGATCGCTCGATCGCTGAAAAATGTTTCCATATAATCGCTCACTATCGCTGGCATCATTTTCAGCAATCCGGCGATCGTGAGCGATCATATGGAAACCAGGCTTTAAGAGTGCATACCATATATCAGTGAAAAAGTTAACTAACAAAATTGTACAAATTAATGCAAAGTTTTGTAGGTCTACGGTCTACTGAGGTCTACTGAACTTAGACTTAATAGAAATCTTAGAATGCTTACCATATATCAGTGAAAAAGTTAACTAACAAAATTGTACAAATTAGTGCAAAGTTTTGTAGGTCTACGGTCTAGAGTACACCATTCTATAAGTGTGTAACGTAACATAAATACCACTAGATACTGCTAAATTATGCTAATTCTATTGTTTTCTATTGTTTAACTAGCACTATTTACTACTAAAAAGCCTGGTTTTCACTAGCGACGGAAGCAGAAGCGGAAGCAGAAGCGGAAGACGTCTTATGTTCCTGTGAAATCAAAAAACGGAGACCTAAGCAGAAGCAGAACATCGACGGAAGCATAAGCAGAAGGAACAGAAGGTTTCCTTTTTCTTATGCTTATGCTTTTGCTTCCGTCCTTATGTCTCTAGTGAAAACCAGATTCTTATGCTTCCGTCGCTAACATACAGAAGCACAAGGTCGTAAGCCAATCAAATTCTCGTACTCAGTCCCCTGCACGGGAAACTTCTTATTGTTTCTCTTCTTATGCTTCCGTCACATTCATTCATTCATTGATTTATTTATTTTATTTATTTATTTAATCAAATTTCAAAATACATTACATTCATATATTTATATAAATCTAATGATTTGAGGAGTCTAAAACAGAATTCAAGATTCCCTACTATAGACCCCTAATTAAGTTAAATATAATAAAGTGTTAAAAACTTTACAATAATAGAGATAAACAATAATTACACAGATTTACAATGAATAATTGACATGAAATTTATCATGAAAGAAAGCTAGTAAATTCTTGCGAAAAACTGGCACTGAAGTGGCCTCTCTAATGTTCAAATGTAAATTATTCCACAGTCTGCAGATTCGGACAAAGTAAGAGTTCTTGTATGCTTCAGTCCTACTATGTGGAACACTAAGTGTAACGTGGTCCATATTACGCAAAGGCCTACTACAAGTACGAAACGATACATAATCCAAATTATTTAAATTACACAAATTATTAAGACACTTAAAGAAAAAAACTAAATAATTGATATGCCTACGGTAGTGAAAAGGCAAAAGACTAAGCTGAATTAATCTCTCATCTTGTGAGAGATCTTTACCCAGGATAAGTCTGGTGGCTCTACGTTGAATCTGTTCTAACTTATTAATGTTTCTCTTAGTGTATGGAGACCAAATCATGCTCGCATATTCTAGTCTTGATCGTACCAATGTTATATAAAGTAATTTCTTAGTCTTGGTGTCAGTTATATCCTTGCAAGTTCGATGGAGCAAATTAAGCATTCTTTGGGCTTTGGAAGTGATGAAATCAACATGATTATTCCAACTCAAATCGTAGCTAATTAGAACACCAAGATCCATGCACGAGATCATTCAAATAACTTATTTAAAAAAGATGGGTAAGGATGTTTCATTGGAGATTACACTAGGCATGTCGTTTATGAAAATTAAAAAAAGAAGCGGCCCTAAAATTGACCCCTGTGGGACCCCAGATGTAATAGGAAGAAAATCAGACCCTTCATTATTTATGACAAACCTATGCCTCCTGCCAGTCAAATACGAGCGAAACCAAGACAGTATACTAATGAGCGCCTTATGCCAAAGCATTCTATCTTATATAATGATAACTTAGCATGGGGAACACGATCAAAATCCTTAGAACAATCCAAATAAATAACATCAACCTGTTGCCTAATCTCAAGAGCTTTCGCAAATTGTTGGACTACTTGCGATAACTGAGTAACAGATGATGTTCCTGAGAATTTTCATGGAAAATTTACACTAGAACATAACGATCTTACCTATATGCTCATGCTTCTGCTTCTGCTCCTGCCACCGTCGCTTTTGCACACTTTTAGTGATTGTATTCTGCTGAGGTCTACTGAACTTACTAATTTTGCAATGCAATTTGATACAAATTTTTTTCACGAATATGACTCTACCATGATTTAGATTGTTTGGCTTGTTGGGCTCTACCTAGCTATTGATTTATCTATAGGCTGTTACCGACTGGCAACTTTTAATTTTATTTTTTTATTTTATTTAGCATTTATCTCACATCAAAACATAGTTGAAAAATGAAAAATATAAACAAATTACAAGCAGCTGAGAAGTAAGGGCTACCATCACAGGTTTTCCCAATTACGACGGTCCCTTGAATAAAATGACATTTAATTATTGAACATTAACTTAATTGCTGGAGCAAATTTTGGACAGTCTACTCCAGTCATCAATGTTGTAGGCTTCTTTTAGAGCTGTTAAAATACAAAAAAATCCAGTTCTTAGCTAAAAGGTCAGTTCTCACAAATGAAAACGGATTGCACTACATGTTAAAAAAGCTGCGACGATAGGAAAACTTTCACGACTACATGCACTGATACCGTACGAAAAGGTTTACTTGCACTGTCTTTTTTATCGCCACATTCTTTTGGAGCGCACTATTTGTTCCTCTCAAGAATCATTTCAAACTCAGGACTGTCCATACTATAGTTCCTTGCACGTTTGTGAAGATAGCGGATGGAGGAGGTAGACAGGATACAATCGTTGTCAAAGTTATGCCAATTCTGTAAATTTATGCTATGATCATGTGCCAGTTTTTCAAATTTATGCTCGTTTCTTTCAAATATTGTTTTGCTTATTTTAGATATACGTTATTCTGAAAAAGTACTTACATACACAAGTGTGTTGCAATGGTGTAACAGGAGCGCAAGGCTGATAAAACGGCTTGAAAATAATTCTATTTCGGATCAAAGAGTTACTAAAACTTTTGCTAAAACGTAATATGACGCTTCATCAAATTCAGAGCTCTGTTCGGGGCCCTTAAACTGTTAGTCTTACGAAAATGACACCATCCCTGGAAATTGTACCATATAGACGACTTTCATAACTCGGTTTTTTCAGATAGAGAAAATATGAAGCTTTTTTACCAGAAACTATTCTGGAAATTGTAGAATTTGACTACATACCAAAGAAGTTTTGAAAGAATAAAATAGAGAGTTTTGTATGTATTTATCACTGGAAGCCTTGGTGGCCTTGTTTTGGTGCATTTTCAAAACTTCAAATGGACACATCTTGTAAAGGATTTATTAGTTTAAGTAGAAACTCACATACCTTATCTAATCAACAAGATCAATGATTTAAAAGGGTTTTCACTCCAAAAACATTGATTTTTGATGATATAGTGTACTGTCAATATTCTTTTTCGATACGAGACTGGGAAGATGTTGTATTTAGTGAAACTTGGCCCTTCGAATCTCAATGTGTAATTGCAACCAAATTTGGGCTGTTTTTAATTTAAAAGCAAGCCTTAAACCAATGCATGCCTCATTAGAGAGAATGCTGTAGAGTCAGTGTGTAGCATCACGTGTAAGAGCCCATAATGCAGTTTGGGTTGCGTGTGGTTAGATGGCAGAACAATAAAATCCCCTTGCTCTTGGGAATCGAATTCCTTCTCATGTGAACGATTGCATTGTTTTTGCAATCTAACATGGCTGTCGTCAGGTGATGGTGCAACACCACCTCTCTACCTAAAGTTTACAGTTATCTGATATTTCATTATTTTGTCTGTCCGTCTGTCTGTCCGTCTGTCTGTCCGTCTGTCTGTCCGTCTGTCTGTCCGTCTGTCTGTCCGTCTGTCTGTCTGTTACGTTTACGTCCAATCATCCTAAATAATTCTGTTTTTGTTAATACGAACAGAGATAAGGAAACGCCCGGTGGTTTTACGTTAGATAAAGTTATCCAAATTGGCGTACGTTGTCCCGGTATGCCCTGGGAACGAGCCAGCGGTGTGATCGCAGGAGACGAAGACTCGTACCATGTTTTCGCGCTTCTTTTTGACAAAATAATCAAGGAGTTACATGAATATGGCCCAGAGGAAAAACACGTGAGGAACCTGGATTGTAGCCGGATAATAAAAGGGAAGCTTGATAGTAAAAGAGTTAAGTCTTTGAGAATAAAAGCACATCGTTCCCTAAGAGGATACAGGCTGCCCGCAGGATGTTCGAGAGAAGAAAGACGAGAAATAGAATATGTGATTAGAACGGCGCTGTTTAGATTGCAAGGTAAGTTACAATGAAAAATGTTTTCGTTTTAGATCAAGAAACTCGGATCGCGCGCCCTAAAGACTGTAAGTAAGGCTCAGCTAAGATGGAGCTGCCTCTAAAGGGACCAATAACAACACGGTCTTTCTGAAAAAGAATAAGAAAAATCCTATTGATGGTTTTTAACCATTCCCAAGAGAAATAAATAACAAAAACATGGCGACGATGTTGTAGGATATAACAAAAGAATTCATTGACAATTTTTTTGTTAAGTTCCTCCAACATGGCCGCCGTGAAAACCATCAATACGCGTGTGTGCACAGGATTGAAAGATTGACACAGATTGTGCGTTTGATCATATTAACATTTTAATTTGCGCAATACACAGTTGTCTGACATCATGTTAAGGCGTATTTTTCTAAAGCAACATTTAAGAGGGCGTCTCTCCTAACAGCGTGCCACTCGATCTGGGCTTGGAAAATAGATTTCTTTTATATTCCTACCATCGAAAGTACTATCTATCCTCACTACAAAATTGCAGTTAGAATTGTTCTAAATTCTATTTTCCAGCCGCTATGCGAATTTTTGTCCATCGACCCCAAATTAGTGAAAGACGCCGGTTTTCGAGGTCGGCCGAGAGCTACTTTCAAAGTTTGTTTTCTCGGATTTTTCTACACATGAAAGCTAATTTTTCTATTCAGAACTTTAGTCTAGTGTAACTTCTGCATAAAAACAGTAATAGTTTTTTTTGGAATGCGCGAATTCTGAAAAATAATCCTAACTGATCGAGACTACTGAAAGTGTGACATGGTAATCTAAGATTATGAGACCTCGAATATTGCAAAATTCTCATTTGTGGCACCTAACCCAGCCCTAAAATATCATTCAACCTTGAGTTAAGAAGCTATTTTGTAGATCTGTGCAATAAAAATTGCGGCACATTGCGTTTCTACGAAATAAGCTGAGTTTCAAATTGTTCTATTTTCAGTTATTTCCTTGCGTGACACGACAGGCCGTTAAGTCTGTGATGACTACTTCTTTGCTCATTATCCTCAATACCATTACCTAAAATATAATATGATGAATTAAAAGCCTTAACTTTATAATATTTGTTTCATTATAAAAGATTTCAATGATCTACGGCTTCATTTAATAGTGTTTCTATAAGCTGTTTTGAAATTTCATCGCACAGTAATGTTTTTATTTGCATATCTCGAGGTCGAGAGGTCAATCGCAATTTGTTTATTTAATTATTAATAGTTAATTTAGTAAAGAAATCCTCTCTTAGTAATATCTCCAAACATGCTAAAAATATCCAGAACTGTAAAGTGAAGTGTTCTTGTTTGTAGAGCTGAACATTTCTAGTTCTTTTTAAGTTTTAGGTAACATATTATTGATAACATTTGATATTGACATTGTTTTCACTTGCGAAAAGGTATTTCATCCTTCCGATATTTTCAAACTCCATATACTTTTTTATATCTTATATCTTTTTTTTTTCGAAAAATACTTTGCAGTCTTGACTGTTCTCCGGCTGAGACGACGAATTTTGCAACAGGTGCAAACAAAAGTATGAATTCATTTATAACTACAGAACGAGTGATTGTGAAAATTAGGATCGTACGGGGACGGCAGTTCGGAAGTGGAGGTTGCGGGTACTGGCATTATTATCATCATCATCATTATCATCATCATCATCATCATCATCGTGTTTCATAGTGTTTCCTTTCTTTTTGTCATTTGTCACATTTTGTATTCGATTCAAGTAGCCAATTGGAAATTACCTATACGTAGCGAGATTTAAGATTGAATTTCGGGAAAAAAACTCAATAAAGTTTTCATTATCATTATTATTATTATTATTATTATTATTATTATTATTATTATTATTATTATTATACAGCTTGTCATTAATCCCATATATAGGTGTAATGGGATTTCATGCTCCCCAATCAAGAAATAATTAGACTCGAAAAATTCCTCTGACTGCCAAATTGGACTCGGCCTACGGCCTCATCCAATTTTGTCAGTCCTCGGAATTTTCCTCGTCCAATTATTTCTTAATTGGACAGCATGGAGTCCTATTACATATACTTATTATCATTATCATCATCATCATTATCGTTATTACAACAGCGATTCTTTAGTTATGAGTTACTACATCAGTTCGGAACTGACTATTTTCAAAACGATTGCAAAACAGTCAATCAGTACAGGCTATTTTGACGTGCCTCTCCAATGAATAATGTTCAGCTTACGCCGCCCCTGTCGTTTACTTACTGAACTAAGATTAAAGGCTTATCTAACAGTACTGATTCCACTGCGGAGAACACTTGCATTCCTTAATGACTTCCCCAACCAAACGCACGAGCTCTGCCTTAAGGTCTTTAGATCTAAACTGTACTTCAAAGTGATTAAGTATTTTTTTCAGCATTGCAACATTGAACGCTGAGATCTTGTTTCTTTGATAGTAGTCGCATAGATCGTACGTGTCGTAAATAATGGGGTATTGCAGGCCAACGCTATCCTCAATTTCTTGTAACAGATTCATACGTTCTGACTCTCGTATTAAATCCTGAATGTCTAATTCCTCGTCTACCGAAGATTGTACATTTTCCTGAGGACTGGTCACGGTAATATCTCGTACTGTGGATTTTTTCGCGAATTGGAAAGACGTGAAAAGAATCCTGCAATCTGGGTCTTCGATAGCCATTCTTCTCTTTCAAAGCGCCTTTCATTGTTCTCATTTCTCGCGCACCGCATTTCGGCGACAACTTGCACACATTAACGCGACCAGGTCATCTGTAGGGCCTGTGGGTTCTTGTTGGATTGCTTGGAATAGCTTGTCACCATCTTTTGGCGCTATAAGGTCGCAAACAGTTCGGCACGCGTCTGAAGCTCTTTCTTTACAGATGTTTTTATCTTCTGGCTTTGCGTCGTCCCAAGCCGATGCTAACTGAAAATGCAGCGGCTCAAGAACTCCAGCAGGTGTGTGCGTCGCTATCTTAGCCATTGATTCGTTGAAGTCTTGAACAGCTCTATCGTTATTAGCAGACGCGTCGATGTGCAAATCATCCAGTGAACTACCACTTGCAAGTTCCCTGCAGCATCCCGGTGTCCAGTCAGTGCCAGCAGCACGATGTGTACGAGGTGTTTCCGGTTCAATTGTTGAGGTTGTTGAATTTTTAGGTCTGCTGTCAATGACAATAAGGGAAATATATATTTTTTCATAGCATGCACTTGAAGTCATAGTACATATTGTCGTTAGTCGACACCTACCACGTAAAATGAAACAGCTTTCTACTCCTAAGGCATACCTTTCTCCGATTGTTCTTGTGGAAGGTACCTTGAACTCTCCACCGATTTTCTCCAGCAGCCACGCCGCATTGCTCTGCATGTTTTCTTTGTGTTTTGATCTACATTTTCCACATATTGCTGCGTTCCAGAGAATAGATATTTAATTAAGCTTAGAGTCATAAAGAAAAGAATTATGACCCAAATCAATGTATTTCTCCAAGCTAAAATACAAAAATAAACTACTAATAGCAATCTTTCTCTTTTTTGTCTTTCCTTTTCTCATTCTTCCTTTCAATTTTATTTTTTCCCTACTTTTATTCTTTGATTTCATATTGATATAAGTTTATAATAATATAACGTAGTTACTAACTTTATCATGACTTACACACTTACTCAATCACTCATTTTCTTTTTTTCTTTCTTTTCCTTCCCTCCTTTCTTTCTTCGTTTCCTTCTTTTCTTTTCTTTATTTCTTTTCTCTCTCTCTCTCTCTTGTTTTTCCCCCCTTTTTTTTCCTTCTCCCTCCTATCTCTGTTCGTTCACCCTAGAGAAACATAAAAAACATGGCCAACACGATTTTTCCAAATTCTTCACATAATGATAAAAAAATTGGACCCAAAATCATTGACGATCATTACGTGATCCAATTTCCACTGTGACATTGAAAATTGATTTCACTGAATTTGCCATGACTACATTTATCACATGGCGATCCTTGCACTGCTTTTTTCTCGAACCACTGTGTCCTGGATAGCGACATGTGCGCGGTGTACGCCAAAATCTACCTAGACCATGACGATGGCTTGGACAGATGTTCATTTTATCAATTTGCTTTGTGCTCAACTCAAAATATCCATCACGTGTAAGAATGAGTTCGCTTTTCTCTAACCCAGAATTTCGTAGATGACAACTGGCAAGGTGTTGTGCCACATCTTCGTTGCATCCACTTAACTTAACCAATTCATTAAGCCCTCGTGAGCTTCCACAAGTTATTTTCCTGATGCCTTTAAAGCTGCAAAGGCTAAAATCCATTTTTTTACAGGAAAGATACTAGAAGATATAAACGCCGATCTTCTTGGTGCAAATGAATGCAACAAGGACAGGCATGTCAATTTTATTTCTGAAATTATATTGATAAATAATTCATAACCCAATTTATTCTATTCTATTCTATTCTATTCTATTCTATTCTATCCTATCCTATTCTATTCTATTCTATTCTATTCTATTCTATTCTATTCTATTCTATTCTATTCTATTCTATTCTATTCTATTCTATTCTATTCTATTCTATCCTATTCTATTCTATTCTATTCTATTCTATTCTATTCTATTCTATTCTATTCTATTCTATTCTATTCTATTCTATTCTATTCTATTCTATTCTATTCTATTTTTTGCATTAGTCCTTAATTAAGACGTCCCAGTCTAATTCACTGGTATTTAGTACAAAGTCATGGATTCAGTATTCCAAGTACTACTAATATAAGTATAGAGTTGATCAATAACACAGTGAATAACGCGGGCAAGTACATATCCTTTACTTACAACGATATGAATCATATGTTGCCTTCAATTAAAAAAACAAACTAGAAATATTAATTCAGCTCTACAAACAAGAACACTTCTTAGTTTTGGATCTTTTTAGCATGTTTGGAGATATTACTAAGAGAGGATTTCTTTACTAAATTTCTATAATTAAATAAACAAATAGCGATTGACCTCCCGACCTCGAGATATGCAAATAAAATGTTACCGTGCGGTAAAATTTCAAAAACAGCTTATAGAAACACTATTAAATGAAGCCGTAGATCGTTGAAATCTTTTATAATGAAACAAATATTGTAAAGTTAAGGTTTTTAATTCATCATATTATTTTAGGTAATGGTATTGAGGATAATGAGCAAAGAAGTAGCCCTCACGGACTCAACGGCCTGTCATGTCACGCAAGGAAATAACTGAAAATAGAACAATTTGAAACTTAGCTTATTTCGTAGAAACGCAATGTGCCGCAATTTTTATTGCACAGATCTACAAAATAGCTTCTTAACTCAAGGTTGAATGATATTTTAGGGCTGGGTTAGGTGCCACAAATGAGAATTTTGCAATATTCGAGGTCTCATAATCTTAGATTACCATGTCACACTTTCAGTAGTCTCGATCAGTTAGGATTATTTTTCAGAATTCGCGCATTCCAAAAAAAACTATTACTGTTTTTATGCAGAAGTTACACTAGACTAAAGTTCTGAATAGAAAAATTAGCTTTCATGTGTAGAAAAATCCGAGAAAACAAACTTTGAAAGTAGCCCTCGGCCGATCTCAAAAACCGGCGTCTTTCACTGATTTGGGGTCGATGGACAAAAATTCGCATAGCGGCTGGAAAATAGAATTTAGAACAATTCTAACTGCAATTTTGTAGTGAGGATAGATAGTACTTTCGATGGTAGGAATATAAAAGAAATCTATTTTTCAAGCCCAGATCGAGTGGCACGCTGTTAGAGAGACGCCCTCTTAAGACCAAAATTTTCGACAACTTAGAAATCTTTTGAGCAATTAACCAATTCCAAGGTCCAGGAAAAGACTAGGGGACTGTTTAAAAGATATATTTCCAAGATGGCGTCTATTTCTTTCTCTAAAACAGTCCCACAATGCAATGCAAATCCATGCAATTCGACCCAACCCTTTGTTCAACCTAAGTATGGATTATTTCGGTGCGCCCGCGATCTTCAATGCTCCAGTTTCAAGTTCTCTGTTGCTCATGCTCAGGGTTAGCCTCGATTTTGTGCAGCATATTCACGTGCTTCAGTCAAGGTCCATGGTTTTCCAAACTGTCTGATTGTTTGAAGTTGTGCATTCTCTACTTTACCGTTGGTATATGTGAATATTTAGACACTGATTCGAAGCTAAGCCTGACTGAGTAAATAGACAGTTTAAAATTCTCGTTTCAGCCGCAAACGTGAAATGTCAGTTAACCATTAAAAATTCTTTTTTTAAATATTGAAAAGGAATCGCAAAAATCTCCAAGTAGTAGATAAGAATAAGAATATTTGTCTTTGTCGAGAAGGTTTGCAAAAGGTAAAGTGAAATGTAGGGAAACGATGAAAACGTGGGAAGGAAAAACGTGAATCTTAATCTGCCTAATAAGTCAGTGTAATCAAAAGGAGGTAATTTGGAACTCGAAAAGGTATATTAATGGAGGGAAGTCTAGGCTTGGAGAAAACGACAACCTCAGTCTAGGGTGCTGTATACTCTCATCAATAAGGCACGCGCTGCACGAGACCAATCAGAAAACGATAATATTTTATCTAACAGCCTCTTGATTTTATAATAAACTCTTCGAAACTTATATGTTTTTCTACCATCTTTGTTCAAAATAGATGAGTTTGAAGGAGAATATTACTCAATCTGTGACTTATCTGAGGGCTACAAGAATCGACTGGCGGCAAGGATGCTTCTTCCAGACCCAACGACACCAGCAATCACGTGTTCAGGGCGTGCAGATGACTGGCCAGAAGCACGTGGTATATATTTGTCACATGACAAGTCTTTTACAGTGATCGTAAATGAGGCTGATCATTTGCAGGTAATATATTCTCATTGTAAACCGTTTGCAACTGACGTCAAAAGAAGCTCATTTTGAAGGACAAAGCAAAAGAATTACAATATCCTGATAATTGGAGGCCTATTGTTATGTCCTGCAAACAAACGACTTGTACTAACTTACTTTTATAGAAGTGTTCTTCGTTTGGAGCTAAAAGTGGTTTTTCCATACTAGTGACGTCAAGCTTTAAAGTTGCAAGGTGCTTTGTGGTCACCAGCCAATCAATGATCTCTGGTCGGTACGATGAATAACGAAGACTTATTTCACATGATCATGAAGTATTGCCACAGGAAAACTGGCTATATTTCGACTGCTCCTTTTAGAAAATTAACTTAGCTCTTTATGGGTTTCCTGTGGTCTATGATCGCCGGGTTCCCTGTTCATGGTATCCCTAGTAGTAGCGCAAATTTGCCTCTCACCTCTGGGTTCGATTGTTGGTGTTGGCATCGTTTGTTTGTTAGGTCTCTTCCCTGACTAAAAGTTTTTAACCGGGTTTCCCTCCCCTGCACAAAACTTTACACACTAAATTAGTACTCGCTAGCGCACGAATACCAACCATGGTATTCTAACTGCACCACAGGTTCTTTGCCTTTTCGCTGGTGCGGACACCTTTTTATGAAACAATAAAGCTTAAGGTATATTTATATACTCTCTTTTTTATTGGCTGAAGGTGGTATTGTTATCTAAAGAAAAAGAGTTAGCAACGGTATTTGAAAAGTTTACACGAGGGCTGTCAGCGCTAGAAGAAGAGCTTATAAGAAATGGTGAAACATTCGCCTGGGATGGCCACTTAGGATTCATTACATCTGACCCTGCGTGCCTTGGGACTGGCTTAGGTGTGCAAGTGAGATTAAGACTACGACGACTATCTGTGGTATGTCAACATTATTATAAAACTGCACATTTTGTCGTTTTAGAGATTGCTCATTTTTACGGGCAAAGGAAGGGGTTATAGGGCTGGTGGAATTTGTGACTTGTAAGTAAGTTGTGACCCATTCCCAAACTGAATATCATTTTACGTAGCTGCCCCCTATTAAAAAAGGATAGTTTTTGAAATGCTTTTTTATTCAGCTTTTTATTTTTGTGCCGCCCTTAATTAAATGCCATATTTTTGACGTGGCCTCCCCCCTAAATCCCACCAGTCCCCCCCTCCCAGGTTTTATTCGTCCTAACTTTTTTATCAAAGCCGCTTTATTTCACAGGACAACCGTCTCCACTATGTCCTTAAAAAACTGAAGCTAAAACGAACTCGAAAAGGTAACAATGTTGTTCTAGTAATAAAATGAGCAAGTCTTTCACAATTCACCGTGAATGATGGCTCGATAGTATGTGGGTCAATGTTTTGCAATTAATTCTAGGTACTGTCAAAAAAAGTCCTTCTACTGTAGCTATTAAATATTTTAATTCTTTATTCGTTGTTGTTTTTTAGGTATACCATCTATTGACATCCATAAAGGTGATATCTATGTTTGCTGTTTCAAAACTCTGGGCGTGACTGAGGTAAGAATATCAGTTTAAAAAATTCAAATAAGACTTGTCACTTCCAGTTTTTGCCTTTTTTGTGCAGAATATTCAAGAGTTCCAGTGAAAGTGCTTATAAGTCTTTACACAATATTTTCAGAATTCATTCTTTAGATAGTGGATAGCTAATTGTGAAAATATTTCGTCATTCGAACGTCGGGTCTTTGAGATACGGAGGTTTATATTTCCAATATGTTAATGAGTAAGACGTAACATAAGGGATCATTTAATATACAACACTGCACTCGTCCTGGATTTCAGTATTTTAAAAGCATCACCCTTTTACTCATGACTCACGTAAAGGTTCTTACAAATTTGTTTTTAAAAAATGTCCAGCGTTCAATATTAAAAGTTGCCACAAAATAACTCAAATCCCTTATGTTACGTCATAGTCATTAACATATTGGAAATATAAACCTTAGATCTCAAAGACCCGACGTTCGAATGACGAATTATTTTCACAATCAACTATTCACTACTTAAAGAATCAATTCTGAAAATATCGTGTAAATAAGCTCTTTAAGATCCGTGTTCAAAGTGTTTGTACTTTTAAAGTTGGGGATTTTTTGCTTTTCCCTTGGAAGTCACCAAGTTAGAATATAAAATCGCGCTCGCTCTGGAACATTACCATTTTTGATAATATGCATGACGTCATCAAGCGTCACAAAATGGCCGCCAAATGATGATTCCATGTTCCTTACCTATTTATGCCCCTTTTATCCGTATATAGTCCCTAACCGCTCTCACCGCCACACCACTCGGGCTTCTTATCGTACTATAAATGACTTCATTTTGACTCTTTTACTATGCAGGTTGAGATGATCAACACCTTGATCGTAGGCATCAGCACATTACTACAATTAGAAACTCTGCTTGAAAACGGCGAGGATATTGACCGTTATATTTACGCGGCCGCCAGAAGCGGTCAGGTGACACTTCATAGCTTATAATAGGACACAATGTAGCCTTTTTTACGTTCAATTGGATGCAGGCTCAGCTGTTTTTAAAGACAGCTATTCACAAATACCACTTAAAGTCCGTTGGATCTCAAAACATTGGTTTATTGTTCAAGCTGCACATTCTTTATAGTGGATTTATTTTTACGACTATGCTTCTTCCTCTTAAACGAGGACTACCCCTGTGCAAATGATTCTTGGTCTTCATGATACGGCATCAAATGCTAAACTGGTGTGTTGCTAGCGCTGGATTAAAAACTAGATACAATTGTCTAATTTGAGAACGAGTGAATGACTGGGAACGAGTCTATAGAATGTCAATTGATAATTAATCTGATTGAAAAAGCTATTTTCATGGCTTGGATTGTTACTAGGGACAAGCGTCCTCAATAACCATACGTCTTTTGTAATTTTTGAGATGTTTACGAGGTTGCTGCACAAAACTGTATGAAACCCAAAATCTTGAAACTCCAGAATTTACTCTTTCTCGTTATGGTGTTTAGGTTGCTGCACAAAACTGTATGAAACCCAAAATCTTGAAACTCCAGAAATTTACTCTTTCTCGTTATGGTGTTTATCTTCTAACTAGGTTAATTCTTAAAACTCGATCACAGTCTTCAACTCGTTTCTAAAGTGGCCAATATTTTTATCTATGTATTTTCTTGGTTCATGATCTTTTTCTTTCAAACTGATTTCTCTCTCTCTCTCTCTCTCTCTCTCTCTCTCTCTCTCTCTCTCTCTCTCTCTCTCTCTCTCTCTCTCTCTCTCTCTCTCTCTCTCTCTCTATATATATATATATATATCTTTAAATTCATAATTATATATATCTCCACGGCTTCCATTTGTCAGTTTAAGTTGATGGAACTACCGTGACTAAATAAAGGTCATTCATTCATTCATTCTGTCTCTGTCTCTTTCGTTGAATTGTGACCAATGGGACAAAATAGAATCTAATAGACCTAATAATAATAAAGCATGGATGACGTTTTATACCTACACTTCCAGAATCCTCTACGGTGGTTTCTTTTATGCTAATTTAAAGTAAGATTGCGGTAGCTTAGGTATAAACCATCATGGTTAGGGTTAGATTTACACTATAATGAGTAGCGATGACTGCGACTGGATGAGCGATCGACTTTTTGTGATCCCACCATTATATTTGAGTTGTGAGAATCGTAAGTTATAAATTGTACAGGTCTGTGGTCTTTTTAAGCAATCATCTTTACCTCAGTTTAATATATCTCTTTGTCTTGGGCAAATTGTTTCAAAAGTTTCAGACCTTGGTCATTTCCTATGAGAATAAGAATAGTTTCGGTTGTATCCATATTCATCTGTTTTCTCATATACAAGCGTCAAGCAAAGGGAAATGATACCCTACATTGAACATGGGCTGATTGCAAAATGAACATGGGCTGATTGCAAAATCAATTAATAGGTTATAATTAATTATGCTATCAGTAAGTTATCAGCCGCCAACAATACTGCATGCTTTGCAAGGTTTGCTAGAATGTACTCCAAAGAAGGACAAACATCTTAACCTTAAGTTAATCATATTTTTATTTTAATGATACACGGTGCTCAATTTACTTTAAGCAAAACTACTCCATTAAATAAAGTAAAGATATTCCATTATTTGTCTCTTCTTTTTTAGTTAGACAGCTTTTAAATTTACCACCATGTAGAGCTGTTAACAAACGGCTGGTTATCGAGACCTACCTTTTCAACATCTGTTCAAACAAAGACCTTTTTATCTTGACATGGATACAATGGAAACCAGCTCTATTTTATAATGGCAATCACACTTAGACAATCGGTCGCTTTAATATCATTTTTCAATGTTATAGTTAGGCCAAATTGGTTTTAAAAGGCATAAGATATTTTCGAAATGGTTTAGATAATGCCTACTCAAAGAACTTTTATGTAGACGGAAGTAGGATTTTTTTGTTAAATGCATGAAATGAGACCTTCTTACATGGCTTTGAATTTTACGAAGATGTAGTTCCAATATTCACGCATGAATAGCTATTTTGGTGTTTGGACAAAGGAGCTACGTAGCGGCCGCTTTCGTGTCCATCCGCGTTTCCGAAAACCAAACTTTATTTGAAAGCAATGGAATAATAAAACTGTTGAAAAAACATTTTTACAGAGAAGACGAAATCGATAAGGTGTTTTGTTGTTTTTGTGTTGTGATCACAGAGTTTCTGGAAAGATATTTTTTTTACTCAAAATTAACAACAGAAATTTTACTTTCTGCTCGCTTGCCTATTTTAGACACCAAAAGACATTAAGCAATTTAACTTGTCATCCAGAGATCAATCAAAATCACAGCTTGTGCAACCTGCTAATATATAAGTCTTTATACGAGAACTTCGTCATCTGTGTACTTTGGTTCGGCCACATTATCACCATCAATCGGCTCAGCATGAATAGATCTTTTAAGCTGTCTTGAAAGACGCGTATAATGATACTATCAATTTAAAGTGAAGTGGGGTTATTAGTTAATCGAAATACAGTAATACTCTAAAGACAGGATATCAATCCTTTACGCTATTTTGGTGCTGTTTTTCCTATGTTTTCGACCAAAAATGTTTTCAACAGTAAAGCACTGAGATTAACACTTTTTTTTCACATCATTGTGTAAGTAATTGCTGGCCGTCACAAAATTATTTACAAACAATCTGAATTAATATCGCAGAGAGCATTTTAACAGGGATATTAAAAAGCTCATTAGACATCAAAGACAAGAAGCACAAAAAGAATTTTTTGCGTTAAATATGCAAGACAAATGAAAGTGGCTTGTTTTGGCGGGAATAAACTTGCTAGTTTTATTATACTCGGCGACGGTTATCATTTAGTAATACTCAGTCTAAACTTATAATTGAGACTTTCTGATGATTACTTAAAGATTAGAATGTAATTTTGGGTATTGATATGATTTATTTTCGCTCAAAAGTGGTAAAATTCACCAGAATTGTTGTTCTTCTACAGAAATGTCTAAGTCAGTACATTTTTCAGCATACATTTGTTTTATTTTTTTATTTTTACAAGTTTTTTAATGGTTTCGGTACTGGTTGCTGTTGCGACCAAGACGTGTCTCATTGGAACTCAGGTGATTTGCTCTATAGTAACGGATTATTAACCAGATACAAAGAAATAATAAAATCTAAATATCATTAAGAATGAGCTCCTAAAATGCAGTCAATATTGTCTCTGCAATCAATCGAGACAACGGACTTCTTCACAGCAAAGGTGAGAAGAATAATAAACGTAAATAATAAACGTCTCCCAAAAATTGATACTAGCATCTCAATGAGTCGAAAAGTAGTCTCTTAACACATAAATGACAAGAACAGGTTATTGTTAAATGCTGACTTCACTTCTGCTCTGTTGTAGTAAACGCGGACTTTTAATGATTTCAATACAATTACGTGGGTCAATCGACAACCATCTCTTGCGTGTGGTTTCTGTTTACTAATGATTTTCACTTCAAAATTTAGGTAGTTATGTATTTACTAGCAACAACATTTAAGGTCTCCTGGTTTCTCTAACTCCTTGCAAATTAGTAGTCAAATAAAATAAGTTATATTTATAGGATTTTTAAAGGTCAAAATAGTATCAAACAAATGAATTGTAAACACTGTCTTAAGCCGTAATAGAAAATAAATTGCTAGTTTTATAAAAGCCAATAGTACTTGCATTATATTTAAAATAATATATCTACGTTGACTGATCAATGTATTACTGGTATATAGTTGGTACGATAGATGTGATTGTTCATTTATAGCTGTTGACTAGGATTCACTGAGTAAGCAACTCTCTTAATAATATATAGTAGTACAGCCCAAATCTGCCTTACTGTGAGCGGTAAGGCATTAGGAATCCTTGTGAGAACTAGGCATATGTACTTTCTCGCTGTAAATTGGTTTGCTGCGCGAGTATCCCTCGATCAGAGTGAAACGGAATCGCCTACGGGAAAAGTATACCCAGTGGAGATCAACCGTCCACGTCTAATTTAAATCGCTTTAGAATTAATAGAAAAACACTAACGTTTGATTGACAGTTCTTTGAGCTAGTAAATAGTTTTGCAAAGAAAGTCATTGCCTAGCACTTATTCCATGTGAATTCCAATCTGTCTGGGCAAAAATAGGGTTTCTGTCAACAAAACGACGTTTTAAGTCAGATGGATTGTGTTATATAAAGAGCTAATGAGATAGCAGAAAGGCAATCATCACCGCGCTATGATGTTGAACGGGACTTCCAATCTACACTGGACTAGAACTCCAATAGTTCTTTACGGACGAAGCGCTTTGAATCACCAAGATGATCCTCAATCAAGAATGTGCTCTGATGATGAAGCATCGACTTTTGCGGGGGCTTTCTCGATAAGATCGATCTTATCTCACTCCAGGCCTCAGGGTGAGATAGGCACTATTCAGGACACAAGATTTATGAGTCGTGTCCCTGGTTCTTGTACTTACGATCAGCCACAAGTGGTTCGTTGTGGTGAAGATACGATCAACCCACTTCATCTACAAGCTACAGCTAACGCCTTAAATCAAGGCGGACCTGTGAGTTCGTTTCGCGATGCTGGTAGGCCTTGTCGGGAAATGCCAAACTTCGAGTCATCGCAATCGTCAGGTAATGACTATAACTACTTGTAATCTCAAACACAGTATTCAACAACTTCCCATCACGTTTATCGGAAAGGAAACACCTTTTAAAAGAGTGGGGACAATTTATTATCTTATAAAACGACTTCACAAAATAGGTGCGAATGTTCTTATCAATGGCTCAAATCAATTCCACATTTACCCATGGATTAATTTATTAATAAATATCTTTCTGAGATATCTCATTTCTGACACTAGTTTATTTTTTCCCTTTTTCTTGCTTTTTTCTTTTATCTTCCTTAAGATAATTTATATATTAACAAACGGTTTTTAGTTTTTCGAATCCTTTAATAATATCATTTTTTCACCACTGTTTGATAATCATTTGTAAAATGAAGTAAACTCAAAATAATCATTCTTTCGGTGAATCATTTAAACGAGTATCGTCCTAAAACGCCTCAGGTAATATTTCTATCGCACTCACGCAATGACAATGAGTAAGTGATATTATTTCAATATCATCTTTGTCAGGTTGCCTTGGAGTTCAAAGTTCTATCGGAAAAGCGCGCCCAAGACGCGCCAACAAAAGATCTCGTACGATTTTCACCCCCTACCAGCTGCAAAGGCTGGAGAAAGCGTTCGATCGTCAGCAGTATGTGGCAGGTGAAGAAAGAAGGCAGCTCGCAATGGCCCTTAACCTTTCTGAAACACAAGTAAAGGTGTGGTTCCAGAATAGAAGAATTCGATTCAGGAAACAACGAGTAAAGACGAACATTTCGTAACTTGGAGAGGACTTATTAAAATATGATCTAACGCCTAAATAAAGTCGCAATGACTAGGCTTTTCCTTCATTCACAAGCACTGTTTTTAGTCTCGTATTTTATCAGGAACTCTCCTAAACTCATTCCTACGTATAAGGACGCACAAAGCATTTTAGCCAGACGAGTGTCCTCATTTCCACCGTCTTATGGAATCGAAAACACGCTTGATTGTAGTTAGATATTCCAAAATATGCAAGCAGATATCTTTTTACGGCTCAGGGAATATTTTTATAACCTCCAAAAAACTTACACATGTCTTTTTGTATCTTTTTGAGTGTAAGAACTTTATTCATTTCAGCTGTAAAACGTTCGTTTTTATGTTAACTCTAAGATAATATAACAAATAAATAAATGACTAAATAATACAAAATCATAGGCGATTAAAAAATGAAGCTTTATACCAGTCCATTACTTCATTTCGTTTTTACTTCCACTTTTTCATCTTAGCCAGACGAGTGTCCTCATTTCCACCGTCTTATGGAATCGAAAACACGCTTGATTGTAGTTAGATATTCCAAAATATGCAAGCAGATATCTTTTTACGGCTCAGGGAATATTTTCATAACCTCCAAAAAACTTACACATGTCTTTTTGTATCTTTTTGAGTGCAACTTTATTCATTTCAGCTGTAAAACGTTCGTTTTTATGTTAACTCTAAGATAATATAGCAAATAAATAAATGAATAAATAATACAAAATCATAGGCGATTAAAAAATGAAGCTTTATACCAGTCCATTACTTCATTTCGTTTTTACTTCCACTTTTTCATTTTTTTCGTGTATTTTATTCCAAATGTCCTGGTTAGCTCAGTCGGTGGGGCATATGATTTTTAATTTGAGGGTCAAGGGTTCGAGTCCTTTTTCTGGCGGTTAATCTTTTTACTTTTGTAATACATTTTACTCCAATTACATTTCAATTCCAGTTTTCCATCCATTAGTTTATTTCATCTCAACAGGGCCTGGTTAGCTCAGTCGGTAGAACATCAGACTTTTAATCTGAGGGTCAAGGGTTCGAGTCCCTTATCGGGCGTTTCATTTTTTACTTTTGTAATATATTTGATTCCAATTTCATTTCAATTCTATTTTTCCATCTCTTCGTGTATTTATTTTAAACAGGGCCTGGTTAGCTCAGTCGGTAGAGCATCAGACTTTTAATCTGAGGGTAAAGGGTTCGAGTCCCTTATCGGGTGTTTCATTTTTTACTTTTGTAATATATTTGATTCCAATTTCATTTCAATTCTATTTTTCCATCTCTTCGTGTATTTATTCTCGACAGGGACTGGTTAGCTCAGTCGGTAGAGCATTAGACTCTTAATCTGAGGGTCAAGGGTTCGAGTCCCTTATCGGCCGTTTCATTTTTTACTTTTGTAATATATTTGATTCCAATTTCATTTCAATTCTATTTTTCCATCTCTTCGTGTAATTATATTCAACAGGGCCTGGTTAGCTCAGTCGGTAGAGCGTCAAACTTTTAATCTGAGGGTAAAGGGTTCGAGTCCCTTATCGGGTGTTTCATTTTTTACTTTTGTAATATATTTGATTCCAATTTCATTTCAATTCTATTTTTCCATCTCTTCGTGTATTTATTCTCGACAGGGACTGGTTAGCTCAGTCGGTAGAGCATTAGACTCTTAATCTGAGGGTCAAGGGTTCGAGTCCCTTATCGGCCGTTTCATTTTTTACTTTTGTAATATATTTGATTCCAATTTCATTTCAATTCTATTTTTCCATCTCTTCGTGTAATTATATTCAACAGGGCCTGGTTAGCTCAGTCGGTAGAGCGTCAAACTTTTAATCTGAGGGTCAAGGGTTCGAGTCCCTTATCGGGCGTTTCATTTTTTACTTTTGTAATATATTTGATTCCAATTTCATTTCAATTCTTTTTTTCCATCCCTTCGTGCGTAATTCATCTCAACAGGGCCTGGTTAGCCCAGTCGGTAGAGCATCAGACTTTTAATCTAAGGGTCAAGGGTTCGAGTTGACGTTTCCCTCCATCCTTCATATGCTTCCTTGCAATCCAATATTTTCAAACATCTTTTTTACTCTATTCTAATCCATTCCATTTCCATATAGCCATTCCAAATTGCCATCGAGCAAACGACGTGGTGTTTAAAGACATAGAACTCTCTACAAATTTTCTTTCCCTTCATAGCTTCCTGTAAACCCATAGCAAGAGCTCCCTCTTTTCGAAATTCATGCAACTTAGAGTCATAAACAATACTTCCACTAAGTAGTACAAAATAGCCACAATGAAACAATGGAAAACAAAAGAAATAGGTTTATTCCGACGAAGGACTAGCGTCCGAAACGTCAGTAAGTTTTTTCATCTTTTCACGGTGTATAATTTACCTTTTCATCATTACTGCTTCATTAGAAACACCGTCGCAGCTCACACCAGTTTTTTGCTAGTTACCTCTTTAGTTACCTCAATAGTTTTGTGCTATTTTAACATTCCTTTTTTTAACATTTCGCAATATAAATCAGTTTAATAAATATTCTATTTCACTGTTTGGAAAAAAAGACTAAGCTAACCATGCCCTGTTGAGAATAAATGCACGAAGAGATGAAAAAATAGAATTGACATGAAATTGGAGGCAAATATATATCAAAAGTAAAAAATGAAACCCCCGATAAGGGACTCGAACCCTTGACCCTCAGATTAAGAGTCTGATGCTCTACCGACTGAGCTAACCAGGCCCTGTTTAAAATAAATACACGAAGAGATGGAAAAATTGAATTGAAATGAAATTGGAGTCAAATATATATCAAAAGTAAAGAATGAAACGCCCGATAAGGGACTCGGACCCTTGACCCTCAGATTAAAAGTCTGATGCTCTACCGACTATGCTAACCAGGCCCTGTTCAGATGAATTACACTAGAGGATGCTAAAATAGGAATTGATATGAAATTGGAGTCAAATGTATTACAAAAGTAAAATGATTAACCGCCCGATAAGGGACTCGAACCCTTGACCCTCAGATCAAAAGTCTGATGCTCTACGGACTGAGCTAACCAGTTCCGGTGGAGATGTTTTACAGTAGAGGATGCTAAAACTGGAATTGAAATGAAATTGGAGTAAAACAAATTACAAAAGTAAAAAAAGAACTAACCGCCCGATAAGAGACTCGAACCCTTGACCCTCAGATTAAAAGTCTGATGCTCTACCTACTGAGCTAACCAGGCCATATTTAAAATAAATACACGAAGAGATGGAAAAATAGAATTGACATGAAATTGGAGGCAAATATATATCAAAAGTAAAAAATGAAACGCCGGATAAGGGACGCGAACCTTTGAGCCTCAGATTAAGAGCCTGATGCTCTACCGACTGAGCTAACCAGGCCCTGTTAAAAATAAATACACGAAGAGATGGAAAACTGGAATCGAAATGGAATTGGAGTCAAATGTATTACAAAAGTAAAAAGATTAACCGCCCGATAATGGACTTGAACCCTTGACCCTCAGATTAAAAGTCTGATGCTCTACCGACTGAGCTAACCAGGCCCTGTTCAGATGAATTACACTAGAGGATGCTAAAATTGGAATTGATATGAAATTGGAGTCAAATGTATTACAAAAGTAAAATGATTAACCGCCCGATAAGGGACTCGAACCCTTGACCCTCAGATTAAAAATCTGATGCTCTACCGACAGAACTAACCAGTTCCCGTGGAGATGTTTTACAGTAGAGGATGCTAAAATTGGAATTGAAATGAAATTGGAGTAAAGCAAATTACAAAAGTAAAATGAACTAACCGCTCGATAAGGGACTCGAACCCTTGACCCTCAGATTAAAAGTCTGATGCTCTACCGACTGAGCTAAGCAGGCCATATTTAAAATTAATAAACGAAGAGATGGAAAAATAGAATTGAAATGAAATTGGAGTCAAATACATATCAAAAGTAAAGAATGAAACGCCCGATAAGGGACTCGAACCCTTGACCCTCAGATTAAAAGTCTGATGCTCTACCGACTGAGCTAACCAGGCCATATTTAAAATTAATAAGCGAAGAGATGGAAAAATAGAATTGAAATGAAATTGGAGTCAAATATATATCAAAAGTAAAGAATGAAACGCCCGATAACGGACTCGAATCCTTGACTCTCAGATCAAAAGTGTGATGCTCTACCGAATGAGCTAACCAGGCCCTGTTTAAAATAAATACACGAAGAGATGGAAAAATAGAATTGAAATGAAATTGGAGTCAAATATATATCAAAAGTAAAGAATGAAACGCCCGATAAGGGACTCGAACCCTTGACCCTCAGATTAAGAGTCTGATGCTCTACCGACTGAGCTAACCAGGCCCTGTTTAAAATAAATACACAAAGAGATCGAAAAATTGAATTGAAATGAAATTGGAGTCAAATATATATCAAAAGTAAAGAATGAAACGCCCGATAAGGGACTCGAACCCTTGACCCTCAGATTAAAAGTCTGATGCTCTACCGACTGAGCTAACCAGGCCCTGTTTAAAATAAATACACGAAGAGATCGAAAAATTGAATTGAAATGAAATTGGAGTCAAATATATATCAAAAGTAAAGAATGAAACGCCCGATAAGGGACTCGAACCCTTGACCCTCAGATTAAAAGTCTGATGCTCTACCTACTGAGCTAACCAGGCCATAGTTAAAATAAATACACGAAGAGATGGAAAAATAGAATTGACATGAAATTGGAGGCAAATATATATCAAAAGTAAAAAATGAAACGCCGGATAAGGGACGCAGTAGTATAGGGAATGGGGGTATCAGCGCAATTGACATCTCGATGAATGCCTGCGTTATATACCACCACCCCCGGTATTACCCGTGTTCTCAGATAATACCCGCCCGCGTGTAAGACCCCCTAGGATTACCCGTGGGGGCAACAGCGCAAATATGTTAGTTTATATATGGAGTGCGAAGAATGTAAGAGAACTTTTAAGAAAGAAGCGGATTTGAAGAAGCATTTAAAGATGAGAAAGAAATGTATGAGCAGCTATGATTGCGGATGTGGTAAGAAGTTTGAGACTAAGGTAAAACTGTATTGGCATTGTCAGGATTGTGAATACGACTACGACGATTTGAAAAGTGCTTGGTATTAGGTATAAAATATTTCCTATTATATAGATGGAATCCCAAAGCAACTTCGAAACGGTGTCAATACCCGGGAACGGTGAGATTGATGTTAGGCAGTTTTGGCGAAAGTCAGAAAGGAAGGTTAAAAGGACGCTCCGAAAAGGTATAGAAGACTTAGGAGCGTTGAAAGCGAGTATAATGGTGGAGGTAAGCCTATCAAAAGACGAGGTGACGACGACAGCAATGCTGCGATCAAAGTCGTTAGTGATATTAGAATCTACGAATTTGGATAGGTCACTCAGTGAAGCCTTAGAAGCAATAATGGAGTCGCTGTCTAACTACACGAAAGAAGGATCAGGTTGGACAGTGGAGGAGGTTGAAGGTATAGAGATAAGTATGGCTAGGTACGTACCCATACGAGGAGGAAGTTACGTACCACTACCAACGTGGGTAGAAAGGAAGAAGGCTATCGTAAACGTGAAGAATGAAGACAACCGCTGCTTCATGTGGGCAATTAGGTCTGCACTGTACCCAGCAGAGAAGGATCCCTGTAGAACAAGTAGGTATCCCACAGACGATTTAGAGTGGGATGGAGTGGAGTTTCCAATGCAGCTGATAGACATACCGATATTCGAGCAGGAAAATGACTTAGCAATTAACGTTTACGGAGTCAGAGAGCAGACGATAGTACCGTTAGTCCTGTCAAAGAGTAAAGGAGAGCGTGTACATCTCTTCTACCACGGCGGACACTACTCATGGGTTAAACATCTAAGCAGGTTATTTTACAGACATACTAAGCACAAAGGCAAAAAGTATTTCTGCGACTGCTGCTTGTTGTCATTTACCTCCCTAAATGCCCTAAAGAAACACGATGAGATCTGCCGAGGAGTCGAAGAAGTGGCGCAACGGATTCAGATGCCCGCCAACAAAGAGCTTTCATACGCAGACCATCAAAGGCAGATGCAGGTGCCTTACGTGATATACGCAGACTTCGAAGCGTTGATAACTAAGGAACAGCAGAAACGTGGTGCCACGAATGAGGTAGGATTACACGAGATCTGCTCCTTTGGTTACATAGTAGTCAGATCAGACGGAAAAGCAAACCCTCCTGTAATTTACCGAGGTAAAAACGCGGCTAATAAGTTTCTAGAAGCATTGCGAGAAGAGAAGGAAGAGATAAGAGAACGATTAAGACGTCCAAAGAAGATGGAATTTACCAAAGAGAACCAGGAGGAATTTCACAAGGCAAAGAAATGCCACATTTGCCGACATACGCTTCTTCAGTTCGGAAGACAAGCCAAGAAAGCGTGGGACGAAGATGGAAAGTATCTAGGGGAAGCTCATTTTAAATGCGGGAAGTATGCTAAGAAAGGTGAGAAGCCGGGAAAGCCCTCCACGCATTGCATTCACTGCCACAAAGCATTTGTTGAGGATTTCTATGTGGATAAGGTTAGAGATCACTGCCACATCACAGGTAAATACAGAGGAGCGGCCCATTGGAAATGTAATATAAACTTCAAAGTAAATCCAGAAATGGAAATACCCGTGTTCTTTCACAACCTCCGCGGTTACGACTCCCATTTGCTACTACAAGGAACAGACGGATTCGACGTCAAATGTATTCCTAATAACAAAGAGCGTTACATGTCCGTAACTGTTGGTAAGCTAAAGTTCTTAGATTCGCAGCAGTTTATGGCGGACTCCTTAGCAAACCTCGTAAAGTACAACACCAACTTCCCCATTTCCAGTAAATACGGAGCGGAAAGGAAAGGAGTCTACCCATACGAATACATGGATTCCTGGGAGCGCTTTCAAGAATCTTTGCCCAGCAAAAATTGCTTCTACAGCACCCTAAACGAGTCCGGTATAAAGGACGAGGAGTACCAGCATGCGTTAGACGTGTGGGAAAAGTACTCCTGTGAGAACATGGGGGATTACCACGACATTTACCTAAGGTCTGACGTAGTGCTGCTGGCAGATGTTTTTCAAAGCTTTCGAAAGATGGCTATGGAGTACTACGGATTGGATCCCGCGAACTTCTACACAGCTCCCGGACTCAGCTGGAGTGCGCTGTTAAAGAAGACAAACGCGCAACTGGATTTGCTAACTGAGTACGACATGTACCGCTTTATGGAAGACGGTATTCGTGGTGGCGTATGCGGGCCCAGCAGACGTTACGCCCGCGCAAACAACCCCTTAGTAGAGCACGACCCAGAGAAACCAACTACATACATTTACTACCTGGATGCAAATAATCTATACGGTTGGGCAATGTCGCAGTACTTGCCTGTGAGAGACTTCGAATGGGACACCGTGCGACCCATAGACTTCTACATGCAGGTAGGAAAGGAGGAAGACAAGGGTTACGTGCTGGAGGTGGATCTGGAGTACCCGGAGCATCTGCATGATGAACACAACGAATTCCCCTTAGCACCAGAAGCAATAGAGATACCATTTAAGCAGTTATCACCACTGCAAAAGCAAATGTGCCCCGGTTACAAACCGTACAGGAAACTAACTATGAACCTGATGGATAAAACGAAGTATGTGGTACATTACCGCAACCTGCAGTTCTACGTACGCCACGGAATGCGTGTAAAGAAGATCCACAGAGTCCTAAAATTCACGCAGGAACCATGGATGCGCCCCTACATTGACTTTAACACGCAAAAGCGTACCGCAGCTAAGAATGACTTCGAGAAAAACCTCTTCAAACTGATGAACAACAGCGTGTTCGGAAAGACAATGGAGAACATCCGCAAGCGCGTAAGCGTAAAAATAGTTAGCACCAAAGAGGAAGCAGAAGCATACGTGTCACAGCCTGGATTCGTTAGATATGTGGAAATGCTGAACTTCTACGTCATTCACATGAAGAAGGCAAACTTTTTACTAAACAAGCCCGTTTACACAGGGTTTACGGTGCTGGATTTATCAAAGCTGCTTATGTACGAGTTCTACTACGACAAACTAAAGCCAAAGTACGGAGACCGCTGTCGCCTTTTGTACACAGACACCGACTCCCTAATTCTAGAAGTGCAAACGGAAGACGTCTACCAGGATTGCGTCGAAGACATAGACGAGTACGACACCAGCGGTTACCCGAAGGAGCACTTCCTTTACAGCGCCAAAAATAAGAAGGTAATTGGGAAGATGAAGGACGAGATGTTAGGAAAACCCATAGTAGAGTACGTGGGTCTGAAACCAAAGATGTACAGCGTGCTAAAGTTAGACGGCGTAGAAAAGAAAGCCAAAGGCGTTAAAAAATACGTCGTTAAGAAGGACATAACCCACGAGTCCTACTTGAGCGTATTACGAACGCGCAAGGAACAGCGGCATAAGATGAACAGCCTGCGCAGCTATGGTCATCAGATACATAACGTCACGCAGGAGAAGGTGTCACTGTCTGCATTTGACGGTAAGCGATGGATGTGCGATGACGGCGTGCACACGATAGCATTCGGACATCACACAATAAGCAGTTCTTCTTTGACGAACCCACGTGTGGGACCATCGTGAAGATAATACAAGATGGGCTGGCCCTTCTTAGCTATTACGCTTCGTATCTGGTAAGTTTCCAAAGACCAATTAGGATCCGTAGCTCTTTTGGATCCTCCTTCTAATTCGCCCGGTCCATAAAGATATCGGACCGTGACATTACCTAATTTCTTTTCATGGGGGAAGACCGCCCTTGAACTTCTGACGTAGGACTTGTGTTCCACGTGCTTCTTTTTTATGGCGTCCTTGGGTTTTATTCCTGTAGCCCTGGCCGCCTCGTTATTCAAAGCCGTGACGACCTGGGGGAGCCTCTGAGTCCATTCCTTGTTTCGCTTAGAGGGATCTTCCAACTCTTTCCAATACTGGTATCCAAAGAGACGCTCAGCCAGGGTCTTATTAAATCTTTCAACAATGCTCTGACCTCTGTGGTACTCTGCTTCGGCTCTTCTTATCTTAGTGTCGTGGTCTTTCAGGGTCTTGGTAACCACACCCATGAACTCTGTCCCCGCATCTACTTGCAGCAGCTTAGGCCATTTCAAAACGCGCTTATAAATCCTACCTAGGGCTTCTGCGACTTCCCTAGAATCCTTGCTGGTTATGGGTTCGGCGTCCTTATATCTGCTTGCGATATCAACTACGGTCAAAGCGTATCTATAGGTCTTTCTTCTTACCGTGTCGTGTGGTAAGAAAAGCAAATCCGCCTGATGAACTTCGTTAGGGGCATTTACGGTGAAGCTGGGCCTGGGAATGTACTTAGGCACAGGAAGATAAACCTGCCAGATGGTTTGTTTCTTTAACCAATTCTTAGCCGTTTTGTCGGATACCCTGGCTGCGGTAGCGAGTTTCTTGATAGCCGACGCCCCTCTCCAATAACCTTCGGGCCCGTAGTAAATCCTTTTGAGTTTGTCCTCCAGGCGACCCATTATATGAATAGAATCGCGCTTCGCTTGATTCAAGCGAAGGATAAGATGAGATTGATCTTACGTCCGTTAAAATCTACCGTCTTTCCGTCCACTTTAATGGTGATGTTTATGCTTTCTACTAAATCGCAAGGCAAGTCATAGTTTAAAGAAATGGGTGTGTATTCTACCAGGTCAAATGGATTACCTTTAGGTGAAAACTTAGACATAAGAGTGGAGGGATTTCCGCTGCTGTAACTGCAGACTAAATCGCAATAGACTTCATAAGAGGATGCGACTTTCCAATTCACGGGAACTGCTGTGTTGGTAATTTCCTTGCCTGAGACACCTAGTAAAGATCCCAATGCGTCACGTTTTCCTAGGGTTACCGAGAAATTGTTAGGAAGATTATGTTTGAAGGTCATTTCGTGCGGCAACCCTGTGGTGAGAGTATAACCGCGCTTGGCGAGCTCCTTAGCAAGGGTGATTGGCGTGTAATGTCCATCGGGTAGCATTACGCCTTCGTATTTGTTAGACCCCTTATGCACGGTGACCATGCCATTGACTAAATTATACCAAGAATTGTACAAAGAGCAACTGACCAGCCGAACTGTATGGGCTTTGATGGGGGGATTCAAATACGTGGTAAAGTCATTCTTGTCGCTTTCCAAAAAGACGATCATTATATATTAGACGCTCATGCTTCGCGTCACTAGTGATCTGAGCGCAGCTCAGAGCAGATACGCCAAGGCTGCGCCTCCTGCCAGCCCTGCGACTCCTACAAAGACCAACTCATTGTCTTTTTGTTTCTTTGACGGCTGGTAGTAATTCTTAAATTGAGGCTTGCTAATCCTAAAGTCGGGGTGTGTTTGTGCATAAAGTTTAAAGGCGTAGTCCGTGTTTTCGAAGTTCTTATCCGCCTGCATTTTGTCTTGGTAGTTCTTATCCAACCAATCCCTGTAAGCTTGTCTTTTTTCATTCCAAGCCGCCACGTCCCTTTGATATTTCTCCAACGCCAAATCGTGTCTTTTCCTCTCGGCATCGCCTTTGTCGCCCCTGACTAATCTATTCAAATACTGACCACCATAATTAGCTCCAGTGAATGCTAAAGCCGCAATGACACCACCTACCAATACGCTTGCCATTATATTTCAGAAAACAAGTTTTCTTCTAGACTTTAGGCAGGTACTTTTCCTTCTGTAGGTAGTCCTTAAGGGCAATGCTACCCGCTACTGCAGCAGTCATCTTAGCAAAGCCCGTAATGCTCTTGCTTGGGTCTTCAGTAAAGTCTTCTTTGAGCACTTTCTTACCTACCCAACCAATACCTGCGACAATAGAAGTAATAATAGCTGCATCTTCGACTGTTTTCATCAATGCTGACGACATTATATTACAAAGCGAGAAGGTTATGCCAAATGGAATGACCCTGCTATTCCATTTCGGGTATCTTACTTCTCTTAGGGGGCTCCACATACCCCATTTCTGCCCTTGGTTCCACTTTTGGTTTAGCAGCCCGCCATTGTAAGTAGAGGCTGCCTGCTGCTATAGCAATTCCTAATGCTCCGATAACGTAGCCCGGATTCCAAAAGGATTCCTCTTCTTTTTCCTCCGCCTTCTCTTCTTTTTTGGCTTTGTTCTTTCTATTCATTTCCGCGAGCTTCTTCCCCGCAGCGACTCTGCCCGGAGATTTAGGCTTGGTGATCTTTTGCTCTCGAGGGGTTTCCTCCGCCTTTGTTTCGGTGTCACTCATCTTATATCTAAGGACTTGAAGGACTTATAGTAACTTGACGACGACTTGATAATGACTTGACGACGACTTGATAATGACTTGACGACGACTTGATAATGACTTGACGACGACTTGATAATGACTTGACGACGACTTGACGATGACTTGACTAAGTCCCGTGAATGACTTCATAAGGACTTACATCGACTTGATCAAGTGCTGCCTTGAAGATCTCCTCGACTTGCTTATCTTTTTTGTAGTCCTTCCAAGACACCAATACCTCCTTCAAGTCGACATGTTGAGCTACGTGAAGTCCCAAAGATGCGACCGCCATTAACTTACCGCACTTCAAAGATAACCAGCCGCAGGTTATCTTAAGTTCTTGAGAAATAACATAGTCCTCACTTATGTCCTTCCGCAGCGCCTCCACGTCGTCTATGGGCAGCGCAAGTCCAAGCAATTTAGTGGCCAGCTTAATAGCGGAGTCTGCCACGGCATTCGTGGTCTTACTTGCAAGGGCGGCTTCGTACCTTTTGTGGAACTTCTTAACCTCCTCTTCTGACAACTTATTAACCTGCTCATGCGTTAACTCCTTGCCTATCATTTCCTTACACTTCCCAGAAGACACAAGGATGTTAAGTTGTTCTTTAAGGTTACTTTCATCTACGGGGACTTCGTCTAACAACTGATCAATCTCCATATATGTTAATGGAATACGGAAACCTCAAAGAGAAGATCATTTTGGAATGTTGGTGTGTCTTTAAATGCCGCATGTATTCATGCAGCTGTTCCTTAGATATCTCGCCGCCGTAGTCAGAGAGGATGGTTTCCAAATCACTCTTACTTGGTGTGTAGAAGACGACAAGGGATCCTATGTTTTCCCTAAAAGGCTTAGAGACGCTGGTCAGCTGCTGGGAAAGCAACCAAACGCTGATATTGTCATGTCTGCCGCTAAAGGCAAGCTTCACCAACTCGGAGGTGCGTCTTTTTACGTCGTCCCCGCAGGCGATGTCATCAAGAATTAAGAGGGTTTGTGTATCTTTAGGGAATTGTCGATGCCAGAACTTAAGGTGGTTGGATAACTCGTTAGGGTCTAAGATATCCACAAAGAAGTCGTCATCTTTCGCTCCTACACCCGTCCAGGTGCGGTTATTCACGTAGGTAGGGCATAATAGCACTATGTAGTCAAATTGGTATCTAAAGGGCCCTAATAGCTGCTCTACGACGAACTGGGTCTTTCCACAGCCGGTAGGTCCTACTATCAGAGCGTTACAAGGCATGTGATCTGGGTTCATATATAATGGATCCCGTGGGAGCAGTGCAAAGAATCGTTAACGACATGCAAGATAAGAGAGACACCAATGAAATGCAAAGGGAGGAGATTGATCACCTTAAAGAGCGTGTGCAAGAGCTGTACGATGAAATGTCCGGCCTGAAGCGCGCGGAAAGGTTTGGTGCCTTGGTAACGATAGCAACGTGGGCTAAGGAGTCCGTTGCAGACTTTATGAAATATCCCATATAAGGCTTATTAAATTCTTATTATATATGGAGTGTGAGCGGTGTAATAAGAAGTTCAGCAGCAAGCAGATGTTAAAATACCACCTGGAAAAGAAGGTCTGTATGAAGTCAAAGAATAGACGGTGCGATTTATGTAGTCGTCTGTTCAGCTCAAAGCAGATGTTAAGATACCACACAGATAACAGGGTGTGTCAGAAGAACATCTGTGGGCGCTGTGAAGAAGATAAAACGAGGATTGGCATCGTTACCGTTGTTTGGGATATGAATTAGACGATGTAGCATGCATGGAACACGGTGACATCGCAGCCCGTTGCTGCCCAAAAGACACCACAAAGAGGTTAAGAGCGACTGTCTGTAAAAATCAAACATACGGCGGAAAGGCTCAAATTTTCGAATTCGCTCTACTTTTGGATTTTAGTAGTGTATGATGAAGTAAGAAACGCTGTGTGGTTAGTTTTGAAAAATACTTTTTTGTTTTCGAGAAATAGGGAAAAATCGGTTTGAGCTCCAGGGACGATTTTCGCTGCCAAAAGATGGCTGAAAATTGCTTACTTTCGCTTGGTCCGTGTATCAAAACTATTGATCCAAATAGCCTTCTAATACTTTCTACCAAAAGTACAACTCTTATTTGCTAAATTAAGAGTAGTTTCATAAAAATCGAACAACTCTGAATTATTTTACACAATAAAAAGCAAAGGACACTGAGTTACAATGCTAGTCAGTGCATCTCGAAAACTGCGAGATTCCCTATGTGCCATCCTTCCAAATCTTATGAGATTACAGTCAACAACTATTGGGAAAATGCTCTTTTGAAAAATGTATTTTTTATTTTGGGGAAATAATTGTGCGCTTTTTGCGAGAGCTTTTATTTTGACTCATTAAATATGCAGAAATCATTGTTTGGCGATTGCGTGACTAAAGACTTCTCGAAATAAATTCCCTTGAAATATCATTGTTTTCAAATCTAGTCTATACAAATAAAAGAAAACATTAATATACTAACCTTCGACACGAAAATGTCTTTTCCGTTGCTCCACTCTTCTGAGTTATCAAGAAATTAGAATCGGCAACCGTGGCGTTGGCTTGTTTTATGCAACCGATTTCCGAAAATACTATCTATCAGTAACTTGTCAGATTTCAATGACAAATATACAAAACAGTATAAGGCCAGGGATCCACCTTTGGCTATTTCTTCCAAGAACTACTAGTCAGTAGCGCGTTGATAAATTGGTCTGTAATATTTAACAGATCGATCGGCAATTGTTTGCGAGTGACTGTCATAAACTTATACCGAGACAGCATTCCAGCTTGCAGATCGTGTTGTGGGACCATAGTGCACCGACCACTGTTCTTTAACGGAGGAGAAAGAAAGAAAACAGGAATTTGTCTTGCAACAAGCTGGCTTCTTAAAGAGAAATCTAGTGCAGGGACTAATCACAGGAAACAAAATTATCTAATGAAATATATCAAAACGGAGCAGTATGGCATAGTAGTTCGCACAGGTGCCCCTAGCCGGCTCCACCATAATCTATTGAGAGAACTACTTTTAAAATTGCTCACAAAGGGCTTTTAATGTTAAAATGGCATAATAATGTATATCTCGACTCTTTTTTTTTTGCCAAGGATAATACATAAAATTCCAAGACCACTAGGGTATGGACAGAACCGGAAGAAACTACGGTACGGTCTTTTCCCGCGCCCACTGTGACTTTTCCGACAATATGCAAATTAGAGACACTAAGCAACTTGCCAGTGAAGCTAGAATAACCTACTGACTCTGTAGGAATCGAATTTAGTATACTATTCTGTATATTTCTTATTGAAATCTGACTAGTTGTTTGTAAAGAAACACGAACTGTTCATGTCGACTGGTACTGATAGATGGTATTTTCGGAAATCGGTTGCATAAAACAAGCCAACGCCACGGTTGCCAATTCTAATTTCTTGATAACCCCGATGAATGGAGCAACAGAAAAGACCTTTGAAGGTTAGTATGTTAATGTTTTCTTTTATTTGTATAGACTAGCAGATTTGAAAAACAATGATGTTTCAAGGGAATTTATTTCGAGAAGTCTTTAGTCACGCAATCGCCAAACAATGATTTCTGCATATTTAATGAGTCAAAATTAAAGCTCTCGCAAAAAGCGCACAGATATTTCCCCAAAATAAAAAATACATTTTTCAAAAGAGCATTTTCCCAATAGTTGTTGACTGTAATCTCATAAGATTTGAAAGGATGGCACATAGGGAAACTCGCAGTTTTCGAGATGCACTGACTAGCATTGTAACTCAGTGTCCTTTGCTTTTTATTGTGTAAAATAATTCAGAGTTGTTCGATTTTTATGAAACTACTCTTAATTTGGCAAATAAGAGTTGTACTTTTGGTAGAAAGTATTAGAAGACTATTTGGATCAATAGTTTTGATACACGGACCAAGCGAAAGTAAGCAATTTTCAGCCATCTTTTGGCAGCGAAAATCGTCCTTGGAGCTCAAACCGATTTTTTCCTATTTCTCGAAAACAAAAAAGTATTTTTCAAAACTAACCACACAGCGTTTCTTACTTCATCATACACTACTAAAATCCAAAAGTAGAGCGAATTCGAAAATTTGAGCCTTTCCACATATTTCCGATTTTGTTTGATTTTTACAGACAGTCGCTCTTAACAGAAATGAAAAGGCAGATAGATGTGCGCTTTGCCCTGTTTGACCACATTGAAGGCGTACGCTGGGAAGACAGGGAATATTGGGAGGCGGATTGCCCAAAGTGTGGTTGTAATAGGAGTGACCAGCATATTTGGCAGTGTTTGTATGCGCAGGCCGACAACCCCAGTACCTTCAAGGAATACGTGTTTGAAGAATGCTTAGAGTAATTCCTGCAACCCTCCAAAAGGGGTCCTTATTCATTAAGTTCCGCAATCTTCCCAAAAGAGGGGATCTGCGTCCTTATTCATTTTTTTATTAAATCCTGCAGGTCTCTCAAAAAAGGTCTTTGTATTATTATTAAATTATTATTAAATCCTGCAGCACCCCCAAAAAAGGGTCTTGGTATTATTAAGTTCCTTGGAAAACTCAACAATGGATCGGAATATCATCTTTTTTTTTGAGAAGGTCCTAGGATTTAATAATAACCCAATAATAATGCATATCCTATATTTTGAGAGACCTGTGGGATTAAATAATAAATAAATAATAATCAGAATACTATGTTTTGAGAGGCCTGTGGGGATTTAATAATAATTTAATAATAATCAGGATCCTTCTTTTGAGATATATGGTAGCACACGCGATGGCATTCATAGTCTTAGGTATATATGGACTGTATTACGTGCGAACCCGCCGCTGACTGCATTAAAAAAGAGTCGCCGAGCAATGTCGACGACCAAACGCCGAGCAATGTCGACGACTCTAACTACACAAAGGAGATGGAGCAACCCTCCTTTCAATGTCAAACACCCACCGCCCGTTCTGCTTACCGTGCGAGCGTAGATGGGTAAATTCTTCACCTTGTATTACGTACCGAACCCTGTCGGGTGCCCACAAGGAGTATTCTACGTCGTCGTGTTTGAGTACCAGCCGTAAGCGGTTGATATCCTCAAAGACGACGTAATTTTTTATTTCGTATGCAATGCCCTCAATCAAATCACGCCAATGCACTTGCTGGATCATATATCCTATGGAATATCTTTAAGTGCGTCTTTAAAGTGTCTGTGTTCCTAAAGCGCTTGCAGCACCACTTACACGGCAAACGCATTCCCTGTGCGTACTCCGCTATCGTACGACAGATATCGTCGTAATCGCTGCTTACGAGTACTTTGTAGCCGTTTCTTTCGTATTCCTGTAATTGCGCCTTTTGAGCCTCAGATAATACCCCGATGCCCTTGGGAGTCTTCAATTCAATGCAGAAACCGTGGTATCGTAAGTGTGCGTTCAGTATCATTAAGTCCGGCTGACCCTTTTGGTAACCTTTCTGCCAGCACTTTATGCGCTTGTTTGACGTGTCTTGTAGTTCACCCAGACCAGGAGCCACGAGCATTTGGGGATAAAACCTGCGGATGTAATCCACTACTTTCTTATGCAGGTCGAATTCATTTTCTATCTTAAACACCAATTTATTCACACTGTCAAAGCGCCGCTTGATTTCATACTTGCCGTTCTTACGCAATGTGGGTAGGACTTCCTCTAACACCCAATCTTGGAACTCCTCTGCCTTTGGCATCTTAGAGCTAAATATCAGTTGATATAACCCAGATTCAGTTACGTACAGGGAATCTGGGTGTAAGTTGGAAGGGAGGTGAATCGCCTCCCTTCTAAGTTCGCTGAGCTTTATCTTATACTTATCGCGAACGTGCGCCTTGATAGCATCCTTCGGACGTTCGTATTCCAACGCCAAAGCCACTTCCTTCGCTTTAAAGTACAGATTGTCGCCTTGCACTATGCATTGCAGTTTGGTGTCGTTGTTTTCGAATACGCGTAACATGGTATATTAGTCATACATTTTAATATGCAACGCTTTTAAGTTGGTTCATTTCTACGCTTAGCTGCGCGTCAGACACCACGAAGATGTAGCAGTTTATCTTATCCGCATCGCCAGCACTGGCGTTTTTGGTGCGTTTGATCTCCAATGTTACGCCATCCTGCGTATTTACCAGCCGCAGACCCTGCCCATGCATACTTTCGTCGTTCGTCGTGCGCATGTCAATCCACAGCGCGTACTTGTCTTTGAAAAATTCCTCAGGAGACACCTGGTCACCAAACTTGCGCATTGCCTCTCTGTACGTGTCTGCGGGCTTTATCCCCTGGGAGTAGACTTTGTTTGGTACTCCGTTGATATTTACCCCCACGTTAGTAATGTTGGGGTTGTGAAAGGCTTCACTGTCACGCTTACCAGCCCCATAAGGCTTAGCAAACACCAACATCAGCCCCGTGAGACTTCTTCGGGGGAGGTTAATGCTTTGGTTGATAACCTCGTCCGTCTTGTCCAGGAAGCTGAAAGTCTTGTACATCACTACGTGGTCGTAAAGGAATGCCTTTCCTGAGCTGTATTCCATACCCGCACTTCGGGCTAGTTCTTCGCTGTATACGGTCTCGTACTGTAATTCTAAATTGGTGATAGAATAAGGATGGATACTACCAGTAAGTGCCGCCTGTGCTGTGTCCATTTCTAGGATGTTGGTAGTGTCTGCTAACGTTACTTCAAACTGCAGTTCGGATAATTGCCTGGGGTAGTACACGCCGTGGTTAGAAATAACTTCAAAGTCTAAGGGAATCACGTACTTGCTACCATAAGCCGTTTTTACTCTGGTAGCGTCTGCTACTGCGGTTGCTGCCCCGGAGTCCGTAGGCGCTGTCTTAGTATCACTTCGCAATTTCCTTAAGATAACGCCTCCGATTCCCTGTTCTATCCTTTGTGCACGGTCGAACGCGGTTAACCATACGTCTTTATACGTGGTATACAGGTCGTACCTATTCAAATCTAACAAGGATTCCCCTGCGAACTTGATTCTCATCTTAGACACCAAGTTGCGACCTACGTTGTTCACTGTGTAAGTTTCTATTTTCGTACTTGGTTGTATTGCTAGGTCAAACCTTAACGCTAACGTTCCGGGTACCAATACTAAGTTATCCGTTAGACGGGGTACGCCTACGTACAAGGTTTCTCCTGGTTTGGCGCTAGAAGGAGTAAAGGTGACCCGGTGAAAGGTGCGTTCTGCTTTCAGTCCACCAACCTGCTTAGGTAATACGTTGGGATTTAACTTTGAGCTTATCATATATAATGGAGGTAGAAGGAACCGACTTTGACCCCACCACTGAGGAAGGTCAAGTAGACATTAACGATGACGAATTCGATGAGTGGACTAAAGGTGCGGATACCGACCCCCTGGTCTATGACATGGCCTTAGAAAGCGCATACGGTAGTAAGTGGGAAAGATTCAAGACGGGCTTAAGGCGCAAGTGGCAATCAAGGAACCCAAATAAAGTCGTCCCCGAGTACTTAGAACTTCACGAGCGGGGTGCAACCGCACGGGAGACCGTAGAGTGGGCAACGCAAGAGCTAAAGCAACGCTATTCCCGCTTTGATACCGATGAAATAAAGCTCACAGAACGCGGAAACAAAGTCCTCGTGAGCGTCCATGACCTGAGATTTCCCGACAAAAACCGCTGGACCAAACCACAGGCCCTCTTTGATGCAGATGGTAAAGTTAGGGGTGACGTGGCGAGATTAAAAGGCTTCCAGCAAGCTACCAGAAGCCTATTAGACCGGCTGGAAACGTTAAACACAAAGGCTGCGTTAGAAAAGCAGGTCGAGGAGCTGCAAGAAACGTTGGAAGAAAGGGAAGCAGATTACATGAGGCAAAACCGACTACTTCTCGATGCTCAAGAAAGAGAAATGGGTGACAAAAATCGTCAAATGATGGAAATGAGAGAAGAAAGAGACAATGCTTTACTCAATAAGGATCTAACTGAAAGAGAAAAAGAAGAAATAAAAGCAAATTACGAAAGGCAAAGGCAGCAAATCGAAAGTAAAAACGAAATCATACTACAATTCAAGCGAGAAGCTGAAACGGCCTTAGATGAAAGAGATCAAGCCCAACGGGCTTTTAAGCTTGCCCTGCAAGACCTTAACATGACTCAGGAAGAAGCTAAGAACTTAAAAGTTACCATAGCTGGCTCTTTGGAGGAACGGCGGCAGCTGGTTGCCGAAATCAATACTAAAGAAGAACAAATCCGGCAAAGAGATCAGGCTATCGAAGACCTGGAGGGGCAAATAGAGCGGCAGCAGGAGGTAATCAATGACCAAACTCGTCCCGAAGAGGAAAGGGAAGCTGCCCAAAAGGAAGTAGAAACCCTCGAGGTGCGCCTTGCGGAATTACGGGCGCAAAAGGAAAACCTGGAAAGAGAATTGGGTCTTACCACCAAGGAAAAAATAAAAAGAGCCCTTTTGAAATATGGCATTCCGCTGGCATTTGCAGTCGCCATTTCCTCCGTGGTGGGTGTGATCCTTAGCTCCCTTAAGGCTACGGGAGCAGGTGTAAAGGCAGTAGGTAAAGGACTGACGGACTTAGGAAAAAAGATGGCAGCCTCTTTACCAGGGCTGCTCGGCAGTGTCCTCTCTTTGGTACTAAGGACCGGTGGAGAACTGTTAAAGTTCGTGGGGAATAACATCTGGATCTTAGTCGTCGCTATCGGCGTGGTCCTTTTGAAGAAGATCCGCGGTTGATCTTATCCTTGTATATTATGTCAGGCTTATTGTCGTTGGGCATTCGAGGTATCCTAGACTTGGGATAAGTAAAGACAGTATTCGCGCCGCCTTGATAATTCGGTATTAAGGGTAGCACAGTCGTGGTGCTAATGGGCTTATGATTCCAGGCTTCATCATCGTTTTCGCTGGGGGTCGTGTGCGTACTATTTATACCAACCCGGCCATTTTTTTTCCCATCACTACTTCCACCATCGGGGTAAACTTGTAACTTAGCATATTTACAATTAGCCACAATGTGAAATGTAGCCGTATAAAACGCCTCGTGACTAAATGGATATGGCTGCACCGTGAAATGGGAAGGTCTCCGATTATTAGTCGATACCCTATAAGGAACTAGAGGCTTATCGTTCTCGTCAACCAACCTAAACCCTATGACTCCAGCCCACGACGCGGTGATGTTAATACTACAAACGATTAGCGCGAGGCCTCCAACTTCGACCCACATCCCAATATCAGACCAAACGGGGGCTCCATATGCTTTATCCTCTAATAAATAAACGTAACGAGTTTCCTTCCAATGTGGATTCATATATTTCAGTAAACATAGTTTGCTTCTAGAGGCTAAGCACCGTAAGAGTGCTTATGGTCATGTGGTTATAATCCTTATTCCTTTGATCCTCTGCGCTATTTATGCAAACACTTCCACTGTCATCTATACGTATTTGTAGCTTTACCTTTCCGTGGCAATCGGCAACCATATGAAAAGTCCAAGTCGTAAGATTCTCGGAGCTATTCGTTGGCGGCTCTGTGGAAAAATGCGTAGGCTCCCTGTTGTTTGTCTTAGTTCTCATGGGCTGTAGTATGCCATTCTCATCCAGGAACCGGAAGCCGACGTTGGCATGGCTGCTCGTACCAATGCAAATGCTACAAAGGATTAACTTTTTTTCCTGAGTAGTTCAAGTCCACGGACATCCCAGTGACATCAACCCAAGATGCTTGGGTGTATTTTTTCTCACCAGTGTAAGTCGTGTAAACACAATCCATTCCGGATACGTAGGGGTTGTTCATCGCCATATATAATAACTCAGACCAATGCTTGCAGCTGTTAGACCTGCCTTTAGTAAGTTATGGTCATATTCCTCAGGTATCGTGGGCATAACCTTCTTTTTTACGTTTTTTGGTTTCCCTGCGGGATTCTCTACGTGCTCCTTCTTTGGCTTCTCCACGAAATGGGGAATGTTCCTAAGCGTGTCAGAGTTCACGTCATTCACTCCAAACTTCATGTCTTTAGTAGCCTTTTGAAGTTTGTTGTTGTATCCTGCTACGGATCCAGTATTCATGGTTAAGTTGCTAGGCATTAACCAACAACCTGGAGCTACTGCATAGTCCAGTCTAGCTTTGGAATCTTGAATGGTCTCTTGGTAACGCTGTATGCCTTCACTAATACCACCTTCAATTATTGAGCTATTAAAAAGTGTTAAGACGTTTGCTCGCGTTAGTCCTGCGCCTCCTGAATCTCCTACGATGCTGGTTCTCGTATTTACTTGAGCTCCTAAGATGGAATACACGTAAGCTTCAATACTGCGGTTCAAACGGGCGCGACCTGCGGCAGTTAATCCTTTACCTTCTGAGGGTATGAAATTAAGATACTGTTTTGCGTATTCATCGTTCGTAATCCGAATGATAAGAGGATTAGCTCCTCCATACGTACCACCTTCGTCTTTAAACAAAGGTCCGTCTCTTTCCATCTTAGTAGTCTTACTTGGTCCTTTCCAAATCCACCACATATCCTCTAAATGATAGTGAGTTTCGGGGTGAGAAGCCATGGTCCATTGCAGCCTTAAAGCGTGAACTTCTTTATCACTTAGGACATGCCCACCAATTCCCCAATGAGCCCAAATGTGACCCAAACCATTGTTATAACCAGCAGTGCATCTGAAGTCCTTTCCTACGACTCCAAACTCATTGCATAGTCTCTCATAAGCATGTACGCTGTATTTATTATCCCTTGGATCAAACGCACTATCACCTGGTAATGCATTAACACCCATTGCATAAAGTATCCTTCGTACTGTAAAGTGAAAGTGAAACATGAATAATGAATCTTTCATCAGGTTTGCACTTACACCGCAACCGCTTGTGGCGCACCAAACGGCAAAGTTCAATTGCTGAGGCCAATAGCGCATGTTGGGTCCACTTAACCATTCGTGTGATTCTTTTGCTGTGATGTGATTTATCGGTACGTCTTTGAAGATATCCTGCACCTTCAACTGGAAGGAATCAGTTTTAGAAAACTGTATGTTCAACTTTAAGTCTAAGCTTAGGTGCTTATCAAATGAAACTGCAGGTATCGGATAACTGCTGGTAGTAAATAATAGTTCCTTGGACCAACCGGGCTTTATTTCTGCGTTGCTGTACAACAACTTATCACCATAGTAAATTCCGTCAGATCTGCGGTTGAATTTATTTGGATCTGATTGTGGAAACATCTTCCTATAGAAATCCAAGTTGGTATAATCCGTCATTAACATCGGGTTGTCAACGGGCTTCTTCCTAGGATGTTTTCTGTTTTCCATGGCTTTATTTAAAGATGCTATGTCTTTTTCACTTATAGCTAATTGCCCCTGGTTGTCATAGTGCATATTGTTACCGAAAGCATCGTACATTATTATATAATGGATGTAATACCATCAGCACCTCAGCTGTACCCAGAAATACCTAAGGACACGGGTCCAAACGAATTAAACGCCGAGAACTTCCGCTTGAATAAAGCGAATTTAATTCTAGCTTACTTGGAAGGACAGGCAAAACACTACGAAAACGTCAGAAAGAAATACGTCAGAGCCCGAAGTACACTACATAAAATTGCGATAACTACAGGATCCATGTCTGTAGCATTAACGGGCACTGGCGTTGCTACTTCGCTTACAGGGCCGGGAATAATTGTTGGAGTTCCTTTAGCCGGCGTTGGGGCAGCCTGTGGTATCATTTCGGCTGTTGCTACGGGTATTATGAAACAGTTGTCAAGCAAAATATCCAAGCATGACACGACAATAGCTCTGTCAAGGGCTAAAGTAAATACGATTACTGACCTTGTCTCAAAGGCTTTGCGTGACCGTAAAATAGACGACGTAGAATTCTCGCTTATTCTGGCCGAAGAGGGAAAATACGAAAAATTAAAGTCGGACATCAGGAGCAAAAAAACAGTCATAAAAGATTTATCCGAGGAAACACGCAAGAAGATCTATCAGGAGGCAAAAGAAGAGCTTCAAAGAAAACTCGCTCAATAAATATTTGTTTTGAAAAGAGCGTGACAGGATTCTAATTGCATATCGAACGTCAGTCTGGAAATTATGCGTGACCTTATTTAGCGAATTATTACGCGTAATATAAATCGTCTTATGCCATAAAATCCACTACCTTCTTGGAATCCATCCCAAGAGGGGGTGGTTGGGGTCTATTTTATAAAATATTTCGTAAATTACGTCAGGATAATAAGGAATATCCTTATCCAGCCGACAAAACATCCACTCGGCTCTGCTCATATCAGAAACTTCGGGAATAGAGTTGCCGGTAATTTCAGACAAAAGATAGGGAATAGCTTTGTAATATTTCCCTAGCTTTAATTTTTTCAGCGTTTTCCGTAGGCTTTGCGGTGTTGGCTCTTCTAAATGGTCTATGATTCTTTCCATTACTTCGTCGTCTAAATATACCGGCCGATGACCTTGAATGTAACTCATCCAGCCTCTGAAGTATTTTATTCTCTTGTATGGGGTCTTCTTACGACCTCCATTGGCGTAATACTGCTCTCTGGTAGCACAAGGCACGGCATTACGAATATTCTTACCACACTCGTAACACTGTGCTGACGTGTCATCTTCTATTTGCATTTTTTTACCACAACAAATATACCTATTTGGCCTAGTGGGTACAAACTTGGGTTTCAAACACTTTACACAGAAGTCATAAACAAACTCTTTACAATCTTCGCACTCCATATATAAACTAACATATTTGCGCTGTTGCCCCCACGGGTAATCCTAGGGGGTCTTACACGCGGGCGGGTATTATCTGAGAACACGGGTAATACCGGGGGTGGTGGTATATAACGCAGGCATTCATCGAGATGTCAATTGCGCTGATACCCCCATTCCCAATACTACTGACGCGAACCTTTGAGCCTCAGATTAAGAGTCTGATGCTCTACCGACTGAGCTAACCAGGCCCTGTTTAAAATAAATACACGAAGAGATGGAAAATTGGAATCGAAATGGAATTGGAGTCAAATGTATTACAAAAGTAAAAAGATTAACCGCCCGATAAGGGACTTGAACCCTTGACCCTCAGATTAAAAGTCTGATGCTCTACCGACTGAGCTAACCAGGCCATATTTAAAATAAATACACGAAGAGATGGAAAAATTGAATTGAAATGAAATTGGAGTCAAATATATATCAAAAGTAAAGAATGAAACGCCCGATAAGGGACTCGAACCCTTGACCCTCAGATTAAAAGTCTGATGCTCTACCGACAGAACTAACCAGTTCCCGTGGAGATGTTTTACAGTAGAGGATGCTAAAATTGGAATTGAAATGAAATTGGAGTAAAGCAAATTACAAAAGTAAAAAAGAACTAACCGCCCGATAAGGGACTCGAACCCTTGACCCTCAGATTAAAAGTCTGATGCTCTACCGACTGAGCTAAGCAGGCCATATTTAAAATAACTACACGAAGAGATGGAAAAATAGAATTAAAATGAAATTGGAGTCAAATACATATCAAAAGTAAAGAATGAAACGCCCGATAAGGGACTCGAACCGTTGACCCTCAGATTAAAAGTCTGATGCTCTACCGACTGCGCTAACCAGGCCATATTTAAAATTAATAAACGAAGAGATGGAAAAATAGAATTGAAATGAAATTGGAGTCAAATATATATCAAAAGTAAAGAATGAAACGCCCGATAACGGACTCGAATCCTTGACTCTCAGATCAAAAGTCTGATGCTCTACCGAATGAGCTAACCAGGCCCTGTTTAAAATAAATACACGAAGAGATGGAAAAATAGAATTGAAATGAAATTGGAGTCAAATATATATCAAAAGTAAAGAACGAAACGCCCGATAAGGGACTCGAACCCTTGACCCTCAGATTAAGAGTCTGATGCTCTACCGACTGAGCTAACCAGGCCCTGTTCAGATGAATTACACTAGGGGATGCTAAAATAGGAATTGATATGAAATTGGAGTCAAGTGTATTACAAAAGTAAAATGATTAACCGCCCGATAAGGGACTCGAACCCTTGACCCTCAGATCAAATGTCTGATGCTCTACCGACTGAGCTAAGCAGTTCCGGTGGAGATGTTTTACAGTAGAGGATGCTAAAACTGGAATTGAAATGAAATTGGAGTAAAACAAATTACAAAAGTAAAAAAAGAACTAACCGCCCGATAAGGGACTCGAACCCTTAACCCCCAGATTAAAATTCTGATGCTCTACCGACTGAGCTAAACAGGCCCTGTTGAGAATAAATACACGAAGAGATGAAAAAATAGAATTGAAATGAAATTGGAGTCAAATATATATCAAAAGTAAAGAATGAAACGCCCGATAAGGGACTCGAACCCTTGACCCTCAGATTAAAAGTCTGATGCTCTACCGACTGAGCTAACCATGCCCTGTTGAGAATAAATGCACGAAGAGATGGAAAAATAGAATTGAAATGAAATTGGAATCAAATATATTACAAAAGTAAAAAATGAAACGCTCGATAAGGGACTTGAACCCTTGACCCTCAGATTAAAATTCTGATGCTCTACCGACTGAGCTAAACAGGCCCTGTTCAGATGAATTACACTAGGGGATGCTAAAATAGGAATTGAAATGAAATTGGAGTCAAATATATTACAAAAGTAAAAAATGAAACGCCCGATAAGGGACTTGAACCTTTGACCCTCAGATTAAAATTCTGATGCTCTACCGACTGAGCTAAACAGGCCCTGTTGAGAATAAATACACGAAGAGATGGAAAAATAGAATTGAAATGAAATTGGAGTCAAATATATTACAAAAGTAAAAAATGAAACGCCCGATAAGGGACTTGAACCCTTGACCCTCAGATTAAAATTCTGATGCTCTACCGACTGAGCTAAACAGGCCCTGTTGAGAATAAATACACGAAGAGATGGAAAAATAGAATTGAAATGAAATTGGAGTCAAATATATTACAAAAGTAAAAAATGAAACGCCCGATAAGGGACTTGAACCCTTGACCCTCTTATTAAAATTCTAATTGGTGACTCCATAATCAAGAACATCGACCCTACTAAACTAAAGGCGGCCTATAATGGGGGAGAAGTTGAAACACACTGTTTTCGTGGAGCTCAAATAGAAGACGTGCATAAGAATGCCAAAAACCTTTTGAGCGATCATAACAACAAAAACATAAGTCTTATCATACATGCCGGAACAAACAACTTGACAAAAGAAAATGAAGAAGTAACGATAGGCAAGATGGAGTCCCTTATAGATGATTTGAAATCGTACTCTACTCTAGCAATATCAAGTATTGTAGTTAGAGAGGATATCCCGATGAAAAAAATTGTGACTTTCAATGATCTTCTCAGAGACTTGTGTAATAAGAAGGCGGTAATGTTTTTAGACAATGGCAATCTTAACTCATCCCACCTAAATCGATCACGAATACACCTGAACAAGAAGGGCGACAAAGTACTGGGCAGCAATTTGTGCAGACATCTGAGAAACCCAAACCAAGCCACATCACCTCTGGGTTTTCAGAAATGGAAGCACAAGCCAAAAGAGAAGAAGTACAACAAGGAAGAAATGGCTTGGGACAAGTACCTAAGACTAGTAAGTTCAATGACTCAATCCCGATAATCCAATTAGATAATTCACTAGTAGATCAGGGGACAATTAGTAATGCGTATAAAGATACAAGGGAAAACCCCGCCCAATTTCTGGATATAGGTATTCCAAAGTCTAGAGGATTCAAGATGGCCTTTTTAAATATTACTAGTCTTCCGAAATATGTAGATCAGCTTAGGGTCTATTTGGTAGACGAACAAATTGATATTCTTGCAATTAATGAAACTCGATTAGATAACACTATAAGCGATAATGAAATGAGCATTCCAGGCTATGTACTAGAAAGGAATGACCGAAACAGAAATGGAGGGGGTGTTGCCCTTTATATAAGAAATGTTATAAACTATGTAAGGGATAAAACCTTAAATTCACTCGGGCTGGATTTGGAATGGCTTTGTGTTAAAATTACTAAGCCTAAAACAAAGCCTTTCCTAATGGCCACCTGGTATAGGCCTCCAAATTCATCAATAGATGTGATGAAGAAGTTTGAATCTCTTCTTGAGAATATTGAATCACAGCAACTCGAAGTAAATATTTTGGGGGACCTAAATTGTGATTATAAAGTAAATCCTCCTCATCACCATACAAGTAGTCTAATTAGAATATGTAATACACTCCAATATCACCAACTTATCAATGAACCTACACATATTACCAAAGATTCAAACAGTATCATTGATCTTTTTATTACAAACGATTCGTCAAAATTCTCTCAATGTGGAGTTTCAAGGATAGTTATAAATTATCATCACCTCATTTACGAAATACGTAAGATGCCTTCCCAGAAAAAGAAACCAAAAATAATTGAAACACGAAAATTCTCTAATTTCGATCTTACTAGGTTTAGAGGAGATCTGATGTCAGTCCCATTTGAGAAAATTGAACATCATTGCAGTGATCCGGACTCTGCATGGCACATATGGAAGAAAATGTTCCTTTCCGTGTGCAACTATCATGCCCCATTGAGGCGGAAAAGGGTGCGGGCCCTGTCTGCCCCTTGGCTGATATCAGAACTAAGAGTAGAAATGTTCCATCGGGATAAACTCAAGAAAATAGCAAATGCAACTAATACTCTAGAGAGTTGGAAATATTATAAGTTACAGAAAAACAAAGTTAATTGTATGATCAAGTCTGCCAAAACTGATTACTACCATACATATTTTCAAGCAAATCTAAAGGATATTAGACAAACCTGGAGGGGAATTAACCGTCTATTAGGCAAAAATCAAAGCTCTATACCTATAAAAAAAATAAGATATAATAATATTGACCATTCGACTCCAGAAGATATAAGTTCTGCACTAAATCATCATTTTACTGAAGTAGGACCTAAACTAGCTTCCCAGCTCACTCCATCTCTTAATCACTTCTCAGATTACGTAACTCCCGTAAAACACTCTTTTAGCATTAGGGAAATTACCATAATAGAAGTGGACCAATTGCTACAGGCCCTACCATTGAATAAGGCCAGTGGTTTGGATGGTATTTCTAGTAGATTATTAAAGGAGGCTGGTCCAATAATTGTTTCATCTCTCACCCACATGTTTAATCTTTCTGTTAGAACAGGCATTTTCCCAGATGAATGGAAAATTGCTAAGGTAATCTCTATCCACAAGAGTGACAGTAATAGCATTCCAGACAATTATCGGCCTATCTCGATATTACCTGCTATAACTAAACTCATAGAAAGATTGGTTTTTAATCAATTTTATGAGTATTTGATAGAAAACCAGCTACTTTGTGATTCGCAATCTGGCTTTAGACCTCAATATTCTACAACGACAGCATTACTGGATGCCACCAATGATTGGCTTACAAATATCGATAAGGGCCTATTAAATGGAATTATCTTTCTGGACCTAAAAAAGGCATTTGACACCATGGACCATGAAATCCTTTTAACCAAACTTAGATTGTATGGTGTCAATGAACTTAGCCTAATTCTAGGGCCCCTGCTATTTATAGTCTATATAAATGATCTTTCAGCCTGTAATTTGTTTTCTAATATTCGCATGTATGCAGATGACACAAGTCTAACTTGTGCAGATGCAAATGAGATCGTCCTTGAGAAACAATTGAATGATGATCTCAATGAAATACAGATCTGGTTGAAAGCAAATAAGCTTAGCATAAATGTAGCCAAAACTAAATATATGGTAGTAACCAGTCAGAACAAATTGAAGAAGCTAGATTATCCTTTTAAGATCATGGTAGAAAACAATTCTTTGAAAAGGGTAACAAGTTACAAATATCTAGGTGTAGAAATTGACCAGTCGTTAACATGGAAAGATCAAATTGAAAATATTGCTAAAAAGGTTTCTTGTGGAATAGGTGTATTAAAAAGAGTTAGACACCTTCTTCCCCATGACACCTTAATTATCATGTATAAATCACTCATACTGCCTTATTTTGATTATTGCAGTGTAGTCTGGGGAAATTGCACAAAAGTACTGTCAGACTCTCTGCAAATTCTTCAGAATAGGGCAGCAAGAGTTATTACTTTTTCTAATTATGACAAAAGATCTAAAGAACTACTTTGTGAGCTAAAGTGGGATAGGCTTGACATAAGAAGGCATAAACAAACTGCAATTATGATGCACAAAGCACTGAACAAGGGTACTCCTGATTATATAACAAACATGTTTGAAAATACTAAACACATCCATTCCCATGACCTAAGAGGCTCATCTGATAACTTATTTATTCCCAGACCTAATAGTGAATCTGGGAAACGTAGTTTCCAGTACAGAGAGGCTGTTCTTTGGAACAGCCTCCATGGCGATACGAAAAAACTAACAACTTTAAATAGTTTTCGAAAGATTTTATATGAATTTTATTAAATAGTCTTATAGCACTTGCCCAGAATTATTACTTATATTGTTAATGTATTACTTATAATTGTCATATTTATATAGTTTTTAATTATTAGACCACACAGCTCCCAGGAAGAGCATACAATGTATGATGAGATACTGTGTATAAATAAAGTTTATGTATGTATGTATGTATGTATGTATGTATGCTCTACCGACTGAGCTAAACAGGCCCTGTTGAGAATAAATACACGAAGAGATGGAAAAATAGAATTGAAATGAAATTGGAGTCAAATATATTACAAAAGTAAAAAGATTAACCGCCCGATAAGGTTATAGTTTTCTTGTATTTTACTTTACTATTTACAAACCTTCTCACCAAGCGCAAATATTATTTTGTTTTTCTACCACTTGGACTTTTTTGCGATTCTTTTTCAGTAATTTGAAAGAATTTTTTACTGGTCAACTGACGTTTCACGTTTGCCGTGAACGTAACCTAAAACTCTCTATTAACCGGGTTTATAACTATATATATATACTTCGCATTTATAATGAGCAACATTTGATAGAAAACCTTCTCAATAGAGAATGGGGGAATGAAGAGCTATTGTTTTGCAACTCGTCGGGATATCATCGATATTCTTTCGTATCCTTTGGGATACTCATTGATTTTTCGAAGAGTAAAAACAAAAGAAAATGAATCCTCTGGAGGTTTGTCACGCTGAATCGGGAAAACATTGTCACACCACGAATAAGGTCTATTAATAAATAATAATAAATAAGATAATTTCGATTGTGATACACAGCTGATTCATACAAAAAAAAAACTTTGTTTATACAAAAGCAAAAATTATCTTTGAAAATGTCGCCACTAGCGGCCCGACGACGACATCCAGCATGGCTAATTTGCAGATAATCACATGGTCAGATTCTATGTAAAGAAATCTAAAAATATCTGTAAAATTTAAAAACGAATATTTAAGAAATAGCCCTGTCGGTTAAAATAAGGCATACCTTTAGATGTGATAAATTGCTATTGTTCGCCATTTTCCCCCAACGCATGCGCAGTGCGTTTTTCACCCGTGTCATATGGCTTATTGCCTCAGCTCTCGGTAATTACTCGGGCTTTCAAAGAAATGCCGGAGGTATAAATTGGGCTTCGTTATTTTCTTTCTTCAGTCACAAAAAGCCCTCAAAGTCCTAAGCGCCAAATCAAAGTTTATGTGCATGCGTAGAATTAGCTGTGAGCACATGTGGCAGATATGGCGAAAGAGTCGTCGCTGTTTCAAGTAATGAATATTATGGAGTAAAACACGTTCAAGACACATATAAAAGCACACACTTGTCGCGGTAGACACACACTAAAAGATGTAGAGCGTTTTCGGAACGGGTCGGTCCGCGAATTTTATGAGAGAACCATTACGAGTGAATCGACCTTTTATCGTGAATGATTGTGAACCTTTTATCGTGAACCACGGTATAACTTTTATATCAAATCAGAGGACACTGATATCAAATGAACTATCTTATCTGAGTCAAATAAGCATCATCGTGCATATAGACGTGATCGTCAACCCAGTAGAATACCACTACGGACTCTGAAACATCTGACGAACAAGAGAAGAAAGCTAAAGGAGTTTGTCTACAAACGTGTTTGTCGAAGTATACTAAAATCCTCAAAACTGCATTGTTACGTTAAGGTTAGTGACTTAAAAAGTTTGACTATAAACTTAAAATACAAAGAGAATAAGCTTTAATAAAGTCACAGAACATGAAAAGAAGCTTTTGCTTAATTGTTCTTAGGAGGGTTTGTTGAGGCCACTATCTCAACAGCATAGAATTCCTGTTTTCCCGCCGTTTGTGCTGTGTGAGTCCGCTAACCAGTTAATGTCGCTGTCGCGTCACGTCGTGTGCACGTTGTCATTTTGTAGTGTTAGTGTAACGTGATCATCAGCTTCATGTGTTATGTTCTCGGGCAGTGTGTTCATCAATTGGTAAGTTTTTTGCCATTGCTTGCTTGCAGTATTGTACCATCGTAATGTAATGCTCTTTGTTTTAGGATTTTACTGTGTGTGTGTATCGAATACCTGTGAAACCATTTGATGAATAAATCATATTCAGTACATATGAAGTTGAGACTCGTGTGAGTTTAACCCCTACAGGGTTTATCAAGGGATAATGAAAAACATACCCGGAGCTACTCGGTATTTATCATTGTTTTCTTGTAACAGACTGATGTGTCTTTACAAGACTCGAACTCAATATATCAAATTCTTGTGCATTTAAACTGAACACAGACATAGAGAAGAACCCTGGTCCTACTTCAATGTACATTGATCCTAACAAAACAATAACAGCACCATATAGCCAAGGTAATGAGCTGGTATTTGGAAAAAATTCTGGACAATAATGTGTTGCAATGAGTTTGTGCTCTTTGATTTACAATAACAAGCAAGGAGTTAATTCTACCAATGAATTCATGTTAATTATGGATATTGGAAATCAGTTGTATTCAAGTTTATCTCAATTAGCTAGACAATCCTTTCTAATGCAGTCAGAACTACCACCAATACCAAATGTGTTTGACACTGACTATGAACTGCAATATAGTGAAAGCTACACCGGTACTATACATCAAGAGGCTGCAATAGAAGGATATCAGTACTGTGCTTCTTTGCAAAGAGCATTTGAATCACTACTAAAAACTACACCAATTTTGTGTTAACAAACAATAGGGAGTGCTGCAGTTGCTATCTATTGTAATAAAAATGTGGGGTTTAAAATATTTTATTCTCATGCAAGAGATTTATATGGGAGAGGTCATGCCCATCAAGGTACATGTGTGCTGCTTGAAGTACTGTCTGGTAAAAAATTAAGTCGTGATTGCCTTCCCTCAACATTTTTAGCGCGTTTGATTTACAAGGACAAATATTTTTTCGAAAGTCTCTAGACTTTGCACCATCTAAAAGGATGAAAATGTTCACGAAGAACTCTTTCGATTTTCTAATATGAAGCCCGAGTTCACGCAGATATGCGTCTAGTTAACTATTACTTACTGCTGTAGTATTTTTCCTTTTTGTTTACATTACCATATATTCCTCCGTCACTACCACTTTTCAGTGCAAAACTTTTATTAATTGTTACAAATTAGGTTAGTACTCCATCCAGCTAAAGATGGAAGTCTCGCCAGGCAATACTCACCAAGTAACAAGTTATATGTGCAGTGTTCTCGTAGATATTTTTCAGTGAAAATGCCTAAAAATGCTGCCGTAATTCGGCCAACAGAAACACCAACCTCTTGCATGCTTAAAGCAATAGCTTTATCATTTGGGCTTGAGAACAGTTTGGTTGCACAAATCATGGATTGAATAACCTCCAGACCAACTGTAATACCTTGGGAGAGGCATAGCACAAACACGGGGATGACATTAGAGAGGAACCGATGCCACGAGGCCACAACGAAAAATAACATATGAATGACATTGATAACAACTAAAAGTCCAGTATTACGAATTCCGAAGAATTTGTTCATCCATTCCTGACCTGTGCAGCCCAAGATAAAACTTCCAAGTCCTCCAATCACAACCCCTGCATCACTGATCATTCTGTAGTACTGGAAGTGATCTCGGGGGAGAAATGGTGAGGAGGGGAAAGTAAGAGTTGTCAAAACTGCTGACATGGAAAAATGAATGCAGAAGTATGACAAATATGTGTAGATAAAGAGAGGGAAGGATTTCACAAGGAGTGGAAATGTCTTGCTTATAGGTTTATCGGCAGTCCGTTCGTGTTTGTCATTGGAATATTCTTCTTGTGGTAGTTTTGTGTACTGCACAAGTTTGGCTGTCCCTTGTAAGCGATCTTTCAATGGTTCTTTGTCGAGAAGGATGTATATACCAAGTGGAATGAAGCAAATAGGTATGCAAGCTGCGATGGCAACACGAGGCACCACACAAAACCAAGAGGTCAGAGCTGAAATTTAAACAATGAAGGCCTTGTTAGTAAATATATAAAGTATTTCAGTTGAAGATGACTGACAAATTTTGAAGTTTCTTAGAAATTCAATATTACTACAAACGATCATTTTTATTTTTGGGTGCGCAATTTAACCAACTTTAACAACCCTTTAATTCTGAACAAAAGTGATAAGTACATCAAAAAGGTTGCGAAATTGCTTACTATAACCGCCAGCCAATGGCTCACCTTCCGTTGGTTGAGAGTCGGACTTTTGTGAAAGGAATAACAGCTGTTTAAGAGGCAATGTCCACAAGAATCAAACAAATTCAAGAATTCGTGGCAAGGGTCAAAACAATCAAATTCGCTCTTCTTTTGAAGTTAGATAGGCCATTATTAGATATGAATCACTGAGTAGTTGGCTTTCGAAAAATATTTTTATTTCCGAGAAAACGGCCACAGAAGAGGTAGTAGTATAGGGGTTGGGGGTATCAGCGCGACCTCAACACCAGGATAGCCCGCGTAAAGTGGTGACTCACGTATTTACCGCCCTACTGTATAGGGGCATCGAAATATCATCTAAGTATATATGAAGTGCAAAGAATGTAAAAATTTCAGTTACGACTTTTGTGTAGAATGTCTTAAACCTCGTTTTAAGCCCACCAAGCCAAATAAGTAATTTGTTGTGGCAACAAAATGCGAATCGAAGAGGATACGTCAGCGCAGTGTTACGGGTGTGGTAAAAATATCACAAACGCCGTACCAAATGCTACCAGAGAGCAATATTACCCCAATGGAGGCTGTAAGAAGACCCCATACAAAAGAATAAAATACTTTAGGGACTGGATGAGTGACATCCAAGGTTATCGGCCCGTATATCTTTAGAAGAGTGTACGAATGTCCGTTGTTTCGGCAACCATTTTCGTCTACCTTTTCTACTACCGCACGGGTATTCCTGGTAGACACATTTTGCGTAGGATAGTATATATTTTTTGTGCCACTGCTGCGCTGGTAGCAGACCCCAGGATTTCCCGCAAGAAAGTAGGTGGAGGCGATTTGCCTCCCCTAGCAAGGGAGGAACGAGTTGTTTCCCCAACTAGGTACCAAGGGCTGCGAACCACCGCTCTTGCACTAGATATATGGTTGAAGAATGCTATAGAGAGTTTTTCGACTACTATGTAACGTTCGCGACTATAGAAAAATATTATCTTTGCCGTGGTAGCCGTGCCAATATGGCTACGTAGCCTGGTATGCGAATTCCCTGTATTGTCTTTTGTGAGATCTCCAAAAGTATTTGCGTCGTTCTTTGTTTTCCTAGCATGTAGCTAGCAATACCTAGAGCTATGTAGAGATACATCTATATACCTATGGATCCATAGGAATACCCCTATGGACCATAGCTATCTAGCTACGAGATACTCTATTTCTAGATATATATGGCAACACCCAAGATACTATCCGAGGAAGAAATAGCAGGATTGTTGGAAGATCGTAAGAACGGTGTAGGACTGTTGTGATATTTGTTTTATTGTTTTTACTAAGATTGAGCTTTCTGGATTTCTGGGTATCGAATGGTCTACTTTCCTAGCCAACTCATAGTACGTGTCCAAGCCGGGTCCCTCGGGTACGAAGACAGTGGCTACGTTGTTCTTCCCACTCTAGCAATATTTCTTCCCCGGAAATAGCAATGCGCATGTTTTCGTTTGCTTCGAACTTTCCAGCCATGCATGCTTCCAGTAGAGCTTCCGTGGCCCACGTAATGCAGGTTCCTTTTTTTAGTACGGTTGGGGAGTCCTTCGTGTAGCAGCGTAGTGGAGCTATTTCCACCGGGTCTGTTCCTAGAATATCCACGCGGAATGTAGGACATTTTTGGAACCCAAACTCTGCTATTGTCCAAAGTACGCACTATTCCCATTTGTCGTTGCAACGCACTCGCATTCCGGCTATGCGTCTGGTTCCCAAATTGCAGTACCACGCTAGCATTTGACACTGTAGTTCATCGCATCCTGCTTTCAAGACTCTCTTCTCGTTTTGGAGTACGTGGTAAAGTTCTTGCTTGGTTTCGTTCCTACCTTGCTGATCGCAAACAAGTCATCTGTGTTGAAAACCAACGATCGGACGTTTTCAACTTGGAGTACGGTGTGCCACAAGGATCCGTTTTGGGCCCAGTCCTTTTTGCTTTGTACACTTCACCATTAGGCGATATAATGCGGCATCATGGTGTTTCATTTCACCTCTACGCGGATGACACGCAGATTTACTACGCATTCAACTGCTCCATTGGAGGTGACATGGATTCTTGCAGATACCGGGTTGAAGCATGTATACGTGATATTGATTGCTGGATGCTGTCCAACAACTTGAAGCTTAACAACGACAAGACAGAGTTTCTTCTACTGCATGCGCAGCATCGTCCATCGCCACCACTGGACACTATTTCTGCTGCTAACAAACTCATTAAAGTTTCTGAACATGCAAGGAACATTGGTGTATTTTTCGATAGGACTCTAAGTTTAGCTAAACAAGTTACTGCAGTTTGCCAGTCTGCTTTTTACCATATTAATAACATAGCACGCGTTATAAGGTATTTAAGCTATGACACCACAAAAATCCTAGTTCATGCATTTGTGACTTCGAAGATAGATCATTGTAATTCTTTATTGTTTGGCTTACCCATACACCTCGTGCAACGCTTACAATATGCTCTTAATGCTGCCGCTAGGCTTATTAGTCTTTTACGCAAATCAGATCATATTACACCAGTATTGATGGAGCTACATTGGCTCCCAGTTGAACAGCGTATTAAGTATAAGATCCTTCTTTTTGTCTTTAAGGCAGTGAATGGTATTGCGCCAACTTATCTTAGTGATTTAGTGTGTCCTTACGTTCCATCTCGCACATTGCGTTCATCTGCCAAGGGATTGCTCAGGGTACCCAAGTTTAAGCTTAAGACCTATGGCGCTAGGGCATTCTCCATTTGTGGGCCTGTGTTATGGAATACTCTTCCCCAAGATATTAGATTATGTTCAAGTTTGGATAGCTTTAAGAAAAAGCTAAAAACATTTTTATATAAAGAGGCTTATGGTTAGTTTTTTAGATTAGTTATTCATTTTATATATATTTATAATTACTAGATTATTATATTTTTATAGAATGTAGTCATTAAGATAGTTTAGTAGTTACATTTTTGATTATTTGATATTTCAGTAATTATTTATATTTGTTATATTGTTTGTAAAGCGCTTTGAACATCATAGGTAAAAGCGCTATAGAAATAAAGTTATTATTATTATTATTATTACTTCCCCCCTCTCTTCGCAGCAAATGCAACAACATCTTTCCAAGTGTTCCGCAAGGGCCAACCATATATTCTTCGTCGGCTGTACTACGAATATATCCTGCAAAGGTTCTAGCGTTTCCGCAATAGCGTTGATGTGGGATTTGGAGAAATCTTGGCCGTAGATGGATATTTCCACTCTGGTGCATCCTCTCGCCTGCACATCTGGATGCAGGGATGTCCTACGCAGGTGGTCGTTCGGACAATCCACGTACTCTGCAAGCTTTACGCCTACGGGGTTTAGCACTTCTCCGGCTTTGAAGTTGGATATTATTTTGTTGTATATTTTCGTTCTTTTTCCGTTTTCCATCCAAGTGCAAACATGGTCCCCGACAGTATGCGTATTTTCCAATATCGTACCATTGCGCCAACCACTACTAATGCTGCGGCACGTATCCCAACTCCTGCAACCTACACACCAATGCGACTCTATCCAAAGTACCAGAGAAATCCTGCGTGTAATCTACGGGGTATATTCCACATCCGTGCATGGGCATGTAGCAGCCTAGCAAACTTAGAAATGTTTTCGTACGGCTTCTATGGAAAGTTCGGAGGTGTCTACTTTGGCTACGAATACCGCGGCGGGTTCTCCATGCAAACTGGAACACTTGGCTACCTTGTTGGAGACACGATCTACTATGTTTCCTTGCCTGCACGTGTGCACTATGCTGGTTGGTAGGAACACCCCAAATGTCTCCGTGGCTGCGATGGATATCTTGGAGACTATTGCCTTCGCATTCCTACAAAGCAGCATCTTTCCATACAAATTCTCTTCTGCCACAAAACCATACACAAATACATCGTCTACAAAAGGAGGCAATCCTTCCAGTGGCTGCAAACTCGTAGTACCTTTGTTGCCCCGCAAGTAGTCGCACTTGGATATGTCGGGCAGTAGGTTCCCGTCGCAGGCATTGTCCAGTAGCAAATGTGCTAGTAGCCTACTCTTTGCTCGTATACCCATCTCTTGCAATGTAGTCGAAATGCTCTTTTGCTCTTCCATCTTCTATATATTGGGTGTCGAAGGTTTTTGGCTACTACTACATGGGCCCTACTTTGGGGTCCTTGCGTGCTGCGGGAAATCCTGGGTTTTCCCCGAAGCCCAAGCACGCAAGAGACGCTCAAGAGGTGTGAAAACGGATATACTTTGAACAAAGCGCATGTAAAAAATATACCATCTTTGAGAATTTTTCAACTTTCATCTTAATTGTACAACCCTTTTTCGTTCATTGGACTGGATTTCACACTCATTGGAAAGGAGACGAATTTTTGGCGAGGAAAAATATGAGGCCTCTGTCTAGAATGTTATGGTAATCAAACTTCTAAACGTATAGTGGAACCTCGGTCACGCAATCACCAAAGATCGCGTTTTTTGCTCATATACCGACAATCCCAAAACCCTTCTAATGGAACTTAATTTTACCTAACCATACTGAACTTTCAAACAACGGCAAGAACAATATTTTTTAGTTTTCAGGGTAAATTTCATGGCAAGCTTTACGAAAACCCTTAGTCCTGCGTTGATTCGGGAAGCGTGATTTTCGTTTGTATTTCAACCAAATTCAGAATTAATTTACCCAAATCAATCTTTAAAGTTTTGAAGAGGTCTTTTCTTCCGCAACTTGCAGCATAAGAATTAATTTCAATCAGATAACTTGCCCATGGTTAAATCTTTTTTCTTTTGAGGCAACTAATTAGCATATGTAAACACAGGCTTCATATTTTTCCTCGCCAAAAATTCGTCCCTTTCCCAATAAGTGTGAAATCCATTCCAATGAACGAAAAAGGGTACATTAAGAAGAAAGTTCAAAAATTCTCAAAGATGGTTTATTTTTTACGTGCGCTCTGTTCAAAGTATGTCCGTTTTCACACATCTTGAGCGTCTCTTGCTTGGGCTTCGGTTGAACCTCTTCTGAAGCCGTTTTCTCGGAATTAAAATAATATTTTCGAAAACCAACTACCCAGTGATTCATATCTAATAATGGCTTATCTAACTTCAAAAGAAGAGCGAATTTGATTTTTTGACCTTTGCCACTCTTGTTCGATTCTTGTGGACATTGCCTCTTAACTTCAAGAGCAAGACGATAAAAAACATTGCGGTGAATGCAATGTAGAACTCATGTATGGGAGTGCAGAATATAGTTGTAAGAATAATGTTCTTTGCTGTATCTTTTGGCGAAAACACCGAAAGCGCTCTTTCCTTGCTAAATTCTTGGAGCTTCTCACAGTAAATAATATTTATCGTCTTCATGCTTTAAAATTTACTCATTTATGGCACAAAGGTAAGCTCCCAGAGACACTTTCCTCTTTTTTCAAATATGCAAAAGATATCCATCCTTACAATACCAGGTACGCAGCAAAGCAAAACTTGCATAAATCACAAGTGCGTACCAATATAGGCAAGCAAATGACGGCTAATATGGCGATTGAACTCTGGGAACAAATTCCTAGCCACTTAAAAAATGTTAATGTATTTTCGTTTGCGAAAAAATTAAAAAGTTATTTACTTGCCGACCAATTACAGATAAAAATTTAGTTCTTCCTTAGATTTTCCTTCTTCTAAATATTCTATTTCTTTCTTCATATATGTTAATATATACCATACATGTCATTACTCTAATTGTGGATTAACAGTTTTATTGTTCAGTTAAATTGTAATTATTTTTTATGTACTTGGTTCTTCTTCAGTTTACTCCAATGTTAAATTTTAAATTGCTGGGGTCTAACTCGAAAACCTTATGGTTAATTTAGACCCCAGGCTCTGAATTATGTTCTTTTGACAATTATCTATCCTTTATTTTCTTAGTTGTTTTCTATAGTTGTTTTTCACATTTCATGTAAATTTTCTTGTATGAGCAAATAAAATCGTATTGTATTGTATTGTATTATTGTATTGTCCTAAAGCGATTTTTTCCTGAGCATTTGAGAGCCGCATTTTCGAGTAAGTTTGCTTTGACATCAAGCGGGACTCCTGTGTCGTGTACACTGACGGACGGACGGACGGAAGTGACGTCAGCAAAGCCATGAAAAAATAATTCGATTGTTTACCATTTTTTCTTAACTATGGTGCTCCACTCACGCGTGTCTTTGGCCCGCGAGGAAACTCCGCTAAAATTATACAAAAGTATTTACAAAAGCCAATTTAATGACAAGGAAATTCGTCATTTTGTATTTTGCATTGCTTCTTGCATTATTTTCTATTTTGTCTTAGTTGTCTTGTCAAGTTTAACTGACTGTAAACTTCGTCTCATTATGTAAAAGTACGTAGTCAAGTAAGCTTAAATTTTGCTCATTTTAACCAGTTTTCAGTTTTCTGCACGAAACTTTCAATCATAAAAATCTTGTAGGAAGAGCCAAAAGACTTTTTAAATAATTGAATCCCCAATCGTAGGGATCATTTTGATCAAGTTATGTGAGTAGTTCGAGATTTAAAAGACAATGAAATCGTGGTTGAAAATGAGTTGTTTGTTTAAGTATGGCGACTGTAGTTTTCCTCCTTTGGCTAGAGTATATATATCACCTTCAGATATACAATAGGGAAATTTTATAGGAAAACAATGGCGCCCGCGAAAAAAAAAAGTTTGCGTTTTTTATTGATTATTTTGCTCTTTCGCATTACCGGGGACATTATCTCGATCTCAAATTAAAAAAAAAATTAATTATTTTAGTTTTTTCCGATTTTATTTTTACTATTCACTTTAATCTAAATTGGGCTCCCTGTGGTATAGCCTGGAATGGCATATAAAAGAGAATTACAAAAATCTAATCTAGATGTAATAAGCTCATGCACTAGAGACTCAGCAGAATGACGGGTAAGGTATCTTCTAATTCTGCTTATGTTTCTTAGATGGTGAAAACCACTTTTACGGACGTAAAACATGCTGCTCCATAGTAAGAGATGGTCCATCAAAGTTCCAATATTGCGAGCTCCTGGTGATGATTGAATTACATCATCACACACTGACACTAACAACGATCCCAGAGGAGGTAGTGGACGGTGACGGGCATTCAATAGAAGTAAATCTGTTTTATCTGTATTTAGCTTAAGGTTATTCCAAGCCATCCATACATCAACGTCACACATTTTTTATACATGCTTATGTCATACATCTTGCCTTGTTCATGTCATCTACAGAGCTTGAATTAAACTTCTAAAATGCATGAATATTTAATGAGGAGAAAACAAAGCAAATCACTACGGTGACGGTGGTTTGGAAATGTGTTCTTAATTTGCATTAATTTTTTTACCCTTTATTTGATTTTCTCCAAGAAATATTCATGACTTTGACAAGTAATTTGAAACTGACTTGAGAGAGTACTTCCTTCGATTTCCAAACACCGAAAAGTGAGGTGAAAAAACGAGGCGAAGGCGAACTCTCTCGCGTGTTTCAAATATTGCGTAATATGCAGTTGCCCATCGTCAACATAGAGATGGTACTCATATCGTATAGCCTTATAAAATCACCATGCGGAGAAGTGTACATAGAGAAAAGCATATGCGTGGACGAACAATAATAATAATAATGATAATAATAATAATAATAATAATAATAATAATAATAATATGTATTCATTCACATTGATAGAATACAATCAAGTGGTGCGAGGGACTAAAACATAAAAGTACTAAAAATACTAATAATTATGAATTAATCTGTTAGGAAAACTATTCTTAAAACGTTCAGTGTTAACCATAGGCATAGTGGAACTTGGCCTTCTTAAATATATGAACTAATTTTGGTAATAGCCATTAATATTTTCAAAGGATCGTTATCAGCTTCCTTAACCTTTGCTGCAATTTTCTTATCTACATTTTCTAACAGGCTTGATATCCTGATGGTGTGAAATGTACCGACGTTTATAACATCTATCGAGAGAATACTGAACACTATTAAGTTCAGGTAAAAATGCACCATAAACTGAAAGAGCGTATGTTCACCCGGGCTAAAAATCTCTTATGGTCTAGTTTCTTTTAATACCATGTGAATTATTATTTACAATCTTATATCTATATTATAACTTATAATCTACCAAAAGGTCGATGAGAGATATTTAGAAACTCTTGAACCAAGGATTGATCTAGACGAACCTGTATATCCAAGAGATGCCAAGAATAATGACGAATTCATCCCATTTTTAAAGGCATTACCAAGAAGATCAGCAGTCTCGTAGTATGCAAAGAGTGTCACAATCGTTAATACCGCGTATCCATTTGCCAATCCAAGTACAGTTACTCCAGCGATTCGCACTCTCACATCATCGATCATCACTAACAGGAGTAAAGATGCTAACAATAATATAGTAAGAAGAGCAAAGGATAAATAGAATGATATCCTATTGATGATTGCTGGGCTAATTACCTTGGCGAGGATATCAGTACTCGAGAAGGCTATGAGTAAAACAGTCGTTGACCAAAGAGTGCCAGCGAGAATGTCGTCTACTGCTATCCATATCACCACCATAGGAATAATGTGGGATGTTAAGCCCATCAAAAAGAAATAAAATGTGCTAAGATGTTGTCTTCTTAAAAAGGACATTGTTTGGGTGTTAATGATATTATATCTTAGGGTGTGTCTTCTAGTCCAGTTGTGTTCGGATACGTTCATAAAACAATTCTATTTCATTCATGCATCAATACCCGACATTTCGTATTGCCCAAGGGTATTGATGTGTGAATAAAATCGACCATAGCTGGTCCATGATGAAGTTTGCTAAAGGACTTTATATACGTTATGGAGTTAAGACATCAGATTACAGAGAACAACATTGTATGACTACCCGTCCTTTCAACACTTGATTGAATTTTTGATCTTTTCTGAGTCGTCAATCATCTTGGGTTTATGCAAATGAGTCTACGGACACGCTCGGTTAGCGTCGGCCTCATATACGCATTTGTTTTCGAAAATCTAAAACGAGATATATGTGTGTGTGTGTGTATATATATAATATTTACTAGATAATATTTAGACGAATACAAGACTGTACAATTTAATCGTTCATAAATCTATTGGTTTTACCAGATTATACACTGATAAATAAGAGGACGTCCAGAAATGTTACTTGTATATTTGTATTTATTGGAGGCATTCATTTATGAAGGCGATAATCTTTATCCGTTCTAATATTATTGAATAATGTTTATAGAATACTTGATGATGATCGAACTAGAGATGGCCGTATATTCAATTTATCGAGTGCGTTATTATATCTAGGTTACCTTCTAAGCCTGTACACCCCTTGTGGGGTATAGACCATCAACAATATATGAAAGGCAATATCTAGGTTTGGACATATGATAATTTGTGATTTCTTGTGGACACGCTCAAGATCTCGTCTAAGATAATTTGGTATAAAATAATAAGCATAAAACCCAACGTTATTACAGCTAATATGAAATAAACCTAGATGTTTTAAGGGAACTTCAGCTCTTTAAAGCTGAATTTTAAAAAAATGTAGCCTTTTGGATGCATTCTTAATTATCTTTTTTACGTGAGTTTTCCCGATATTTAAATTTTAAAACGTCTGCAAAGGGCAAGGGTGGATTTTCATGCATTTTATGAGGCAAAGGGTATTGATGCATAAATGAAATTGTTTTAGAAACGCATCCGGCCATAACTGGACTAGAAGACTACGGTCACCGGACTTCTACCAATTTTCCCTCGCCTTCGGGGACATTTTTAAAAGTTTCTAATATACCCCATAGCCATGGTATAAGTTTGTAGACAGAACTGTAAACCTTGAATGCTATTAGCAAAAAGGTGAAAGTCAATGGTACGCTACCTCTCGGGAGAAAATTTTATTATTAGAGTATCACCAAAATAAAGGTTTGCTTGAAATACAGAGTGCAAATGAAAACATTAAAGTGTTTTCAAGTTACGAAAGAGTATACATTGATTGCAGAGTAGAGTTGTGCATTTGTAAATGACGCTGAAGTCGAATATACAAGGAATAATATTGTTTGAATTGGAATAAATTTAATTTAGAAAGTCGTGCGATAAGCATAGCTTGGGTCTCCTGTGGCAAGTGATCCCATGAGTCTTGGCGCGTAGGCTCTAAACGAGTACATACACACATACACACTTTGCATTGTAATGCGCATGAGCAGAATATTATCTGTAAGCAGTTATCTCGGCCAATCCAAATGAAGGAAAAAATAATTTGAATTATAAAATAGTTTAATAGTGCTTACCGCAGTAGCGCGGTTCATCGTTGGTATATGTGTTTTCTGTGTTACTCTAGCGATCTGACTTCTCGTTGTAGCGCCTTGTTTATCCAGTGATGATTTATCTGCACGAGGCAGCTGAGTGGTTTTTCTTCTCAAGATAAATTGAAATTTGATTGGAACATCAGGGATGTCATTGAGGCCCATGCTTACAATCTCGGGTAGTCCCTTAGGGAGTTCGCATTCGGGGCTGTTACATGCTGCTGTATTTGGTTCGTGGTGCGCTGATGTCCAGACTCCGAGTCCCCTTGACTGGTGAGTCGATGACGCTTTGGTACACTGTGCGTGTCTAAAGACAATAATCGAGAATCGAGAAAGCGTTAATCAACTTCCGGGATTGTCTTTTGCTTTTTCGTTTCAAATATATTAAAAAAAGGTAAAGCACCTCTATTTAACGTCGGTAGTTCCTTCAGTTGAAATTCAACTGTTATCAATGGAAGCCGACGGTGCGCACTTTACCCCCTCTCTCGTCAGTGCTCTATTTTAAGAGTATTTTAAGCTGAAGCTATACGGATTAGAGAGAAGTTGAAAGAGAAATGGAGATCCTAAGAATCGAACCGTGGTCCTCTAGCTCTGAAGGTCGCGCACTAACCAACTCCTACAAATTATTAGTGAAAATCTTGATTGATGAAACCAACGTCTTTACGAAAGGTATATCTTTATTCTGTAAGGATTGCCAATCGCTATGTATTTACAAATAACGACAGATAAAGGGCTTGGTGTAGGCTATTATAACAGCAAAAGCAACAACAAGAAAAATAGTAGCACCAACAACAGCAGAAACAACAATAGCAAACAATAGCATCACCACCACTACACGCATCATCAACAACCGCAGCAACAGCAACAGCAGCGCCAACACCAACACGAATAAAAAAACAATTATAACTATAGCAACACCACCACCAACGATGGTAACTGCATCCGTAACAGCAGCAGCAGAAGTAACAGTAGCAACGATAACCGCAGCTCCCGCAACAGCAGCATCAATAACGACGGCAACAACAATAACAGCAGTTATATCATCAAAAACACTAACAGGATAGCAACATCAGAAGCAACAACTAGTTTGTTTCCAACAACACATACCTCGTTCAGCGACTCTCTTATTCAATTTACTTCCAGGACCAGTAGACAAAGCCGATTCCTGATCTACTGGTCTTGGAGGAGGAATAAGGGATTTTGCTGCCAAATACTTGTTGTTGGTGATTGCGGCCGTCGTCACAGTAGACGATGCGGTATCGATACCCAATGAAGGCATGGATCGTGCTAGAGGTGAAAACATACTTGTTGTGTCCGTTGAACTATATAACAGTTGCAAATTGTTTAATCTCTGGGCTGGTAACTTCAGGCGATGCATCGACTGGTTCGCTATTACCATCATCAGCTGGCTCATTCTTCTTCTTTAGCTTTTCTGTTGCAAATTGAAGTCGTCTTTGTAAACTAGTATTCTGTCGTTCTAAATGTTTGTACTTGCTAATGAAGGCGTGGTATTCGTCGATCACAATTTGTATTTTTATATTTCTATTTCAGTTTGTAATGCGTGTGTGAGCATCTTCCTCTTTAACACGCGCAATATTAATTAGTATTAAATTATTATTAAGTACCAGAAAGAATGGAAATTTGAAATTGATTCGACTTTGTTTGCTTGAAACAAAAACACCTAGTTAGGCACTCAAGTGCTGCTTAAATATCTCTGGCTTTATTTTATTTCATCAAAATATATGAGTTATATTCGCAGGCGATTTTTTTTTTTTTTTTTTTTTTTTTAACAATTCAGTTAAGAAAGCTAGCATTTGAAATTGACAAAATCGACTTTAAACACCAGTTTAGTCAAGCTTATTAAAACTTCGGAGAAAACACTGATTTTTACCTTGGCCATAAAAGCACGATTAATTAACAACAGATTTGTTTATTTGTTGTATCGAAACCGAAGGAAAAGTAGACAGCACTATGTATAAATTAACACCTTGGCAGACCTGACGCCACTCTAAAGATAAAATAGAAAGTGTTGGATCACTTAGTATCACTTATATATCAGTTTATTGGACATCCTTTAGTCATCGTACGTAATCCAGTTTCAGCTACACTAGGTCTGGTAAAAGTCGCTTTATGGTACCTAAAAAACATTTTGGCACAGAATTGCCCATCAACTCTTGTCATTTCCAAATAAGAAATATTATGTGAAGAAAGGGAAGCATTTTTTAAAGAAACACTGTTGAATATCTTCATACTATTAAAAGGATTTATATAATATTCGTTTTCACGAACGCGCGCTCTGATTGGGTTAGGAGCTATGTTTTATCAGAGTATAGAAACATAGATATGACGTCAAAACCATGTATTCTATACAAAATCAAACATAGAAATGATGTCACACGAATTCGGTTTTCAATTTAAGGTAGCTGCCTACCTTTGAACCTTCGAGATGAGCCCACGATGAGCGCGCGCTCAAAACCGCTGAAAAATCTACAATATTCTATTCAAGTACCATACGCATTTCATTTTGAGTTTCAAGAGGGCAAAACCCTCAAATTTTGCACTGACCCTCTATTTTAATGGCTCATCCGAAACAACTCTCAAAAATCTATGTTATATGAACATTTTAGAAAAAGTTTAAATCAGCAACACATGAAAAAGTAGATTTTTGTAGGGATTTTTGTTCGACTTTATTAAATTTTTAAGAGCATCAAAACTATAAAATATGAGAAGTCAATGTATCTTTTAGTCTTTTTGTTGAAAATATCCATGTATTATTGTAAAATGCTTGACTAGCTTTCATTCGTGCAATCATATAGTCTACAAATAACTATGATCTTATGTATCTTAATTTTTTTAAATCACTTCCGTTGGCGCAGTTTTTACTCTAAAAGCTCGTGCGCAGGCTTCCATTAAATGCTGATTATCTGGAAAACAAGCTCGGGACACCCTATTTTTCTTTCCAGATTTGGAATCAGTATTAAATTTCAATTCGGAAAATTGTAGTTTTAAAAAAAGCTTAGATCAATTTTCAAAAGTAGTCAGTCACCTTAAAGCATTTTGACATTTATTTTAAATTTAAGTTTTTTATTTATTTATGTATTTCCTCTAAAAAAGGAAAATACGTCGTTTTGAAGCACATTTGATTGGTACTTCATTTCGACGAGTAAAGCTTTCTTTCGCTTGTGCTACGACCGAATACAATGAATCTTTTTGCTTGATTTTAAACATTTTCCATAGTCTAAGGATGAATAAATCTATGGTTAGAAACTTTCAAGCTTACTTGACAAACGAACATCGGCAATTTTACGCTCCAGTTACGGTTATTGTTTTACTGATATTTGTTTTTCAATAGCCAGAATCTGCGAGTACAAAATACTACGATAAGTGGCACAAAGTTTGCACTTATAGTTCAGGATCAAAAAAAAAAAAAAAAGCGACTCCACTGCTAGCTTAGGTTTCTTCCAGTTTTGATCGAAGATCAATATATTTTTAAGTCTCTCGGCTCCTTGTGCATTCAAAGCGTTCATAAGCTGGTTTTCTTGAGTATTTGTGCAGGTTAAATGTCCATTTAACGATCCGAACATTGAAAATGTTTTTCAAACTCTTCAAGTACTTGAATTTCCTTTTTTTCTAGCAGCTAAATGCTCATTTTCTTTGGCTTTTTTCCTAAGATTTACGAGCAATGCGATAAACCAGTTGAATGCCAGCCTGCATAGAGCTGTCATTCCTGTCAAAACTGGACCAATCAGATAGCTATATGTCGCGTTTTTAGCCAATCATCGCATAGATCAAATTTGTTTACGTGAGTTTGACGACAGACGCGCGCTCTTTTTTGTAAACAAACCTTTTTTTGTAATTTTACGCTATTTTTCTCGTGAAAAACTATTATATAAAGCGAATAGATCAGCCTTAGCTATGTTCTGTTCTCTGATAAAACAATTAAAAAATTAAGCAACAGTTGGGCAAGCAATTTCAGTTGTTGAATCACCAAACTAAATAGCAAGATTATATTGTGTGGTTGTCGTTCTTTGATATTCTCGTATTACTTTTCTTGCATTGACTTTCGATTATCTTCACGAAGTGCTTAAACTTTCAATATTATGACATTGTCTTATAAATATAAATGGCCGTGAGAGGATGATTGAATTGTTATTCGGCAACTGGAATCTAGTATTTAAGATCGACTGTCTGTAAAAATCGAGAATGGTCGCACAACTGTGAAAAATTCAATTTCTCCAAACTCTGCCCAAAAAACCCTTATGGTAAACTATTTTCGAAAATAGGGTTAAAAAAAATGGGCCGATTTTTATTTTTGGCGAACTTACTTCTAGAGAAAGAAACACCTTTGACCTATTGTAACGCAATCTCGCACTTGAGCGTTACCGATATGATAGGCCTTAGCGGCTTCTAAAAAAATGTTCTGTGCCTATAGATGACTGTCGTAGCAATATTTGCTTGTTATTCGACAGCAGATCTAGAGGTATACGTTTTATAATATTAAGATGATAATATTCGAGAATCTAGGGAGTGACCTGCAACAGCGGACTACAAGTTACATTCCTACAGTAACGCAATCGAATAACAACAAAGGCCTAATGTGATAATTTTGCACAAAACCAATTCAAAAGAGTAAATATTAAAACAAAACTGAAACTCAAGATTAAATAAAATTAATAATGTATTTATAGAGAATAAAGGCCATATCCAATGTGAGTAAAAATGATCTACAACTGTTTTTTACTATGAAACTATTTACGTTGATCGTCCACGGGAGACGCTATTAGCAGGGAAACTCTCCGGCAACCCCAAAAGCTAACCTTTAATCGTGTTTAATTTTAATTGAAGGAGTTTTTCAATCAGTTTGACTATTTGTCCACACCACCGGGATGCCTGTTGTGCTCATTGGAAACCCGGGGAAGTAAGAAGTCCTATTCCAAGTGAGGTAGCTTCTCACAAGTCCTCTGCAAAAGGAGATCGTAGTGTTAACATCAATGAGTCACAGTACATCTTCTTCATAACGAAAACATTGATCCCAGTAGGAACACGTGAGCGTATGAATATGCCTACTTTTTTAATATTATCAGAAGGACTATACCAACCATAATGCATTGCTAGTCAGCAATTCCGTCTACTGTCTAAATTTAACAAAGTCTGGTCGTTTATATATATTATAATTTATTATTATTTTTACTCGAAAACCAAGAAAGTAGTGGAGAAGAAAGCGTACAACAGATATGTGTATATTGTCGTATGAAATTTATGATTTAATCAGGGGCACAGCGAGGTTGGGATTATGAATGAGGCGTGTATATACCATTTTCCCACCAAATCCCACAGGTCTCCCGCATGAATTGATTACATTTTGCCCAAAGCAATCTTTTTTTCTTGGCGGGGAGCACTGGCCTCCCATGCCTCCTCCCTACGTCAGTGGATTTAATGCTATTTCAAATTACTTACAGTTGTAACGATAAACAGGCTTCTTCATGCGACGAGCTAGCGAAGAAAATGGAGAAGCTTGAGCTTAAAAATGAAAGCTATTTTCTGTCGCCAGCTGAAACCACAAGCACAACATCTTCCGAAAGTACTCCATGTAGAATATCATGAGCTTAGCCAAAGATTTAGACTAATTGCTTTTCTTGAGGAGTGTAAGTTACAACCAATTGAAAGACCTTAGCTTCAGTGGGAATAAGCAAGTGAGAGAACAAGAAAACGTTACGTTCAACGGTCAGCAGAAATAGTTTCTGCTGTCCTCCATGTAATTTACCCTGGAGCTGCCAATTTGTGGGAGGAACTTCGAAAGTCATCGAACATTTACAATGTTTTAGGGTCGACTTCAACTGGTTCGTCTGCCGCTAATAATAGCTACTTGGAAGCTTTAGCTGAATCCTATAAAAACGCCACCAGTTGGGATACGCGTAGACAGGTGTTGTCCATAATTACAGGTTTCGCAAGCTTTCAAGAATTGTTGCAGTATATTCCAGAATTAACACAATACCGCTACACCAGCGCGAATCTGCATCGACAACAGTACGGTAGAGCAGCACCGGTGCCAAAAAAGGATGCTCCACGGCTGCGCAAAGTCAAACAACAGTTGGATCATAATCGTTGGATTCATAATGAATGCAGCGCCTCTGTACGAAAGTCATTACAAAGACTTTATAATTTTGCCGCAGAAGGTGGTAAAGCATTTGAAGATCTTCTTGACCGACCTTTTAGGCACGATTTCGTCCCTTGGTTGCGATGAGGAGAAAATAGCAAAATCGAGAGAACCTTTGAAAGCAGGAAAATTATGCCTTAAAGGGGATTACAAGGTATGTGATTACTCTGTGCTATTTAAAAGTTTAAAATCTACCTTTATAAAATACTATTTATTCAAGTGTTATTATTATTATTATTTTGTTTAAAAATCATATCTGTTAATAATCCCACCATGCCCCGGGGAGGAGACCTGATGGCGCTGCCCTGAATGAAGACGCAAGGAAGACGTGAGCGGCTACAATGTTACAATCATTGCTATCTACTGCCGTGAAGTAAATTCTACGTTGTAATTATTATGAAAGATAACGAGGATTAAAGGACGATTTGTAAAACAGCCCCGATCTTAATAGTATCGGTCCAAACGGACACAAAAGTGATAGCACAGTTTACTGGTGTGTTATGTGACTTTTTTCACTGCTTTATCACATTGATATAGAATATAGTTCAATAAATTGAGATTTGATATTACAGCAATTGATTCATGAAATAAAAAGTATGGGACAATACATTTTGTCACTCTTCGCGATGCCTGTGCATTTCTTTGTATTTGTTACAATTAAATTGCTCTAACTGTAATTATTTTGATTAATGTTTAGTTAGAGGAGAAATCCTAACCAGAGGTCCTAACAAAGCTCATACTACTCACCTTGTCATTATGCACGTAGCTTTTGTAAAAGGCAAAATTCTGCATTCTTCTAGGACTACTAAGACCATAAAATAGTGTATGCTAGGGTCTTCTAATTACACTGCTAAATTGTATAGTTTTTTTTTTAGTTGTTGTTTAAACTAGCATCTATTCCTGCGTGCGCCTCCTTTAATTAATTAATTAAATTAATTTTTCCGAATTTAATTCTAAGGGCTTTCGCCAGGAATAACCTCGTTCTCAAGCACTACAACTTACCTATATTACTATATCTTCAACTATTTCATTAGTGCCATGTGATCCATATACTCTCATCTCCACATATTCTCATATTTAATTCTTACAGATTAGGTTAGAACTCCATCCAGCTAAAGATGGAATTCTCGCCAGGCAATACTCACCAAGTAACAGGTTATATGTGCAGTGTTCTCGTAAATATTTTTCAGTGAAAATGCCTAAAAATGCTGCCGTAATTCGGCCAATAGAAATACCAACCTCTTGCATGCTTAAAGCAGTAGCTTTATCGTTTGGGTTTGAGAACAGTTTGGTTGCACATATCATGGATTGAATAACCGCCAGACCAACTGTAATACCTTGGGAGAAGCATAGCACAAACACGGGGATAACATTAGAGAGGAACCGATTCCACGAGGCCACGACAAAAAATAACATATGAATGACATTGATAACAACTAAAAGTCCAGTATTACGGATCCCGAAGAATTGGTTCATCCATTTCTGACCTGTGCAGCCCAAGATAAAACTTCCCATTCCTCCAATCACAATCCCTGCATTACTGAACATTCTGTAGTACTGGAAGTGATCTCGGGGGAGAAATGGCGAGGAGGGGAATGTAAAAGTTGTCAAAATTGCTGTTAAGGAAAAATGAATGCAGAAGTAAGACAAATATGTGTAGATAAAGAGAGGAAAGGATTTCACGAGGAGTAGAAATGTCTTGCTTATAAGTTTATCAGCAATCCTGTCGTGTTTGTCATTGGAGTATTCTTCTTGTGGTAGTTTTGTGTACTGCACACGTTTGGCTGTCCCTCGTAAGCGATCTTTCAATGGTTCTTTGTCGAGAAGGATGTATATACCAAGTGGAATGAAGCAAATAGGTATGCAAACTGCGATTACAACACGAGGTGCCACACAAAACCAAGTGGTCAGTCCTGAAAATATAAACAATGAAGTCCTTGTTAGTAAATATGTAAAGTATTCAGTTGAAGAAGACTGACAATTTGTGAAGTTTCTGAGAAATTCAATACCACTATAAACGATCATTTTTATTTTTGGGTAACCAATCTAGCCAATTTTAACTAACTTTTAATTCTGAACTAAATGGTGAAAAGTACATCAAAAAGGTTGATTACTATTACAAAATTGATTACTATTACTGCCAACCGGCTGGCTCAGTTTCAGTTGGTTGAACATCGGACTTTCGTGAAAGGAATAACACCTATTTATTTGAAGAGCAAGGCGATACAACTTAAAAGCGGTGAATGCAATTTAGATTGTCTATGGGAGTGCAGGAAGCGACTTCGTGAAGGAAACTTTGGGAAGCAAGTTAATTGTAGCCATAGTTATTGATGCGAATTATTAACCACAATTATTATTCGAAGAATTCTAATTAAGCCATTTTCGTTTCTTTGTTTTAATCTCTAGAATGGTTTAATCTTCATCCCGTCTCTACTTTTAAGCACTCTCTTATTTTTATAAGCATTACATGACTTAAATCTTTTTAAAGGATGATTACAGGCTCTCCCACCTCCCATTTTCCCCTCAGCCATGTTCAGAGATTGAAGTTCAAAGTTCAAGTCCAAATTTATTCACACACAAATAGGTAATAAAGCTAGTTACACGAGAGTAAGATATAGATATATACTACCTACAATGTACAATGTTATAGTTGAACTTATCATTAGAAAATCGATTACCATCGGCTAAAAACAAACACCTGAATTCTTGAAGAACACTTCTTGATTCATCTTTGACTATATGAAAGCTTTTTTCATTTGTTGTTGTTCTATAATTTGGCCTAAAGCGATTTTTTCTATGTGGAGAGCCGCATTTGCGAGTAATTTTGCTTTGACATCAAGCTGGATTCCTGTGCTGTGTACACGGACTTACGTACGTACGAACGGATGGACGTGACGTCAGCAAAGCCATGAAAAATGAACTCGATTGTTTACCATTTTTTCTTAACTATGGTTCTATAACTCACGCGCGCCTTTAGCCCGCGTGGAAACTCCGCTTTAAAATATTCAAAAACATTTACAAAACCCAATTTAATGACAAGGAATTTCGTAATTTTGTATTTTGCATTGCATTTTGCATTATCTTCAATTTTGTCTCTGTTGTTCTTGTCAAGTTTAACTGAATGTAAACTTCGTCTCATTATGTAAAAGATGTAATCAAGTAAGTTTATATTTTGCTCCTTAACCAATTTCAAGTCTTTTTACTCGAGCTTTCAAAGGAATGCCCGAGGTATAAATTGGGCTTCGTTTTTTACCGTTCAGTCACAAATCGTAGTTCGTTCAAAGCGCATGCCCAAGTTCCATACGTATGCGTAGTAATCACATGGACGCGTAATGGAGGATTTTTCAAAGGTTTCATCGCTGACTATAAAATCATGCTATACCAAATGTGATCGTGAATCCAGCAGAATACCAGTACGAACTCTGAAAAGTCTGAGAAACCAAAGCAGAATACTGAAAGAGTTTATCTTCAAACGTATTCGTCCAAGTATACCAAGAAGTCCTCCAAGGTAGAAAACTTACAAAAAATGAAGGTAAGCTGAATACTAAGAGAATAAGTTTAAATAAAGTCACACAACACGAAAAGAAGCTTTTCAGTGTTTTATTGCTCTAACGGGGTTTCCATAAAGGGATAATGAAGTCGAAATATGATAGACCTAGTCGGTATCTATCATTGTTTACTTGTAATAGTTAGATGTGTCTCTACAAGACTAAGATCAATATGCTAAATTTTTGTAAATTTAACCTGAGTACAGACATAGAGGAGAACCCTGGTTCCCCCTCCAATGTACATTGACCCTAACAAAACAATAACAGTACCTTATAGCCAAGGTAATGAGCTGGTATTTAGACAAAATTCTGAACAATAGTGTGTTGCAATGAGTTTGTGCTCTATGATTTACAATAACTGACAAGCAAGGAGTTAATTCTACCAATGAATTCATGTTAATTATGGATATTGGAAATCAGTTGTATTCGAGTATATCTCACTTAGCCAGACAGTTCTTTTTAATGCATTCAGAACTATCACCTGAATGCTAAATGTGTTTGACACTGATTATGAACTTCAATACAGTTAACGGCTACACTGGTACTGTTACCTTTGAATCACTTATAGCTGAAAACTACAATTTTGTGTGAACAATAGGGAGTACTACAGTTGCTGTCTATTGTAATGGTAATCTGGGTTCAATATATTTGATTTACAAGGACAAATACCTTTCTAAAAGTCTAACAGACTTTACACCATAAACTGAAAGTCCGTATGTTCACCCGGGCTCAACATTTCTTATGATAGAAATGTTGTTTGTTAACCATCAAAAGTTTCTAATATAAATACCATGGGAAGTTTTGAATTATTATTTACGATCTTATATCTATATTATAACTTATAATCTACCAAAAGGTCGAGAAAGATATCAAGAAACTCTTGAACCAAGGATGGACTAGACTAACCTGTATATCCAAGAGATGCCAAGAATAATGACGAATTCATTCCATTTTGAAAGGCATTACCAAGAAGATCAGCTGTCTCGTAGTATGCAAACAGTGTCACAATCGTTAATACCGCGTATCCATTTGCCAATCCAAGAACAGTTACTCCAGCGATTCGCACTCTCACATCATCGATCATCACTAACAGGAGTAACGATGCTACCAATAATATAGTGAGAAGAGCAAAGGATAAATAGAATGATATCCTATTGATGATCGCTCGGCTAATTACCTTGGCGAGGATATCAGTACTCGAGAAGGCTATGAGTAAAACAGTCGTTGACCAAAGAGTGCCAGCGAGAATGTCGTCTACAGCTATCCATATCACCACCATAGGAATAATGTGGGATGTTAAGCCCATCAAAAAGAAATAAAATGTGCTAAGATGTTGTCTTCTTAAAAAGGACATTGTTTGCGTGTTAATGATATTATATCTTAGGGTGTGTCTTCTAGTCCAGTTGTGGTCGGATGCGTTCATAAAGCAATTCTATTTCATTTATGCATCAATACCCGACATTTCGTATCGCTAAGGGTATTGATGCGGGAATGAAATAGATTTGTTCTAGAAGCATATCCGACCATGGCTGGTCCATGAAGAAGTTTGCTAAAGGACTTTAGATACTTTATGGAGTAAACATATCAGATTACAGAGAACAACATTGTATAGCGACGCGTCCTTTCAACACTTGATTGAATTTTGATCTTTTCTGAGTCGTCAATCATGCAAATGAATCTACGGACACGCTCGCTTAGCGCCCGCCACCGACGCATGTGTTTATGATGAACTTCCAGTAGAAGGACTCCAAAGGATTCAAACAGTCTGTTCTCTTCATCGAAATATACTAGTATATAAAAGTAAAAAGAGAAAACAGACAACTTCTAACTGTTCCAAAAAATTATATTTAACGTTTCGGCAATTCGGCCTTCTACAGAAAAAATAAAGATATATACAGGATAAGAAGTAAAAAAGTAAAGAATGAATGGCAAACAACTAGTATATAAAGGGCATAAGAACAAAAGGATCATGTAACCAGTAAATTCAGACGAAAAGCATGGACCACTGCCTACATCAGTCTTTTGTAAGATAATGAAATATAAAGAAACAAAAGTGAAAGGTTCAACCACCATGGGGAATGTAATAACATGGATAATTGCAGATATATACAAGTATCTAGATAATATTTAGACGAATACAAGATTGTACAATTTAATCATTCATAAATCTATCAGTTGTACCAGAAAGTACAATATAAACATGAGGAAGTCTAAATATTTTGCTTGGATATATTCGATTTATTGGAGGCATTCATTTATGCAGAAGATAATCTTTATCCGTTCTAATATTATTGAATAATGTTTATAGAATACTTGATGATGATTGAACTAGAGATGGCCGTATATTCAATTTATCGAGTGCGTTATTATATCTAGGTTACCTTCTAAGCCTGTACACCCCTTGTGGGGTATAGACCATCAACAACATATGAAAGCCAATATCTAGGTTTGGACATATGATAATTTGTGATTTCTTGTGGACACGCTCAAGATCTCGTCTAAGATAATTTGGTATAAAATAATAAGCATAAAAACCAACGTTATTACAGCTAATATAAAATAAACCTAGATGTCAGTAATGGAACTTCAGCTCTTTAAAGTTGAATTAAATTTTTTTAGCCTTTTGGATACTTTCTTAATTATCTTATTTACGTGAGTTTTCCCGATAATTAAATTTTAAAACGTCTGCAAAGGGCAAGGGTGGATTTTCATGCATTTTATGAGGCAAAGGGTATTGATGCATAAATGAAATTGTTCTAGAAACGCATCCGGCCATAACTGGACTAGAAGACTACGGTCACCGGACTTCTACCAATTTTCCCTCGGCTTCGGGGACATTTTTAAAAGTCTCTATTATACCCCATAGCCATGGTATAAGTTTCTAGACAGAACTGTAAACCTTGTATGCTATTAGCAAAAAGGTGAAAGTCAATGGTGCACTACCTCTCGGGAGAAAATTTTATTATTAGAGATATATCGCCAAAATTAAGGTTTGATTGAAATACAGAGTGCAAATGAATACATTAAAGTGTTTTCAAGTTACGAAAGAGTATACATTGATTGCAGAGTAAAGTTGTGCTTTTGTGACTGACGCTGAAGTCAAATATAAAAGGAATAATACTGTTTGTATTGCCGGAATAAACTTAATTTAGAAAGTCGTGCGATAAGCATAGCTTGGGTCTCCTGTGGCATCCCATGAGTCTTGGCGCGTAGGCTCTAAACGAGTAGATACACACCTACACACCTACACACCTACACACCTACACACCTACACACCTACACACCTACACACCTACACACCTACACACCTACACACCTACACACCTACACAACCTACACACTACACACCTACACACCTACACACTACACACCTACACACCTACACCCTACACACCTACACACCTACACACCTACACACCTACACACCTACACCTACACACCTACACACCTACACACCTACACACCTACACACCTACACACCTACACACCTACACACCTACACACCTACACCTACACCCTACACACCTACACACCTACACACCTACACACCTACACCACCTACACACCTACACACCTACACACCTACACACCTACACACCTACACACCTACACACCTACACACCTACACACCTACACACCTACACACCTACACACCTACACACCTACACACCTACACACCTACACACCTACACACCTACACACCTACCACCTACACACCTACACACCTACACAGGACAGTCTGTGGTGCTACTAGACGAGAGGGCCCGCGAGGTGGATATCAAAGATCGGAGGGATTTTCCTTCTGAGATGATATAAAGTGAATAAATCAATGAATGACCGAAAGAGAAATATAATAAAAAATATTAAAATTGCCACTTGAGAAGTTCAGATAAAAGATTATTTATTACATTGTTTTTAAAATACATTACTTTGTGTATAAGAATCTTCTTTGTTTATTTCATTTATTTATTATTTCTGTAAATAATTTTAACTAAGTGCGACGTAAAACAGTACCAAATAAAAAACTGAAAAAGAAATAAAAGGTTTTTGGATAAGACATTAGTATAAAATCAGCAAAACGTATTTGAAAGAAAGTTTGAATTTTTTAGGAGATTATTATTTGCAGCGAAACGTCTTTGCATTGTAATGCGCATGAGCAGAATATTATCTGTAAGCAGTTATCTCGGCCAATCCAAATGAAGGAAAAAATAATTTGAATTATAAAATAGTTTAATAGTGCTTACCGCAGTAGCGCGGTTCATTGTTGGTATATGTGTTTTCTGTGTTACTCTAGCGATCTGACTTCTCGTTGTAGCTCCTTGTTTATCCAGTGATGATTTATCTGCACGAGGCAGCTGAGTGGTTTTTCTTCTCAAGATAAATTGAAATTTGATTGGAACATCAGGGATGTCATTGAGGCCCATGCTTACAATCTCGGGTAGTCCCTCAGGGAGTTCGCATTCGGGGCTGTTACATGCTGCTGTATTTGGTTCGTGGTGCGCTGATGTCCAGACTCCGAGTCCCCTTGACTGGTGAGTCGATGACGCTTTGGTACACTGTGCGTGTCTAAAGACAATAATCGAGAATCGAGAAAACGTTAATCAACTTCCGGGATTGTCTTTTGTTTTTTCGTTTCAAATATATTAAAAAAAGGTAAAGCACCTATATTTAACGTCGGTAGTTCCTTCAGTTGAAATTCAACTGCTATCAATGGAAGCCGACGGTGCGCACTTTACCCCCTCTCTCGTCAGTGCTCTATTTTAAGAGTATTTTAAGCTGAAGCTATACGGATTAGAGAGAAGTTGAAACAGAAATGGAGATCCTAAGAATCGAACCGTGGTCCTCTAGCTCTGAAGGTCGCGCACTAACCAACTCCTACAAATTATTAGTGAAAATCTTGATTGATGAAACCAACGTCTTTACGAAAGGTATATCTTTATTCTGTAAGGATTGCCAATCGCTATGTATTTACAAATAACGACAGATAAAGGGATTGGTGTAGGCTATTATAACAGCAACAGCAGCAACAAGAAAAATAGTAGCACCAACAACAGCAGAAACAACAACAGCAAACAATAGCATCACCACCACTACACGCATCATCAACAACCGCAGCCACAGCAGCACCAACAACAACACGAATAAAAACAAAACAATTATAACTATAGCAACACCACCACCAACGATGGTAACTGCATCCGTAACAGCAGCAGCAGAAGTAACAGTAGCAACGATAACCGCAGCTCCCGCAACACCAGCATCAATAACGATAGGAACAACAATAACAGCAGTTATATCATCAAAAATACTAACACGATATCAACATCAGAAGCAATAACTAGTTTGTTTCCAACAACACTTACCTCGTTCAGCGACTCTCTTATTCAATTTACTTCCAGGACCAGTAGACAAAGCCGATTCCTGATCTACTGGTCTTGGAGGAGGAATAAGGGATTTTGCTGCCAGATACTTGTTGTCGGTGATTGCGGCCGTCGTCACAGTAGACGATGCTGTAGCGATACCCAATGAAGGCATGGATCGTGCTAGAGGTGACAACATACTTGTTGTGTTCGTTAAACTAACAGTTGCAAATTGTTTAATCTCTGGGCTGGTAACTTCAGGCGGAGCATCAGTTGGTTCGCTATTACCATCATCAGCTGGCTCATTCTTCTTCTTTAGCTTTTCTGTTGCAAATTGAAGTCGTCTTTGTAAACTAGTATTCTGTCGTTCTAAATGTTTGTACTTGTTAATGAAGGCGTGGTATTCGTCGACTGTTTCGTGGAATTTTTTCGTTTCTTCATCGGCTCGGCTTTTCTCTTTGGATAGATTTTCTTCTAACGTTTGTACCTTCTCTTGTAATCTTCTGCTCGTAGTACCTACTGGTTCATCTCAACGTTTAGTCTTTAGTCTCAGCTTAAGTGACGTATTTTCGTCCTCTAGTTCAGTGACCTTACATCGAAGAGGACACAGTTCACCATCTAGTTTAGCAACAGATGCCTTAGATTTGCTATAACTGGCTTCAAGCTCTTGTACTCGCGCTTTTAGCTTCATACCTTCAATCTTATACTGAGTTATGCTTGTTTGAACCTCTAGATTGCGCCTCTTCAAGCTAGCGCTCTCGGCGCAAATTCGAACACTTCTCTTCTGCCAGTAACAACTGTTACATACTCACTTAAACACACTTACACACACTTACACACACTTACACACACTTACACACACTTACACACACTTACACACACTTACACACACTTACACACACTTACACACACTTACACACACTTACACACACTTACACACACTTACACACACTTACACACACTTACACACACTTACACACACTTACACACACTTACACACAGTAAGTAATAGACACTACCTTATGGCCAGTTCAGTCGTTGCTTGTCCTCATGGCTGGTCTGCTTTGGGGTTGATGTAACGGGCCTACATGGTATGTTTAGATCATAATTTATATTTTTATATTTTTATTTCAGTTTGTAATGCGTGTGTGAGCATCTTCCTATTTAACACACGCAACATAAATTAGTATTAAATTATTATTAAATTGGAACACCACCCTGAGGGAAGCGCTTGTGGAATAAAAGTTTATATTATACTCAACTTATTCTTAAGGTCTTAAGTCCCTCTCTTTCGTAGCTTTCGAGAAATCCTGCCTGAAAGTAGCGATAAATTGAATCCCAGGAGGCCGCCATCTTGAATACAACACTGAGCCTACAATAGGTCAGCAGATGCTCTGTGTGACGTCACTGCGTGCTTCGATTATGTCAGTGATGAGAAAAAAGTTCAAAACAAAGAAAAAAAAAACACAAAAGTAATGAGTTCTTCTTCCGAGGAAAGGCTTAAAAATTCTTCAGAACCAGCGCTGGATGAGACTAGCGCGATGTTGAGCTAGCTGATTACTGCGTTGGTGAAATGACTTCGTGCGGTTATTCTCTCTTGCTTCAAGATCCTCAGACACCTTGTGGAGCAAGCTGGAGGAATACCAACAATATACAGTGTATTGCTTTAAGTGAGTATGACGAAGACATAACGCAGCACCTCAAGACCTGTAAATTAGTGGCTGATAATTTTGTTAAAGACGAACAAACACTTCTACTTGCAAGAGCAGGTAACTGATGTTGTTTCTTTCATAAGTTTCATACTTTCCGGTTCCCTGCTAGCAGAGTTCGTCCACGGGAGACGCTATTAGCAGGGAAACTCTCCGGCAACCCCAAAAGCTAACCTTTAATCGTGTTTAATTTTAATTGAAGGAGTTTTTCAGTCACATTCGAATCTGTCTTTGACTATTTGTCCACACCACCGGGATGCTTGTGGTGCTCATTGGAAACCCGGGAAAGTGAGATGTCCTATTCCAAGTGAGGTAGCTTCTCACAAGTCCTCTGCAAAAGGAGATCGTAGTGTTAACATCAATGAGTCACAGTACATCTTCTTCATAACGAAAACATTGATCCCAGTAGGAACACGTGAGCGTATAAATATGCCTACTTTTTTAATATTATCAGAATGACTATACCACCCATAATGCATTGCTAGTCAGCAATTCCGTCTATTGTCTACATTTAACAAAGTCTGGTCGTTTATATATATTATAATTTATTATTATTTTTACTCGAAAACCAAGAAAGTAGTGGAGAAGAAAGCGTACAACAGATATGTGTATATTGTCGTATGAAATTTATGATTTAATCAGGGGCACAGCGAGGTTGGGATTATGAATGAGGCGTGTATATAACATTTTCCCACCAAATCCCACAGGAATCCCGCATGAATTGATTAAATTTTGCCGAAAGCAATCTTTTTTTTTTTTTGGCGGGGAGCACCGGCCTCCCATGCCTCCTCCCTACGTCAGTGGATTTAATGCTATTTCAAATTACTTACAGTTGTAACGATAAACAGGCTTCTTCATTCGACGAGCTAGCGAAGAAAATAGAGAAGCTTGCATTGAGCTTAAAAATGAAAGCTATTTTCTGTCGCCAGCTGAAACCACAAGCACAACATCTTCCGAAAGTACTCCATGTAGAATATCTCATGAGCTTAGCCAAAGATTTAGACTAATTGCTTTTCTTGAGGAGTGTAAGTTACAACCAATTGAGAGACCTTGGCTTCAGTGGGATCAAGCAAGTGAGAGAACAAGAAAACGTTACGTTCAACGGTCATCAGAAATAGTTTCTGCTGTCCTCCATGTAATTTACCCTGGAGCTGCCATCCATTTGTGGGAGGAACTTCGAAAGTCCTCGAGCATATACAATGTTTTAGGGGCGACTTCAACTGGTTAGTCTGCCGCTAATAATAGCTACTTGGAAGCTTTAGCTGAATCCTATAAAAACGCCACCAGTTGGGATACGCGTAGACAGGTGTTGTCCATAATTACAGGTTTCGCAAGCTTTCAAAAATTGTTGCAGTATATTCCAGAATTAACACAATACCGCTACACCAGCGCGAATCTGCATCGACAACAGTACGGTAGAGCAGCATCGGTTACAAAAAAGGACGCTCCACGGCTGCGCATAAACAAACAACAGTTGGATCATAATCGTTGGATTCTTAATGAATGCAGCACCTCTGTACGAAAGTCATTACAAAGACTTTATAATTTTGCCGCAGAAGGTGGTAAAGCATTTGAAGATCTTCTTGACCTTTTGGGCACGATTTCGTCCCTTGGTTGCGATGAGGAGAAAATAGCAAAATCGAGAGAACCTTTGAAAGCAGGAAAATTATGCCTTAAAGGGGATTACAAGGTATGTGATTACTCTGTGCTATTTGAAAGTTTAAAATCTACCTTTATAAAATACTATTTATTCAAGTGTTATTATTATTATTATTTTGTTTAAAAATCATATCTGTTAATAATCCCACCATGCCCCGGGGAGGAGACCTGGTGGCGCTGCCCTTAATGAAGACGTAGGGAAGACGTGAGCGGTTACAATGTTGCAATCATTGCTATCTACTGCTATGAAGTAAATTCTACGTTGTAATTATTATGAAAGATAACGAGGATTAAAGGACGATTTGTGTAAAACAGCCCCGATCTTAATAGTATCGGTCCAAACGGACACAAAAGTGATAGCACAGTTTACTTGTGTGTTATGTGACTTTTTCACTGCTTTACCACATTGATATACAATATAGTTCAATAAATTGAGATTTGATATTACAGCAATTGATTCATGAAATAAAAAGTATGGGACAATACATTTTGTCACTCTTCGCGGTGACTGTGAATTTCCTTGCATTTGTTACAATTAAATTGCTCTAACTGTAATTATTCAGCTTTATTAATGTATAGTTAGAAGAGAAATCCTAACCAGAGGTCCTAACAAAGCTCATACTACTCACCTTGACATTATGCACGTAGCTTTTGTAAAAGGCAAAATTCTGCATTCTTCTAGGACTACTAAGACCATAAAATAGTATGCTAGGTTCTTCTAATTACACTGCTAAATTGTATAGTTTTGTTGTTGTTGTTGTTTACACTAGCATCTATTCCTGCGTGCGCCTCCTTTAATTAATTAATTTAATTAATTTAATTAATTTATCCGAATTTAATTCTAAGGGCTTTTGCCCGGAATAACCTCCTTCCCAAACACTCCAACTTACCTATATTACTATATCTTCAACCATTTCATTAGTACCACGTGATCAATATACTCTCATCTCCACATATTCTCATATTTTATTCTTACAGATTAGGTTAGTACTCCATCCAGCTAAAGATGGAATTCTCGCCAGGCAATACTCACCAAGTAACAAGTTATATGTGCAATGTTCTCGTAAATATTTTTCAGTGAAAATGCCTAAAAATGCTCCCATAATTCGGCCAACTGAAACACCGATCTCTTGCATGCTTAAAGCCGTAGCTTTATCATTTGGGCTTGAGAACAGATTGGTAGCACATATCATGGATTGAGTAACCGCCAGACCAACTATAATGCCTTGGGAGAAGCATAGCACAAACACAGGGATAACATTAGAGAGGAACCGATGCCACGAAGCAAAGACGAAAAATAACATATGAATGACATTGAACACAACTAAAAGTCCAGTATTACGAATCCCGAAGAATTTGTTCATCCATTTCTGACCAGTGCAGCTCAAGATAAAACTTCCCAGTCCTCCAATCACAATCCCTGCATTATTGAACATTCTGTAGTACTGGAAGTGATCTCGTGGGAGAAATGGCGAGGAGGGGAATGTAAAAGTTGTCAAAATTGCTGTCATGGAAAGTTGAATGCAGAAGTAAGACAAATATGTGTAGATAAAGAAAGGAAAGGATTTCACGAGGACTAGAAATGTCTTGCTTATAAGTTTATCAACAATCCTGTCGTGTTTGTCATTGGAGTATTCTTCTTGTGGTAGTTTTGTGTACTGCACAAGTTTGGCTGTCCCTTGTAAGCGATCTTTCAATGGTTCTTTGTCGAGAAGGATGTATATACCAAGTGGAATGAAGCAAACAGGTATGCAAACTGCGATGGCAATACGAGGCGCCAAACAAAACCAAGAGGTCAGAGCTGAAAATTCAAACAATGAAGTCCTTGTTAGTAAATATGTAAAGAATTAAGTTGAAGAAGACTGACAATTTGTGAAGTTTCTGAGAAATTCAATACCACTATAAACGATCATTTTTATTTTTGTAGTAGAGAATAAGAGAAAAATATCATATGCCCTTGGCAGGATTTGAACCCACGTCTTCGGTATTCTAGTCCGACGTGTTAACCACTACACTACAAGGACCAACCACGCTGGTAACGCAGCCAGAATATGAAATGTAGGGTATTCGTGAGGATCCCAGAGCGATATTTTTGGGTAACCAATCTAGCCAATTTTAACTAACCTTTAATTCTGAACTAAATGGTGAAAAGTACATCAAAAAAGTTACAAAATTGATTACTATTACTGCCAACCGGCTGGCTCAATTTCAGTTTGTTGAACATCGGACTTTCGTGAAAGGATAACACCTATTTATTTGAAGAGCAAGGCGATACAACTTAAAAGCGGTGAATGCTTTTAATTTAGAATTGTCTATGGGAGTGCAGGAAGCGACTTCGTGACGGAAACTTTGGGAAGCAAGTTAATTGTAGCCATAGTTATTGATGCGAGCATAGTTAATAGGGGGAATGGTTAGCAAACCCTTTTGTTATATGTCTTTGTTCACTTTTTTCAAGCGTGACCGTGCACAATCTTTTGTTTTACCATTGTTTTACCATTGTTGGCAATGGCTGAGTGAACAGACCAAAATATTTCTTTTGGCTAGTAGTTCAAAATACTTACAAAACTTATAAGAGATATTTGAATATTCCTTACAATAATCCCATAGACAAAGCTTATGTTTACTTATTTTGCAATTTCGGACGAGCAAAAATCAAACATTGTGCACGGTCAAGACCGGTTCAACATCAAAAGCGAACAAAGACAGATAACAATAGGTTTCCTAACCATTCCCCTCTATTAACTATGATGCGAATTATTAACCACAATAATCATTCGAAGAATTTTAATTAAACCATTTTCGTTTCTTTGTTTTAATTTCTAGAATGGTTTAATCTTCATCCCGTCTCTACTTTTAAACACTCTCTTATTTTTATAAGCATTACATGACTTAAATATACATCGTGTCAAAGTACTGTTATGCATTCTCGCTGCCTGAAGCGATTGTGCATTCTCTACAACACTGCAAATTCCGAACTAAAACCTTTTAAATTCAACAAATATAGCTTTCGGTCAATTATTTTGGTTGATAAAATGCTGCAGCATGGTACGTAACTAGCGAAACGACGCGACGGACGCTGTTGTTATCATGTTCCTGTTGTTGTTCATCTAGCTAGTAGGTTTTATTTGCATTTTTAAACTATGCAGTTAATTCAATGATCTCGCCGACAGATGAAATCCGTGGATTTCTTACGACTTTCTGGCTGGTAATCAACCATCATAATGGAGTCAAGATGAGGAAGCAACAACCTTTCCTGTAAGCATTTGTTAGGATGATTACAGGCTCTCCCCCCCTCAGCCATGTTCAGAGGTTCAAGTTCAAAGTTCAAGTCCAAATTTATTCCCACACAAATAGTTAATAAAGCCAGTTACAAAAGAGTAAGATATAGATATATACTACCCCCAATGTATAATGTTATAGTTGAACTTATCAATAGAAAATCGATTACCATTGGCTAAAAACAAACACCTGAATTCTTGAAGAACACTTCTTGATTCATCTTTGACTACATGAATTTTTTCATTTGTTGTTGTTCTATAATTTGTCCTAAAGCGATTTTTTCTATGTGGAGAGCCGCATTTGCGAGTAATTTTGCTTTGACATTAAGCTGGATTCCTGTGCTGTGTACACGGACTTAAGTACGTACGAACGGACGGAAGTGACGTCAGCAAAGGCATGAAAAATGAACTCGATTGTTTACCATTTTTTCTTAACTATGGTGCTATAACTCACGCGCGCCTTTGGCCCGCGCGGAAGCTCCGCTTTAAAATATTCAAAAACATTTACAAAAGCCAATTTAATGACAAGGAATTTCGTCATTTTGTATTTTTCATTGCATTTTGCATTATCTTCAATTTTGTCTAAGTTGTTCTTTTCAAGTTTAACTGGATGTAAACTTCGTCTCGTTCTGTAAAAGATGTAATCAAGTAAGTTTATATTTTGCTCCTTAACCAATTTCAAGTCTTTTTACTCGAGCTTTCAAAGGAATGCCCGAGGTATAAATTGGGCCTCGTTTTTTACCGTTCAGTCACAAATCGTAGTTTCGTTCAAAGCGCATGCCCAAGTTCCATGCGTATGCGTAGTAATCACATGGACGCGTAATGGAGGATTTTTTTAAAGGTTTCATCGCTGACTATAAAATCATGCTATACCAAATCTGTTGTCTCATGAAAACCTACGTAGACATGATCGTGAACCCAGCAGAATACCAGTACGAACTCTGAAAAGTCTGAGAAACCAAGCAGAATGCTGAAAGAGTTTATCTTCAATTGTATTCGTCCAAGTATACCAAGAAGTCCTCCAACCTTTATTATTGTTCAGTGTGAAGGGTAGAAAACTTACAAAAAATGAATGTAAGCTGAATACTAAGAGAATAAGTTTAAATAAAGTCACGCAACGCGAAAAGAAGCTTTTCAGTGTTTTATTGCTCTAACGGGGTTTCCATAAAGGGATAATGAAGTCGAAAGAGCTAGTCGGTATCTATCATTGTTTACTCGTAATAGTTAGATGTGTCTCTACAAGACTAAGATCAATATGCTAAATTATTGTAAATTTAAACTGAGTACAGATATAGAGAAGAACCCTGGTCCTGTTCTAATGTACATTGACCCTAGCAAAACAATAACAGCATCAAATAGCCAAGGTAATGAGCTGGTATTTGGACAACATTCTGAACAATAATGTGTTGCAATGAGTTTGTGCTCTATGATTTACAGTAACAAGCAAGGAGTTAATTCTGCCAATGACCTCATGTTAATTATGGATATTGGAAAATCAGTTGAATTCAAGTTTATCTCAATTAGCCAGACAGTCCTTTTTAATGCAGTCAGAACTACCACCTGAATGCTAAATGTGTTTGACACTCATAATGAACTTCAATACAGTGAACGGCTACACTAGTAACTTTGCATCACTTATAGCTGAAAACTACAATTTTGTGTTAACAATAGGGAGTAATATAGTTGTTGTCCATTGTAATGGTAATGTGGGTTCAAAATATTTGATTTACAAGGACAAATACCTTTCTAAAAGTCTAACAGACTTTGCACCATAAACTGAAAGACCGTATGTTCACCCGGGCTCAACATTTCTTATGATAGAAATGTTGTTTGTTAACCATCAAAAGTTTCTAATATAAATACCATGGGAAGTTTTGAATTATTATTTACAATCTTATATCTATATTATAACTTATAATCTACCAAAAGGTCGAGAAAGATATCAAGAAACTCTTGAACCAAGGATGGACTAGACTAACCTGTATATCCAAGAGATGCCAAGAATAATGACGAATTCATTCCATTTTGAAAGGCATTACCAAGAAGATCAGCTGTCTCGTAGTATGCAAACAGTGTCACAATCGTTAATACCGCGTATCCATTTGCCAATCCAAGAACAGTTACTCCAGCGATTCGCACTCTCACATCATCGATCATCACTAACAGGAGTAACGATGCTACCAATAATATAGTGAGAAGAGCAAAGGATAAATAGAATGATATCCTATTGATGATCGCTCGGCTAATTACCTTGGCGAGGATATCAGTACTCGAGAAGGCTATGAGTAAAACAGTCGTTGACCAAAGAGTGCCAGCGAGAATGTCGTCTACAGCTATCCATATCACCACCATAGGAATAATGTGGGATGTTAAGCCCATCAAAAAGAAATAAAATGTGCTAAGATGTTGTCTTCTTAAAAAGGACATTGTTTGCGTGTTAATGATATTATATCTTAGGGTATGTCTTCTAGTCCAGTTGTGGTCGGATGCGTTCATAGAACAATTCATTTCATTTATGCATCAATATCCGACATTTCGTATTGCTAAGGGTATTGATGCGGGAATGAAATAGATTTGTTCCAGAAGCATATCCGACCATAGCTGGTTCATGAAGAAGTTTGCTAAAGGACTTTAGATACTTAATGGAGTAAACATATCAGATTACAGAGAACAACATTGTATGGCGACGCGTCCTTTCAACACTTGATTGAATTTTAATCTTTTCTGAGTCGTCAATCATCTTGGGTTTATGCATAGTTAATAGAGGGGATTAACTATGGTTTATGCAAATGAGTCTACGGACACGCTCGCTTAGCGCCGGCCACCGAAACATGTGTTTGTATATATACATAACTTGAATATAGATGGTAGATCAACGATGAACTTCCAGTAGAAGGATTCCAAAAAGGATTCAACAGTCTGTTCTCTTCATAGAAATATACTAGTATATATAAAAGTAAAAAGAGAAAACAGGCAACTTCTAACTGTTCCAAAAAATTACTGATTTAACGTTTCGGCCATTCGGCCTTCTACAGAGAAAATAAAGATATATACAGGATAAAAAGTAAAAAAGTAAAGAATGAATAGCCATACAACTAGTCTATAAAGGGCATAAGAACGAAAGGATCATGTAACCAGTAAATTCAGACGAAAAGCATGGACCACTGGCTACATCAGTCTTTTGTAAGATAATGAAATATAAAGAAACAAAAGTGAAAGGTTCAACCACCATATATCTAGTTTTGGACATATGATAATTTGTGATTTCTTGTGGACACGCTCTCGTCTAAGATAAATTGGTATAAAATAATAAGCATGGCTTAATCTAAAACCGACGTTATTACAGCTAATATAAAATAAACCTAGATGTTTTAAGGGAGCTTCAGCTCTTTAAAGCTGAATTTTAAAATATGCAGCCTTTCGGATGGTTTCTTAATTATCTTATTTACGTGCGTTTTCCCGATAATTAAATTTTAAAACGTCTGCAAACGGCAAAGGTGATTTTCATGCATTTTATGATGATAGATAGATAGATGATTAGATTCATGGGGCCTTTAACATTTGATCCTTTTGTAATTCATTGTGGTTACAAAAGGGATAGAGATCCCTAATGTAACCTCAAAAGTTCCCTAATGTAAATTGATGTTCCCCAATGTAACCCGACACTGTCCCTAATGTAACGGGAGGTTCCCTTTTGTTTTATGTATAAATTGCTGTAGCCTATTCGAATTAACTCAGAGTTCTTGCTTACCGCAACTCACATGGAAGGCTATTCCATAACACTGCACCATCATAGCTAAAACTGTTCTTTAGATATTATTGATGCGTGGCCTAGATAACTAGTTTGTCCGTCGGTGTTTCTTAAAAGAATAATTTGTTATGCTGCTACGATCGATAAAAATAGAACTCAGATATGCTGGTGTGAGATATAGACCATAACAGTCTCGTATTCGTCTAAATATTATCAAGATACTTGTATATCTGCAACCTTCCTTGTTATTCTATTTCCCATGGAATTCGTAATAAAATCTAAATAAGAACGACTGTTTGCATTGTTTGAATCTATTTTCGCAGCACGTTTTGGTCCAGTGCTGGTGAAATGATTATTAAATTCTTCAGATAATTCAATTTGATTAGAGCTAGTTTGTTTACGCGCCTGAGTCAGTTCATTGATGATACTCCTAAGTCTTTTTGAAATTGTTTTCATTTTCATAGAAAGCGTTGTTGTAATAAGCTTGTTTTGCAATTTTTATTTCGGAGTTCACAGAATTACGTCGTTTTGAGTCGCTCAATCTTCAGGGCCACCCGATCGAAACTCTCCTTTCATGCATACGCTGTTTTAACTGAGGCGTGATCCAGGGCGATTTTAAGGCCCTAACGCGTTTCGTGCGCAGCGGGGCGTGCCTCTAAAATACGCTATTGAACATTTTCTTCCAAGCAAGCCACATATCAATAGAATTATCAATTGACCTTATATTTTCCCAATTCTGTGAACATAGGTCATCTCTGAAGCTGACAGTATCAAAGTTTTCGAAATTTCTATAGGTTATGAATTCCGGTTGATAGTTTACGAAAGGCGTACCCTGCGAGCAGAGTCTCCTTTCAACTCCTCTGCTGGCGAGAGAAGGAAAGGAGACTCTGCTTGCAGGGTACGAAAGGCGTAAATCAAACTATGGTCACTAATGCCGACATGAGAGGCACCGGAGCAAACAACATTATCGGGTGCGTTCGCAGAAATTAGATCAATCATAGTTGAAGATGAGCCCGAAATACGTGTAGCCTCATTTATTATATGAATTGATTTAGGCCATATAAATCAGAAATACCTGTTAGCATTCTAGAATTATGATCTAAAATAGACGATCCCAGACGATGCAAAGGGTATCGATGCATAAATGAAAAAGAATTGCTCTAGAAACGTATCCGGACTAGAAGACTACGGCCTCGGGACTTCTACCAAACTTCCCTCGGCTTCGGGGACATTTACATCTCTAATATCCCTCAGAGCAATGGTATTAGTTTGTAGACAGAACTGTAAATCTTGAATGCTATTAGCAAAAAGGTGAAAGTCAATGGTACACTACCTCTCGGTGGAAAATTTTATTATTAGAGATATTGTATCACCAAAATAAACCAAATATAAAAGGAATAATACTGTTTGTGTTGGAATAAATTTGATTTAGAAAGTCGGCTATCGACATAGTTTGGGTTTCCTGTGGCAAGTGATCCCATGAGTCTTGGCGCTTAGAAGAAGGTCATGGCTGCCACTTAGAGCGAATGTCAGAAGGTCGGAAATCCGAAATCAGTTGGGAAAAATCGAAACCCTTTTTTAATTTCACCTGAAGAACCCCTTTGGTAACCTGTTTCAGGACGTCGCATTAAAAAAACCTGAAACGCTTTAGTTTTCTAGAATTTTAAGAGAGTTTGAAAACCCGACTTTTTCGGAATTGAAAGTGTTGCCAAAATCGCGTGGAAAGCTCAACAACGCTCATTACTTCAAAAATTTCTAGGAACAAATCTCGAGTTTTGAATAGTGTAAAAAGTTTGGGGAAAAAAGTAAGGAAAAGTACTTTCTAACCTTGTTTTGGACAACATTTTTCTACATTTATACGGACCGCTCAAATTTAGCTCAAATTCAACACCTAAGAATCGGTCCTAGAATGTCGAAATCGTGAATAAAATTGACATCCTATCAAAGACCGAATGTTCTTTTATATCTGAACAAAGTTTCATGCTTGCAAATTAAAACGCCTTTGCGCATCGATAAGTTTTGTCTGACCATTTTTGCACTTGTGAAACAATCGATTTATCTTACTTAATCGTAATGCAAAAAAAGTTAAGAAAGTAGCGAACTAAAATTCAAAAATCACTTTATTTCCACTTGAAAGCTCTTATGAGCTTGATTATAATTTCTGAAGCAATTCTATTGAGTCAATCATGCATCCTAAAACACGACGCGATGGAAGTTTTCACTGACATATTATATAAACATCGTAGTCATAGAAAAAAGGGGAGTATTCTGCGCGACCATGCGCGTCGACGCTGACCGTGAATTCATTATTGCTGGCTCGCCTCATGGAAAGCCCTCTCTCTCGAAAGCGTGCATGGCTGCAAAATTCGAATTCGAATTCATCTGTGTTCTTTCACTCGCTGATTCCAGCCACAATTACACATCAAAAGCCCATTTAGCTATTTCTTGGATTGTTGAGTGTAGAAAATCCTTTTACGTGCACAACTGGCGCACGGTTTGACACACTCGGCAATCTTTCTCCGCCATTGATCACCAAAACAAAGCAATAGCCTAAGATGCAATGCGCATGCGCAGCAGAATACTCCCCTGTTCATGGAAAATAGTTTAAGAAAATGATTATGGTTTATGCTTAAAGGATATTTTGAAATATTTTTTGTATGAAGAAGTCAAGGAGATTTAAATGAAATTATTTGGTTTGATAAGTAATATCACATAAACAGCTAGCAGGTAAAATGCCTTATTTTGGAGAAACATTACATGCTGTTATGAATAAAAGTTTTCATTGTTTTCTAGCTTAACGTCTGTATAACCTCTTTATTCCGACAATTTTGCAAAGCTTTATAAAGCTTTATATGCACAGACACACCTTTATTACATTCTGAAAGGGGGATGCACTGATGTTGGGCACAGTGCCATACCAAGTCATAGTGTACAAACGAAGACGAACCAATATCACCACTAAAACGAAGCTTACTAAGATGTTATTTAGACTGAAGGCAAGGTGCCTTGCGAATTCTATTTTGCCAGCAGTTATTATAAGCACAAAGTTTAATCGCCATACATTTTCTATAAGTTTTTCGAAGGCCATTTTAGTCAATATATTCTAAGTGCCACGCGCAACTGCGCAAGTCCATTCGGAATTTCTCGGAATGAAGTTGAAAAGAAGAACAAAAGTGCTATAATCTAGAAGATGAAAAAGTTGTTCGAAATCGGAAAAATTGCCTAAAAGTCCTCTTTACGTCCTCAGTGGTTCTTTAACGTCCCTCCGATATTGGTTAGAATGATGAATTTTGGAGAGACGGACCGCCATTTTACGTGGTCATCGGAACCACTCGAAAGTCTGACCATTTGTAGATGTGATTACGATAGCAGAACTTTCTCCTCAGTTATATATTTCAACACCGTTAGTGTTATTCCGGACGGGACTCGAACCACGACTTCCCACGCCAAACACCGACGCTCAATCAACTGAAAATGAGCCATCCGGTTGGCGGTCGAATAGTGGGCAATTTTGAAGCTTTTTGATGTACTTTTCACTTTTGTTCAAAATCAAAGGGTAGTTAATGTTGGCTAAATTACGTACCCCCCCCCCCCCCCCTCCCAAAAACAACCCCCCCTCCCAAAACAAAAAAAAACAAAAAACCATCGTTTGTAGTGTTTATAGTGGTATTTAAAAATATCTTTAAGAAACTTCAAAAATTGTCAATCTTCTTCAGCTGAATACTTTACATATTTATTAACAAGGACTTCATTGTTTATATTTTCAGCTCTGACCTCTTGGTTTTGTGTGGCGCCTCGTATTGCCATCGCAGTTTGCATACCTATTTCCTTCATTCCACTTAGTATATACATCCTCCTCGACAAAGAACCATTGAAAGATCACTTACAAGGGACAGCCAAACTCGTACAGTACACAAAACTACCACAAGAAGAATACTCCATTGACAAACACCAACGGACTGCCGATAAACCTATAAGCAAGACATTTCCACTCCTCGTGAAATCCTTTCCGCTCTTTATTTACGGATATTTTTCGAACTTCTGTATTCATTTTTCCATGACAGCAGTTTTGACAACTCTTACTTTCCCCTCCTCGCCATTTCTCCCACGAGATCACTTCCAGTACTATAGAATGATCAGTGATGCAGGGATTCTCATTGGAGGACTGGGAAGTTTTATCTTGGGCTGCACAGGTCAGAGATGGATGAACAAATTCTTCGGGATTCGTAATACTGGACTTTTAGTTGTCATCAATGTCATGCATATATTATTTTTCGTCGTTGCGTCGTGGTATCGGTTCCTATCTAATCAGTCATTCCCGTGTTTGTTCCGGCCCGCTTACGTCAACCCGTCCGGCCCCCATCACGTGACTTTTTCCAATGGTTTTATTAGAGCGCGCGAGCAGGGCCGTACGGGTCATATGATAATTTAGGGGATGAAAGGAATGGAATGTGTGATATGGGGGTCAAAATACGAATACACTGAGTTCCAGACATTCTTGAATTTGAAATACGATGCGAGGAATGTGTGACATTTTTTATTGCGACGAGGGTTTTAAAAGCTCCTGAAAACCAAGCGAATCACTTGCTGATCAACACCAGTGCATAAACATGTCAATTCTGGTTCACGAAGAGTTCTATGCAGCTATCGTATATACATCCAAAGCAAGTTTACTTGACTATATTTGCAAGTTGCCTCCTTTAAAGAATGTATGTGGAGGAGGAGTCTATATTCCTGAATACTCCCTTAGGAATGTAGGGGGAGGGGTTGTCATGAAGATGAGCCACAATATTTTTAGGGGAATAATGAAATGGAATGTAGAACAGGGGTCAAAGTACGAATTCCAATCACCAAGGCAGGAATTTGAAATTTGAAATATGAATACATATTTTAATGGAGAGAAAAGTTTAAAAGCCAGATCAAAATCACCTGAATCACGTGCTCATCACCTTTGTCCAAAAACCCCATGCACTCAGCCATAATCCAGGTTACGAATATATTAGTTAACACGCCGTCTGGAAAAGTAATACAACTAGGGGACCATGAATACGTTATTTTTGTGAAGAATGTTCAAAGAGAGTAAAAAATATGTATCCGCAAACAAAAGAAAGATTTATAGAGCGGGAAGACAGTTCAAACTAGCTCAGGAGTGTCTTTGACTTTAGACGAATGGACATCGCTCAAATCAGCAACTGAAGCAGTGGATACGGAGTTAGTAAACAAAGAGGCAACTACTGCATCCAGTCAGTCTAAAACCGCCGATCTTCATCAGGAGCCAACGTTTTCTGTACCTATTCAAACCCTTCCGGATGATTGCACATCGTGGCTCTCAATTTGGCTTATGATTTATATAGTGCCTTTTAATATGTGGATGTAATCAAAGGCGCTTTACATGGAGTTTACATGAGTTCTCCTCAGTTATTTAAAGACCATAAATGCTGGTAATATTGCAAACTGTCATTTCGCTGGGCATCTTTCTGATCTGTTATGGGCACTTTCACAATTGTAGCATTTCGTGCTTTGGTATTCCTGTGGTCCACGTCTGTAGTTTCCCTGGGATCCCTGCGATTTCGCGACTTACTGGGCTTGTGGTTCCCGTGTCTTCGAACGCCATCTTGGATTCTGTGATTTTAACCTATGGAATTTCTTTTTTGTTGGCGTACGACGAGCATTTGTACAGGAATATCTTCTTGAATTTCGCTTGCCATCGTTTCCAACTTTTCCTTGAGGAATTCGTGCGACTTGTCGATGCTGACGGCTTTTTGCAGAGTTAGCTTGGCGCCTTTGTCGAAAAGTTTCTTTCTGATTTTTTTAAAACTCGTGTGCCGATAACGATTCTATCACGGAGCATTTCGTTTTTGTCTTTAAATTCGCAATCATATCTTTGGCTAGCTTTTGAATGTCAGTAATAAATTATTCTACAGGCTCGCCTGGTTTTTGGACCCGTTTATGGAATTTGTATCTTGCAAATACTGGGTTGGATTAGGGACTGACATGCTGTTCGAATCGATCATAATATGTCTGGAGTTTACCTTTCTCTTCCTCTGTGATGACTGACCATATGCTGAGGGTGTCCTTGCCCTTTTGGCATGCCCAAATTAACAGCTGCATTTCTCTGCTTCACTCCTTGGTTTGAGCGGGCCAGTAAACATTAATTCGGCATGTTGTTTGAAACGTCGCCACTCCACTCGGATGTTTTTACCATCTTAGGGCATCCCTGGGGTTTTCAACTCCACTTAAAGCCATCTTGAGAGTATATGGACCGCGTGGCACTAATGAAATAGTTGAAGATATAGAAGTAAGTTATAGTGCTTAGGAACGAGGTTATTCCAGGCGAAAGCCCTTGGAATTACATTAATTCCAAGGGCTTTCGCCCGGAATAACCTCATTCCCAAGCACTATAACTTACTTCTATATCTTAAAGCCATCTTGAGGAGTTTTCTCAGACTTCTGACACCAGGTTATGAGTGATGAGGGAATATTGTTGGGTTCTATCTTGTGTTTATTCCTTGTAATTCTTAACAACAATGCGCATGCTCAACGCTCCTGAATATGCATATCATTACAAGATTTTCGGTAAATTCGCTGAATTTTAGTGCTTTTTCATTTCTCTTACTCCGACGAAGGACTATCGTCCGAAACGTCAGTAAGTTTTTTTCATATTTTCACAGTGTAAAATAGCTAGCTGTCTGATTATGTTAGGTGGTGGTTTGATTTTTTGTTGATGTAAATTGGCCTGTTGTTTGGTGTTCTGTAGGGACAGTATGGTCCGTTCTCCAGGTTGAATGTGACGTCAAGGTATAGTTTTATTTTCAGATTGGTCTCATCGCGTACAATTGCACTCAAAACTAGGTCATGACCGCCTTATAGTTGCGTTATAGTTTTACAAGTCCGGAATCGGCTTAGTCCTTGAGCTTTTATAAACGTTTTCATCATTTTTCGTCCGCCATTAAGCATGCCATGACTATCAGTGCCAACAACAACTTTCAAGATTTCCCGCAAAATATTTTGGTCCCAGGCCTTGCGCGGTTTGCTTCCTTGACTCCAAGCCTCCAAACGGGGTTCGCTCGATTTAAGAAAGTGCGTCTTCAATAGAAACTGGTGACTAAGAGCGTTTTTTCCAAGCCAACAAGGAACCTGGCTATTCAATATGTCGGACGAAGAATGATAAAAACGATTGTAAATTTGACGCAATTCTCGACCGATTCTGGACTTCTCGTCGCAAAACCAGCCTCCACAGTAACTGAACAAATACTTCAAAAATCGCATATCACATTTAACCCAAAAGAAACAAATACAGAATTCATGTGAGGCAGTGTAAATGTACATCAAATTTTCGGTGCAACATTTTCCAAAAGAGCATTTACAAAGACACACTATGGCGTTTCTTAAAGACATTGTCGCACATTCCATACAAAAGGACGCCATTTTGAAAATCGCTGGATCGATCAAGAGCTAAGAGGTTAGATTAACACTAAACTATGGTTGTATTGCTCTTATTTTCCGGAGCTACATTTTTTCCTTCACGCTTCCCTGTTGTTGCGAGCGAGAGTGGAAGGTATGAATTCTTCCTTGTTTTTTGTAATTCCTCGAGGTTAATTAGCATGACATGTGAAAGGCGTTTCGTGATATAGTATGCAAATGAGCAAAATCACCGGAAGTAAACCGCAATTGTACGCGATGAACACGAACTATTAAACGAGTAGGAGTGTTTTATCAGGTATAAAACAACGAGGCGTAGCAGAGTGTTTTTAGACCTTTTAAAACACGATCTACGATAAGATTTGTGAGCGTACTTATATGCAATATGTTGGGTGCCTTGATGAATACTATCGACTGGTGCAATTCGCTTTGAAAGTTTAGGTCTAGTTTTTGAGAAAATAAGCTGTAAACGATCTCTATGATGTCATCATTACGTCATAATGAAAAGGCCGCTTTAAACTATTTTTTTCATTTTTGAAAGTTTTATTTATTTCCTAACATTGTGTGAAAAGTGCTTGCAAATCGGGTTATCGAAGACGAAGTTGTAGCCGTTTCAATGCAGCTTGGTGTGCCAGAACAAAACTACCAAGAGCCTCCCTAAGCTTACTAGATTTTGAGGTTCTATTTTACCAATTTCCATCCGTTTTCATGTGTGAGAAAGTTACGGAAATCACGAACGACATACGTTTTCGAAAAACAAAGTTTACATTCAGTTAAACTTGACCGGCGTTGCGAAATCGAGGAAACCGAGAAAACCAAGGAAACCAAAGAAAACAAAAATACATAATATTCTAATTAACACAAATATAATATGAATATGAAACTGTACCTAGTGGGTAATTGTCAAGACATTGATTACACAGACTTCTAAATCCCGTGCAGTAAGCCCCTTGTTCTTTGCCGAGTATCATTACATGTAAACAGTTTAGGCAAGGCCGTGACTTAAATATAAATATAGTTCAAATATAGCCCCGTAGGCTTGCAATAAGGAATTGCATGGAACTTTCTTTTGTAGCTGTACATGTTGATCACCTTCACGGAAAGGTAAGAATAGGCGAAAGTCTCGTATTAAAGACTTCCTCTGGTCATCGTCGGGCTTCCTGTGTGATTCAAGATGGCGTCGCAAAACTTCGTTTCTTTACGAGACTTTTGCTAATTCTTACTTTTCCATGAAGGTGATCAAGACCGAATTCGACAAAGCCAAACCCATCTATGAAAACGCCCTGAAATCCAGCGGATATCCCAAACTCTGACCTACAACAACCATAAACCATCTACACATTCAAAAAGAAACAGACAACGGAACATCATCTGGTACAACCCTCCATACAGCAAGAATGTACAAACCAACGTCGGAAGCATCTTCCTGAAGCTCATACACAAACACTTTCCCAAGCACCACAGATTTCACAGTTCAATAAGAATAATATCAAAGTGAGCTACAGCTGCATGGAAAACATGAAAACCACCATTACCAAACACAACAAGAAAATCTTCAACACCGATACCGATCCCGCCACCACCTCTGAAAAAACATGCAACTGCCGTAAAAACCCTGCCCTCTAAACAACAACTGCCTCTCCTCCAGCATAATCTACAACGCTCATGTCACAACAAACGAGGACACTACTGGGAAAAACTACATTGGCCTGACAGAAGGAACATTCAACCAATGATTCACTCAGCACAAACTATCTTTGCAAAATAGAAAATACGCTAACATCACCGAACTTTCTAAACACATCTGGGACCTTAAAGATAACAACAAAGACTACAACATAGAATGGACAATCATCAATTCAGCCAGACCATACAGCAACGTTTCTAAGAGGTGTGACCTGTGCTTAACAGAAAAGATACTTATCATCAAAACAAACAGCGACACTCTTTTAAACAAGCGATCCGAATTGATCTCCAAATGCCGACATGAAAACAAGTTCTATGTGATGAACAATAGAAATCCAGGCCTAGCTAATTAACCCCTTTCCGAACAATACTTCTTTTGTAAATAATTATTACACCTCTTGTATATAAATATCACAGTAATAGGAATATGTTTCATTAAAGTCTGTCTGATGAGTGCGTAAGCACGAAACTCGGAGTTACAGTGAACATGTCTCGTCTTTAATCCAATCTTTACTATATATCTATTGCTCTGCATCCCTACGCATCGGGCACTGTTCACCAGTATAGACCACATTACATACTTTGTTATATATATATATATATATAAATGATAGTTAAAAAGCTCGTTAAAAATAGTCGTCATGGTCTAAGTGTGACGTGTGATTTGAAATCTAGCTCGACTAATCTGGAACGCGATGTACACCTGGCAGGGACACTTTTAGCGTTAAGCACAGGGTTCCTATGCGATGACCACGAAAACGGATTTGGATAGTTTACCACATTCTATACCTATGGTGCTCCGCAAAAAAAAGAATTCGAAACGCCCAAAAAAAGAATTCGAGCCCTTCACCCTCAGATTAAATTCTGACACTCAGAGATGGGAAAATGGATTTGAAATGAAATTGGAGTCAAATATATTAGAAAAAGAAAAAAAAAATGAAACGCCCGATAAGGAACTTGAACCATTGACCCTCAGATTAAAAGTCTGATGCTCTACCTACTGAGCTAATCAGGCCCTGTGAGAATAAATACATGAAGGGATGGAAAAATAGAATTAAAATGAAATTGGAGTCAAATATACTGCAAAAGTAGGAAATTAAACGCTCGCATGTCATAATAACGATCGATCAGTCTGTATGGACTTCATAGAGGATCACCATACTTAAGAAAAAATGGTAAACCATCGAGTTGATTTTTCATGGCTTGGCTTGTTGTCACTTTCGACCCATCGTCCGTCCGTCCGTGTACACAACACAGGAATCCCGCTTAATGTTAAAGCAAAACTACTCACAGATGTGGCTCTCAAATGCAAAGAAAAAAATCGCTTTTGGACAAGATATAGACCAAAAACAATTTTAAAAAGACTTACATGTAGCCAAAGATGAATCAAGAATTGTTCTTCAAGAAATCAGGTGTGGGTAGCAAACAATCGTATATTTTTTATTATTATTATTATTTTTACAATGATTTTTCTCGACGAAACAGCAAATCAAAGACTTTCTCTCGAAACATTTAATATTTCCATAGCTAAGATTAATTAATTTTAACGCTGGAGAAAATATGACACGAGGAGCATATTACAACAAATATTCGTTCTTCATTTAGCTTTGTAAACCTTTACCATTCGGTAGTTTTTATCCAATCCAAGGGAGCACGTTAAAATTTTGATTGTGTTGATTTTATCGCAAGTAATCTAAGATATGACAGGCGTTCCTTGTAGTGCTTGTTTACGTGCGCGCGCTACACTTTATGGCAGGCGTTCCTTGCTTTAGTCGGGCTAGCTAATTTACTCCGAAAACCGACGAACCTCTTGTGAGGAACGGAGCGACGTGTAAATAAGGAAATAGGAAACTGTTAATCACGTGACCTTTTCGGCCAATCAAACAATCCAAAATGAAAATATTTTTCGCTCTATGTTGGTAGCAGAGTCTATAGAAACAGATTACGTGACAAATTCAAAAAAATGGCGTGTAACGTCAAACAGATGAAAACAAACAAAACGGCGTCCTTGAGCGAAGAGCAAAACAATTTTTTTAATCTCGTAGAAAAAGGTTTTAGTGTGTTCATTAGTGGAATAGCTGAAAGCGGAAAATCATTTTTAATTAGATATATATTAAAGGAGTTGAGAAAGGGAGGAAGCGGTGTTTTTATCACCTCATCAACGGGCATTGCGGCTCAAAATATATGAGGATCGACAATACATTCATCAGTTCGCCGGCGTGATAGAAAAAAAGTCGGCTCACGAACTGGTGAACTTAATCAAGAATAATCCTACTCCTGAAAGTTTGCCTGATCACATGGCTTTAGCCCTTTTTCGTTACACTCGGTCTTGTGAACTTAATATGCCTCCATAGTTTTGATCGGCTTCCTCATTATATACGGAAAATAAACTAGTGATTATTCTGTAAAAAAACTTCAAGATTCAAATCAAGATTCACGATTTCAAAAACATTCAAACGAGTGACTCGACAGTTCATCTTGAACATAAACACATACGCTCATGTTACGTAAATTAATAAACTAAGCTGACTTCTAGTTTCGAAAAAGCCTTACGTTCTAACTTCATCGTGTAATCCAGCCATCAACGTGCATAGCAACCGCCTTTGTGCATAGCAATCTGCTACGAGCATAGGACCATAAAATTTCCACCGTTTCACTCCCCTCCTATTACACTCGTCATTCCCTTCCTTACACGATCGTAGGCCATTCGGATCACCCGAAACCAAAGCACTACGAGCAACGCCTGCCACATGATGGATTGCGCGCGCTAGATAGATCAACCAAGAACAATACCTTTGATTTCCTTACACAAACAAAATTTTAATGTGCTCCCTTGAACAACTATCGTATGTTTTTAGTTTAAGAAAAGTGCAGCTTTGTTCGCCTCCTATCGCGGGGTCCCATTGACAAATTTAACCAGTGGTCCTAACAAAGTTCATACTGCTCATCTTTACTTTATGCACGTGGCTTTTGTGAAAGGCAAAAATTTGCATTCTTTCAGGACTACTAAGACCATAAAATAGTCCAGTGCAAACCTTGTATTATTTGTTGTTACACATATTCTCATATTTTATTCTTACAGATAAGGTCAGTACTCCATCCAGCTGAAGATGGAAGTCTCGCCAGGCAATACTCACCAAGTAACAAGTTATATGTGCAGTGTTCTCGTAGATATTTTTCAATGAAAATGCCTAAACATGCTGCCGTAATTCGACCAACAGATATACCAACCTCTTGCATGCTTAAAGCAGTAGCTTTATCACTTGGGTTTGAGAACAGATTGGTTGCACAAATCGTGGTTTGAACACCAGCTAGACCAACAGCAACACCTTGGGAGAAGCATAGCACAAACACGGGGATAACATTAGATAGGAACCGATACCACGACGCAACGACGAAAAATAACATATGAATGACATTGATGACAACTAAAAGTCCAGTATTACGAATCCCGACGAATTTGTTCACCCATTTCTGATCTGTGCAGCCCAAGATAAAACATCCCAGTCCCCCAATCACAATCCCTGCATCATTGATCATTCGGTAGTACTGGAAGTGATCTCGTGGGAGAAATGGCGAGGAGGGGAAAGTAAGAGTTGTCAAAACTGCTGTCATGGAAAGTTGAATGCAGAAGTTCGAAAAATATCCGTAAATAAAGAAAGGAAAGGATTTCACGAGGACTAGAAATGTCTTGCTTATAAGTTTATCAGCAATCCTGTCGTGTTTGTCATTGGAGTATTCTTCTTGTGGTAGTTTTGTGTACTGCACAAGTTTGGCTGTCCCTTGTAAGTGATCTTTCAATGGTTCTTTGTCGAGAAGGATATATATACCAAGTGGAATGAAGCAAACAGGTATGCAAACTGCGATGGCAATACGAGGCGGCACACAAAACCAAGAGGTCAGAGCTGAAAATTTAAACAATGAAGGCCTTGTTAGTAAATATATAAAGTATTCAGTTGAAGAAGACTAACAAATTTTGAAGTTTATTTTTATTTTTGTGTATGCAAAATAGCAAGCCAGGTCCACATCAGCATTTGCTGCCATATTTAACCTGCTTTATCAAATAAAGTATGTATGTAAGCCAACTTTAACTTCCCTTTATTTTTGAACAAAAGTGAAAAGTGCATCAAAAAGTTGCAAAATTGTTTACTATTACCGCCACGGCTGGTTCAGTTTCAGTTGGTTGAGCATCGGACTGTCGCGTTTAAGGTCAAAGTTCGAGTTCCGACCGGAACTGAACACTAATGGGGTTGAAATAACTGAGAAGAAAGTGCTGTAGTTTCATTCAAATAATCGGGCGGTCGCATTGTTGTTGTTGGTACAAAGAGAGCCAAGTACGGAACGGCCGTTAAAGAAGTAACGCTCATAGGCTATTCAAACCGTTTGACCTTTGGAATGAAAACGTCTGCACTAACTACAACAGCGAACGAAGACAACGAAGGAACACGGACACAAGATAAGTAAACAAGTATCATAAGAGCGACTGTCTGTAAAAATCTAACAAAATCAGAAATATGTGGAAAGGCTCAAATTTTCGAATTCGCTCTACTTTTGGATTTTAGTAGTGTATGATGAAGTAAGAAACGCTCTGTGGTTAGTTTTGAAAAATACTTTTTTGTTTTCGAGAAAAAGGGGAAAATCGGTCTAGCTCAAGGGACGATTTTCGCTGCCAAAAGATGGCTGAAAATTGCTTACTTTCGCTTGGTCCGTGTATCAAAACTTATTGATCCAAATAGACTTCTAATATTTTCTAACTCTTACTTGCTAAATTAAGGGTGGTTTCATAAAAATCGAACAACTCTGAACCAAGCGAAAGTAAGCAATTTTCAGCCATCTTTTAGCAGCGAAAAATCGTCTTTAACGTTAATTCAATTCAAATAATCGAATGGGGAAAAATCCCTATAGAAATCCAACCACATTCGGTGTCCTTACGTGCCCTTGATTGGATGTATTTTACAAGAGAAAATGCATGACATAACCGGGGTCAAGCTAGAAAATCGTCTCTTCTTGGAATAAAACAGAACCTGCCAAAACAAACAAGTGGATTTGAAAACCCCGGGCTTTCCTGGACATGTGGTATATAATTCATAGGAATTTATTGCAATGAATGGGAATTCATAGAAATTTGTTAAAATTTAAAAGCGTATTTCTGCTGATTTTATAAGCTCATTCTATCTGTCGGCCTATACATTCGCCTCTTATGGTTTCTTAGGTTTCGTACCCTCATACTATGTGTTGGCCTATACATTCGCCTCTTATGGTTTCTTAGGTTTCGTACCCTCATACTATGTGTTGGCCTATACATTCGCCTCTTATGGTTTCTTAGGTTTCGTACCCTCATACTATGTGTTGGCCTATACATTCGCCTCTTATGGTTTCTTAGGTTTCGTACCCTCATACTATGTGTTGGCCTATACATTCGCCTCTTATGGTTTCTTAGGTTTCGTACCCTCATACTATGTGTTGGCCTATACATTCGTCTCTTATGGTTTCTTAGGTTTCGTACCCTCATACTATGTGTTGGCCTATACATTCGCCTCTTATGGTTTCTTAGGTTTCGTACCCTCATACTATGTGTTGGCCTATACATTCGTCTCTTATGGTTTCTTAGGTTTCGTACCATCATACTATGTGTTGGCCTATACATTCGCCTCTTATGGTTTCTTAGGTTTCGTACCCTCATACTATGTGTTGGCCTATACATTCGCCTCTTATGGTTTCTTAGGTTTCGTACCCTCATACTATGTGTTGGCCTATACATTCGTCTCTTATGGTTTCTTAGGTTTCGTACCCTCATACTATGTGTTGGCCTATACATTCGCCTCTTATGGTTTCTTAGGTTTCGTACCCTCATACTATGTGTTGGCCTATACATTCGCCTCTTATGGTTTCTTAGGTTTCGTACCCTCATACTATGTGTTGGCCTATACATTCGTCTCTTATGGTTTCTTAGGTTTCGTACCCTCATACTATGTGTTGGCCTATACATTCGCCTCTTATGGTTTCTTAGGTTTCGTACCCTCATACTATGTGTTGGCCTATACATTCGCCTCTTATGGTTTCTTAGGTTTCGTACCCTCATACTATGTGTTGGCCTATACATTCGTCTCTTATGGTTTCTTAGGTTTCGTACCCTCATACTATGTGTTGGCCTATACATTCGCCTCTTATGGTTTCTTAGGTTTCGTATCCTCGAAAAACGCTAACTAAAGTAGCTCGCGAAGAACAGAAGATTTACAGGGTCATTTAGGTGTCACACCACAGGTAGCCCAAGCTTGGTTTCTGTGGTGTCCTGTTATAAGGAAATGTATGGGGAATCATCAAAAATTTCAATAAAATCATCAAAACGTGAAATAAAGCCTCGAAATTTTACCTAATCATTGAGAAATAGCACTTCTTTCGCTCTGCGTGGTTATTTTTTGAATTTAGCCCGTTTTAAGATTTTTTTTACCCACCACTAAGAAATAAGAGAAGGTTGGAATAATAAAGATTAATAATAAAGATTTAAAGTTGGAGAAACTTGCTATGCGTTGCAGTACTTTTAATGATGAGTGTTTTAGATTTCATTCAGCAGCCCGTGATATACCGATTTTCACCTCGTATTAACTTTTTTCTAAGCTAGAGCGTAACTTTTGATCATGAAGTGTATAAATACCCTTAATGATCCAATAAAGCCTACTCTTAAAGAATCTTAAACCATAGTTAACTTTGCTTAAACGTATAAGGATATTTTCAGTAGAATTTGTCTTTCTAAATGATGCAAATTTGACACACATGTAAAGGTGTGACGCGGTAGTATCAGATACCACACCAAATTCTTTTAGCATGCCTAGCCTAGCGGTCACGAACTTTAGGTAATTCAAAGCCGCTATTATTAGTAAAACCTTTCCTGTGGATAATTTTAATTTTACTAATTCCATATTTTCAAACTATGTAGTATTACAGAAGGTAAATATTTTTAAAAAGGTGAATAATAGTCATACGTGAACGTTCTAGATTAAAAAAATTTAGTTCCTCCATCCAATTAAAACTAAGCTTATTTTGTATAATGTAGACTCACCTGTATAGCAAAGCGAAGTCAAAAATATCGAGCACAGTCTACCATTTTGATAAGCATTGGCAAGCAGAGGGGCTGTAACATAGAATGAAAGTATTGTCACCGACGTCACGATCGTGAATCCGTTAGCCAATCCAAGTACAGTTACTCCAGCGATTCGCATTCTCACATCATCGATCATCACTAACAAGAGTATTGATGCTACCAATAATATAGTGAGAAGAGCATAGGATAGATAGAATGATATCCTATTGATGATCGCTCGGCTCATTACCTTTGCGAGGATATCAGTAATCGAGAAGGCTATGAGTAAGACAGTCGTTGACCAAAGAGTGCCAACTAGAATGTCGTCTACTGCTATCCACATCACCATTATAGGAATAATGTTGGATGTTAAGCCCATCAAAAAGAAATAAAATGTGCTAAGCTGTTGTCTTCTTAGAAAGGACATCATTAGAAATGTACACTCACGGCATCTGCAAATAGAATAATTTAATTATTTTCTAAATTAAATGTCCATTAATAGTTGGGTTGATTCGGATAACTAAGCAGAGCAATGAGGCGCGCCTTCTGACACTCCAATCTCGTAAGATTCTTCTGGCCTGCGGCGAAGAAACACTGACTCTGGCATAATCCATTTTTGGCGCATGCGCAATTATCCGCAAGTGAAGTATAATCATGCAATGAAAATCAAGCTCTAATACAGAGTTATGTGTTTACTCTCGATCAAAAAAAAAAGTCTTTGAACGCATGCGCTCTTGGCAAGTCTTTAAACCCGCGCGCCCTTATACCGGAGTCCAAGAATATCCTGGTCTCAAAGAAATGGATTTTTCCAGAGCCCTCGTTTTTCGCCACAGGCCAGAAGAAACATGGCAGGCTCTGGGTACTAGATTGCCAACACTTCTGTTTTCTAACTCGTGGATATGCGAAGCGTGGAAAGTATTTATTGCGTGGTGCCTGTATACACCTATTTCAAAAATCGTTGTCGCCCTAAAAGCTAGCCTCAAAAGCAAAAAGCCAAGACCGCAGAGAACGCCGGTAATTTTAGCTGTAATTAGTTTATTTATGGTGCATTTATTGACCTCACAAATTGCTCCAAGCAAGGCTGCTTGAGATGATAATTAGTGGAGAGCTATAGACACTTGCATGAACCATGGATAAATCAATAATTATGGAAAGCCATGACTGTCTTCGTTGGTTATTTTTTCAGTTAGATGGTGCATATGTACTGATGCATGGTACTTGTGTGGGTGTCCAGGGTAGTTCTTTTATTGCGTGTGGTGAATTTCATATGATGTCCGGTAATTTTTACGTCATATGCGACACCTGATACTTTGTATTGACTGCCAGTATCCATTTCTACCGTGCAATTTCAACGTTTTAGGGTTTTTATTTAGTTGTATTTGGTGCCTTCAACATTTAATTTTGGTGGTCAAGCCTTCATGTAAGGTGACTAACCCCATAAGCTTCGGTGCCTACCGTAGTATACGCGGTTCCAATTCACCACATTCAGCGCCTACTTAGTTGTGTTCGGTACCTATCTCATCGTGATTGACTCTTCTTTCCTTATGTTCTCTACCTATCTCGCTGTATTCGGTTCTTTTGCCCTCATATTCTGCTAATTTCGCATCATAAATAGCGCCTATCTAGTTATATTCGGTATTCGTCTCCATATATTTGGTGCTACTATCTTGATTGTTGGTGCCAACTCCATTATACTCGGTCGAAAGTTGGCATTATACTATGTGAGCCAGTATTTTTAGTCAGCTGTATTCCCTTAAAAATTCGTTACCAGGCTCAGTTGATTCTTACTGCACGATAAAGTCTGGGGAGAGAATTCCGAGAGCCATCAGTATTTTCGGTCATCGGACTGTCACAAAAAGATCATGCTTCGTTTTAAAAGTCCCGCCAAAAACGCATAATCTGTATTCATTCCTTCTCTTTACACGTATTAGTAGTCGATTTACTACTCTGTGAACTAGTTAATATGGAAGGAATTCTTTCAAAATTGAATCTGGGAACGCTAATAGAGAGATTTAAGTCGGAAAGAGTGGACCCTGAGACAGTTATTTCGGCGTCGGACAGCGAGCTTATTCGCCTTGGAGTTACCACCATCGGAGACCGCATTCGGCTACGTGATCTTTGTAAAGAACATCAGGCATCAGGATCTCTCAGTACAAGTGGTTGTTCATCAAGAACTGCCCGAGAAGAACGATTAGCCCTGTTTAACCCTCGTAATATTAATATTAGGCGCAGATTAGGGAGATCGACTGATGGAGATGGCAGAGATAACAAGAGGAAGAAGACAAATACCTCAAAGAGTTGGACCGTCCAGTTTGTGTGCTTGGCTGACAGATTTGCCACTAAAACCCCTACTTCAGTAGAGAAACAAATCCTATACAAAGCAGGTTTGGGTTTGAAGAAGATTAAGCTGGATGTTGAAGACGATGAAAGTGAAGTGGTCAATAAAATCACATCTGACGTGAAAGATCAGACCACTGGAGAGCCTTTGGGTTTCTCCGCCTTGCGTTCCTGTGGAGGTTTTGAAATGAAACAATGCCTACCCAATTGTAGGGATCTAACTCTGATAAACTGCAAATGGTCAGCAAAAGCTTTGAGAGCAAATCTAGGGGGAGGACAGGGGAAGATCTATCTCGTTCCAATCCAGAAGTCTCTCTCTACCAAGCCACTTGTGGAAGAAAGTCCCGAGTCTACTTTAATGGAAAAATGCTCGAGATGCAACAAAGAGTTTCAAGTTAGAGTACTCAGGAAGCACCTGTGGGAGTGTACAGAAGATATTGGATCTGATGATGATTAAGTTCTTGAGCAGCCTACATTTGAGAGAAGTTCTTACAGTACTTCCACAACCAACAATGTTGTTGACTTAACTGCTGTCAGTGAGACCACCCCAGCTCTTCAAGCTCCAACAACACTAACAGTTCGTTCATCTACCTCTTCCACTGTGGTTCATCAACCAAATACACAGACTTCTCCAGCTGATAGAATTACTTCCTCAACTGCTGTCTCTGCAGTCTCCTCAAGTCCCTCTGGTACCCTTTTAAATGAGACGGTGGATGAGGTAGCACTTAAAGTGCATAAGTACTGCATTGATAATGATGTGCACAACCCAGCAGAAATCCTCAGGTGCCTGCAAAAATTCATGGTTACTGGTAGAGAACTAGAAGTGCAAAGTGCGCAAGAGGTAGAGGAGGGTGAAACCAATTTCATCATGGTAGATCGCCAAAACATTCTGGAAACTGGTCTAGATGAAATAAGCACCCTGATAGATTACAGAAAGACTCTTGAAGTGCAATTTTACAATGAGGTAACATTTAATTTTAGCAGTTTCATTTTTATCCATAGATGCAAACAAACTATCTTAAGGCTAAACAAATGTGTCTTATATCCCATTCACACCTAGGCTTAAACATGTTTTAAAGTGGTTTAACTAAACAGGTTTGAAAAACTATCTATGAACACTTCACAAAATTTGGTGAAATAATGTATGTAAGCTATCCTTTGTCTTGCTCTGATAATATCTTAGAAAATTCCATTATATCGTAGGTTTCTAGTTTCAATTTTTTTCTAATAAAAAAACATAGTTTAACTAAACATGTTTAGGTGTGAATGGGGTTTTAGTCTGTTGAGAAAATGGTCAAGTTATGATCATAATATGATTATTTGTGTTTTTCTAATACAATGTAGGAGGCACAAGATTATGGTGGGCCACGAAAAGAGTTTTTTCGTCTTGTCCTTAAAGAGATCAAAGACACGTACTTTGAAAATGGTTTGAGGGAACTCATGAGGGACAAGTATGTCACTATTGGGATAATACTGGGTAAGTTGCTAAACAATGATAAATTATAGTAACCAAAAAATTATAATTATTGTGGTATGACTTGCTTAGGTTTTAACTATTATACAATTAACAGTACATCTTTAACATGCAATAAATCCCTGTATTTTTTTTCCTTCCTTCTTTCTTTCTGTCTTTCTCTCTCTCTCTTTCTTTATTTCTTCATTTTTTATTACTTTCACTGATACTAAGCTAGAGAATGTATTATCTATAGCTTAGTATCAGTAAAAAGTAAAAAAATGAAGAAAGAAAGGAAGAGAGAGAGAGAAAGGCAGAAAATTTCAGCATTAAAAAACTTTGTCCATCTTCCCTTAAAGCATTGTTTATTTGTTAATAATTATTATTCATAACTGTGGTAGGAATAACGGTAAATATTACCACTTAGGTAGTTCTTTGCTGTCATTATTGTTTCACTTTGCCTTACTTTCACAAATCATAAAATTTTATAGGTTTTTATTATTTTTCAAATTAATTAAATGCAAATGACTTTAAAGAATTCCAAGTTACATATTGCTGATTTTATTTCAATTTCAGGGCTAAGTATTATCCAGAATGGTAACCTTCCTAGATTCATCAGCCTGGAAATGTTGGAGGATATCTTTTTAAATAATGCACCAGGCCCCTGCTTGGAGGAGCTGCAAAGTGGACTCAAGAAAGTGGGAGTTTACCAGGTAGGTTTACATGGTTATTGAGTAATTTCTGTGGAATGTGTTAATAAAGTTGACAATAGAGTGTGAAGCAGCCAATTGGAATGCATGCAATTACTGCATGTAAAGATTTATGTGAAAGTCTATCTATGAAGTAAAATCAATGTTATTTCTGCTTGTCATTTTAGTGTTTGTTTCATGTCTAATAGTCTTAATCCAACAACTAGAACCTTAACATCCATGTATTATTGCATTGATCCATTTATTATTGCATTGATCTTATTTATGGATTTAATGAGTCTATCAACTATTTTAGCTTTTAATCAAATATTTAAAAAAATACCATGTTTTGGTTTTTTAGGTAGCTAACAAGTTGCCTGTTTTTCTTCACCTTCTTAAACCTGGACCTCCAAGTCCCCTAACAGTTAGAGGTATAACAAGCTTACTGCAGCCACTCTTCAGTGAAGTAGGATCGAATAAGAGAAATTATGAAAATGCTGTGTACAGTCAATTCATAAAATATCTGAGGGAAACTGCAAGTAAGTAAAGAAAGAGAGAGAAATAAAGAATGAAAATAAACAGTGGGATTAACTGTGGATTTCACAGAGTGGCTCTTCTTCCACTGGATTCCAATTGGAATTTAGAATTTGATTTTTATGGAGGGAGGAAAACTGGAGGATTGAGAAAACCCTCAAAGCACTGGAGAATGTACAGTAATAATCTTAATATGAGAACAATTTCATTTTTCCTTTCCTGCGCTAAATATTAATTTTTATCTTTTTCTTCACAGGTGGACGTAGAAATGGTGTCACCCTTGCACACATCCTTCGGTTTACAACAGGTGCTGATCAAGAGCCAGTTTTGGGTTTTGTGATCCACCCCAGTGTAACATTTGTTGAGGCTACAAGTTCTTTTATACCTTCTGCAAATACATGTATAGCTTGTTTGAAGCTCCCACACCCATCACATGATGTTCCCTTACCACCTACAGAGCAGTTGTTCTATCCATATGATCTTGCCTTTTCAAATGCATACTTTGGTAATGTGTAAATGAATTATCTTTATATTTGCACTTTTGCACTGATCTCTTATTTATGCTGAAAATGTTCATTTTTGGACAATTTGGTTGGATTTCAAAGTAACAGTTACTAGGGATATAAAGTCTCATGAAGGCAGTGACATCATGGCTGTTTCAGATACAGTATAAATGTTTGAGATGCTTTTGAATTTTATTGATTGACATTAAATTTATGTCCATCACAAAATGCTACACCATGAGAGATATTAATTTTGTCACTGGACATAAATTTATATTACAATGAAAAAGTGCAAATATAACTTTAACTTGTTAATTTGTTACAGTTCAATTGACAGTTTGTTAGCATTTTAGATTTTCATCTTTATGGAGTAGTTTTGACATGTTTCTTAATTATTTCAAGTGCTATCTTGAAATCTTCAATCCCATAGTTAAATGAGCTATAATATTGAGACTCAAGTTCTCTTTGACATTCTTCATCAATTCCAAAGTGCAATGGGAGTAAAAGTGGTTGATCCTCACCTTGATTTGACTCATTTTCCCTCACAATTCCCTCAACACCATAGCTAACGATATCATGGATGGTCAAATTGTTATCAATGTTATTATCCTTCATTTGGCCAGCTAACCACATCCGCATAGGGCTTGACCTTGTTGTTCTCATGCGATGTTGAGACCATGCATTCCTCCACATTTCTAGTTTGTCACTGATTTTAGGCATGTAAATGTAGTGCAGGGCTAAAAGATGTACTTCACTAAGAGGATTAAGGATGTTGTTGTCCTCCATGAAATAAAACAAATTATAATAATAACTCAATACACCCTCAAAAACATCTCTCCATAGTCTTTCAATGCGTTGATTGTGAGTGCTTTTCCCTGTTATAATGCTGCCACGATCTGAACCCTTTGCTTCAATCATAAAATCAGCAATACCAATATTCTCTTGACCCATATCAGTGCGCACTCTGCTTGGGATTCCATATTCATGTACTGCCTTGAGGAAGCATTCAAGAACAGTCACTGCTTTGATGTTGTCTGTACATTTAAGCATAACAGGCATCCTGCTGAACCCATCAATGCCACCAACAATTATGAAATTCCATCTTATTAGTTTATGGTTGGTGTCAACATGCCAAAGGCTATTTGGAGCAGAAACATTGTAGACTCTTCTTTGAAGTCTTCCTTTTTTTCGTGACTCAACACCCGACCCTGTCCACCCTATTGATACTTTCCCTCAGTCGAGATCTTTGTACTTTGACACCTCTTTCAGAAAGAAACTGTTTTAGCATTCCCTCGCCACAGTGCGGAAATTCTCGAGTGATTTTATCGATGTGATCATCAAGCTCTTCATCTGTGATATCAGAAAAACTTAATTTGCTAAGTCCATATTTTCTCATCCTACGATAAATTGTACTTTCTGACAAGGTCATGATTTTGGCAATTTCACCAATAGAAAAGTTTTCTTCCAAATAACATTCCAGTACAGACTTGGGAATTTCGTAAATTGGCGGACCACATTCGTTTACTTGATGAGGTTTTTTTGATCCGAATACATTGCATTCCATTCTGAGGGCCATTATTTCATCTCTGTTTTGCAAACCTAGATTCCTTAAATCATGCAAGGAAAGCTTGTAAACAATATCTGGAGTAATTTTCTCGCACTCAAAACGTTCCGCTAGATGTTCGAGGTTAAGTTTCTTCAATACAGATAACATAGCATTCGCCATTTTGGACTTTTAAAACGAAGCATGATCTTTTTGTGACAGTCCGATGACCGAAAATACTGATGGCTCTCGGAATTCTCTCCCCAGACTTTATCGTGCAGTAAGAATCAACTGAGCCTGGTAACGAATTTTTAAGGGAATACAGCTGACTAAAAATACTGGCTCACATAGTATAATGCCAACTTTCGACCGAGTATAATGGAGTTGGCACCAACAATCAAGATAGTAGCACCAAATATATGGAGACGAATACCGAATATAACTAGATAGGCGCTATTTATGATGCGAAATTAGCAGAATATGAGGGCAAAAGAACCGAATACAGCGAGATAGGTAGAGAACATAAGGAAAGAAGAGTCAATCACGATGAGATAGGTACCGAACACAACTAAGTAGGCGCTGAATGTGGTGAATTGGAACCGCGTATACTACGGTAGGCACCGAAGCTTATGGGGTTAGTCACCTTACATGAAGGCTTGACCACCAAAATTAAATGTTGAAGGCACCAAATACAACTAAATAAAAACCCTAAAACGTTGAAATTGCACGGTAGAAATGGATACTGGCAGTCAATACAAAGTATCAGGTGTCGCATATGACGTAAAAATTACCGGACATCATATGAAATTCACCACACGCAATAAAAGAACTACCCTGGACACCCACACAAGTACCATACATCAGTACATATGCACCATCTAACTGAAAAAATAACCAACGAAGACAGTCATGGCTTTCCATAAATAATATTTAAAAGTACCGACGTTCTCTGGAGCCTTGGGTTGTTACTGGAGGCTCTTGGTGCGACTACAATTTTCAAAATAGAGATGTTCCGCGTAAGCTCACTAACTCACTATTTATGATAATGAGTCAACAAAATATGCAAATGAGTTTAACTAACCACCCGATCAGACTTTGCGTCTACGAAACTGACTGTATTTAAGTCATAAACACTTTGTTCCAAGAATTAAAATTGATATTTCATTGAAAACAAAAACAAGTCAAAGTGACATGAATAACTAAAGTGCTATATTCACATTCACTAAAGCCCTACGGACTTTGGTAATAAATCATGTCTCAAACTGTCTGAAATAGCTCTATATGTGGCGTTGTGCTAGAAATGTGCACAGAAATTAGGACAAGTATCAAAGGAAGTACAACCGCTGCAAACAATTTTGAATATTCACAAGCGAAGACGTGTATGGTGTCAAAGGAGGCAAAATAGTACTAAGCAGCATAGAAAGTTCAAGTACCCGCCTTCTCCTCTTTTTTCTTCTTACATGATTTCTCCTCTTTATCTTCGACATCATTCAATTCACGAATTACAAAATAAAAAAGACAAGTGAATGAGCAATTTCTTCTTGGAGTTAAGTACCTTAGTGAGTAGGTGTGAAAATGGACAATGCTAATGTTAATTGTAGCACGAGCGCAATGCCATTAGCTTACTGTGAATGTGTTTCTTTCGTCATTTCTCACAAGCCACATAAGACGAGCTAGTTAAAAGCGAAGTGAAGATAAAAGAAAGGATCCTACATGAGCAATACGGATAAGTCAGATCAAGGTATTTGTGAAAATTGTCGTTTTATGGGTCGAGTTATAAAGAAAGTGTTTTAGCCTTTGTTTCATGTGTAACACAGAACGTGTCAACACTCACTCTTCACTCATGCACTGCAAATTGTCGTATACAGGTCCATCTCGTAAGCGTACTAGAATTACGATTCCAGAAAATGAATTGGTTCTTCGTTGCTTTAAAGAACAAAATGGACAAAGGTGGGAAGACATCCTGGAGCATGTGCGAGACAACCTTGATCCCCTCCCGTTTTCTTCCCCTGCTGTGGGATTCTATATGGTGCAGGATAGCCAGCAAGCGATTAACCGCATGCGTCGCATTGTAAGTGGTAAGATGAAAACAGCCACTGCCTCTGCCACTGAGCTAAAAAATCCAGTCGCAGGACCTATGTCTGATATCATATCTTCAAAAATGAGGTACGCAACAAAAACGAATCCAGAGGAAAGATATGAAACGAAGTTTGGTGATTTGGTCAAGTTCTGCAGAGCAAAGTGATTTGGATGTGGAGAGCGCCAAAAAGAATGAAAAAAGCAAAAAGCCCAAAACCAAACGAAAACGCTCCAAAGGTAAAAGCAAGGCCGAGGACGTGCACGTGACTATGTGCAAGAAAGCCTTTAAAACACTGGACAAGGTTAACATGCTTTTGGACAAGTACGCTTACACTTCCAGCTCAACTGATGAATTCGAATATACTTAAATATGGTATACACAGAACATTATCTGACTGAATTCATTGTTAACTTATAAGAACAAATTAATGCTACAGTTTCGATAAATCTTATTATGGTTATATTTAAATCTATCAGTAAAACTCGAAATACTTCTTTGTACGCCAGATACTTTGACTTGTTTTTTGTTTAAAGAAGTCTATTTTGATTTGTGGAACAAAGTGTGTATGAGTTAGATACAGTCAGTTTCGTAGACGCAATGCCTGATCGGGTGGTTATTTAAATTCATTGGCATATTTGACTTATTATCATAAATAGTGAGTTAGTGAGCTTACACGGAACATCTCTAATAGGTGTACACAAATGTGTCATCACTCAGTAAGATGTTAGCAGATCGATATTTAAACGAGTATCAAAAGCGTTACGTCCTCCGCGAACGTAAACGAAAGTAACACGAACGGATTTATAGCTTTCGAAAGCTCTTTGAAGGCATAAGATTAATAACCTTAATCTAAATGTTGACTGTGGGATGATATCTAGCACTGAGCAAGCGTGCTGGCGAACATAGCTTCATTTTGGGATGTATTCATATCGAAAAAATTAAGGAAAGATGCAGGTTCGAAAAAAATACATGAAATAAAAGCCTATTCTACCATGTTAATAAATCGGAAATGTTTGAAGTAAGTTGAAAGTAAGTCTATACGATCGTATCATAAATTACCAGATTGAATACTTCTTATCTTATATTCACATTTCAAGACTCGCAGGTAGACAGATTCATTGCGAAAAGTACTCTTCAGGAACATTTGAAAAATTCACGATTCTCAATAGGTAAACTACTACAAGCACAGCGATCCAAGTGGTCATTCATAGGTCTTCTTAAACTCCTCAACTGACTCTTGCTCAAACAATCAATTTATTACACGATTTGCTTCAAAACTCAACAAAAATCAAAGAACTACATAAAGTAGAATTTAAAAGGAAAATATAAGGACGATTGTTCATCTTACCAGTTTGATTGAGGATCTAAATCGAGCGAACTTCTTCCTCGGAATGAGTCTGCCAAATGGCGGATTGATTTGCTTATCTTCTGGTCTTGAAGTCCCTTAAACCCATGCATTTTGATTCACAAGCTTAGGGAAAGTTAAGTTACCTTTAAAAATGTAACGGCCGAATATAAGCTTTCTTTCAATCATGCTTAGTTAAACCCCCTTTGGGAATTACACCGCTTCTCAATCACAATCGTGAAATCGTACAAGTTTTCCATGTCTCGCAATGTTTTTCATGATTTCGCGCGTGTGATCAGAAGCGCTGTAATGTTTTCGTCTTTTGTTTCTTTTTGATGCAGTTAATTAAGTTGTCCGTATGCAAATTTAGTTAGTTTCAGTTCAAGGTCAGTGAACTCAACGTGTGTAAGTATTTTTAAAGTTTTCTTTTTCGTTTTTAGTATTAAGTAATTTAGTGATCATTAAGTAACTACCTTAAATCCTCTATCCCCCCCCCCCCCCCCCCCCTTAAAAGATCCCCTTTTCAAAGGAAGAAGTGTATTTAAAGTCCCCCCTCTCTTTTTAGCCCCACCCCCGGTCGCCATTGGTGAATTGAGTTTGTTTGTTGTTCTATCCTATGCTACGAGGTTTTTCTCCGGGTTCTCAGGTTTCCTCCCGCCATAAAATTCAACATGTGACTTGAGAGCAATTGTGCGTATAGAATGTTCAAATTTAGTACGAAGAGTGTATTGAGGATACACGGCTCCACAAGCTTCTAGCTTTAAAGTGCATAGGACAGGAAAAAAGTTAATGTTGTAAAAATGTGTTTATTGGTACTAATACTGAAAAATATCACGGTTTAATTTGTTTCAAAATAAATTTCTCTAGAAATTCGAGAAAATGTATCACTAGTAGTGACGTCAATGCACTAAATAAAAAATGTGGTTGGCTTAAAATAACAAGAAAGAGCATATTCTATTCAACTTCATTTGATACTTTTCGTTGTACTCTTCGAATGTTGGGAAATTGAAAAGTGTCCTCCCTGAAACTAAGATTTTACATTCAAACACATTTCGTGTATTTGCAACTAAATCTGGAGACTTGTAAACAAAATGACGTCACAACTTGTGCTAATTTTTTTTGATTTTTCTTAAATTTTCTTAAAAGTTGATATGTACTAAAGCCTAACGTGTATAATTAAAAATATATTTATTTTTTTCCCTGCACATTCCTATAGGTACATCTTCATTAGGGTGAAGGCACTTAACCCGTGAAATAAAAAATACTAGTCCACGTGTAATATTCAATTAGACACAAAAGAGGACAATGCAATTAGGGTCTACTAATGTGTATTAGTTTAATGACTTCACTCTATTTAACAATTAGACTACGAGATCAAGTTTTCTATGAGTCAATAGATAGTCGACGAGGCGCGTAGGGCCGAATCGACTATTTTACATAAACAGGCTGCATGGAAAACCTTACATTTGGCGGAATATTAAACCGTACCAACGGATGAAAAGGTGATAAAGCAATGAATTTCAAGACATAAAGATACCCACATCAATACCTCGCAAAAACCATTGCAATTTGTTGGTCAAAAGATTTTGCTGTGTATTAGATGGGAAACTCAGAAAGGAAATGTAAAAAAAAAAACATTTTTAAGTAGTGAGTTAAAAATATCACTTCTTTTTGGAGTATTTATGTATTATTATTCATCAACCGTTTGCATGTTTCTCCAGCTCAGCTCAATAGGCCTTTTGCATGATGGCATCAATTTACTAACACTACCAAGATGCTTCGCGAATTGGTGCTAATTAACAAACTAAGGTATGCTAGGAATAGTGGCACTACATGACTCTATAATTTATTTTTTATATTACCCTCTTTTACTCCGACGAAGGACTATCGTCCAAAGCGTCAGTAAGTTCTTTCATCTTTTCACGGTAGATAATTTACCTTTTTATCATTACTGTTTCATTAGAAACACCGACGCATCTCACACTAGTTTTTAGCTAGTTATCTCTTCCTATAATTGACTTATTTATCTATTTACAATAAACTTAAACAGGATGCTTCTTCACTATAGTGATTTTCAAGAAGGCCCTGTAAAACCAGTAATATGTAACAAAATTAAATAATGACAAAAAATTGATGAGATGAAATACGGATTGATATATAACAATATAATTGATATAATGCAAGTGATCTAATAGAACTCAAAACAAAAGCAACTTTGCACTAACTGGGAATCGAACCCGGGTCACCCCATATCAAACAATTGTTGTCGTTCGCAGGCTTCCTGTGGTGACAAACCACGCTCACCTTCCCTACACATTTCCAGTCCTTTTCGGCCAAAACCAAGATGGCTGACTAGTTAGTGATGTATTCACTCGATTTACTGTACGTTTGAGCAGTTTTGAGTATTCTACCACTGAACCACCAGTGCAATTTGAATTTCATTGTTGCCATTAACATTAGAACACTTACTAAAATGTTCCTAACGTTGGTTATAAGAATTTAAGAGAATATTGACTTCTATACGCTCTAAAATAATATTGAAAAAATATATATATAAGAAAGACATATCCAGGCTGAAGATTCTAGGATCTCAATGGGTCACTCTTCAACTCCAGTATCTCATCGATCTACCAAAATTATTTATTGGCCTTTCCTGTACAAAATAGAATGCACTGGCCGGGAATCGAACCCGGGTCACCCACGTGGCAGGCGAGTATTCTACCACTGAACCACCAGTGCAACTTGATTTTGTTATGTTCCCATCATTAGATATAAGAAACTCAGAGAATATTGACTTTTATATTCTCTAAAATAATATTGAAATAATATATATAAGGGAACACATCCAGGCTGAAGGGTCTAATCTCTCAATGGGTCACAACTATAGCTCCAGTATCTCTTAGATTTACAAAAAATATTTTTGCTCGGGACTCTATATTTTTTAATAGGTTGTTTGAAAACAGTTCTTCTAAAAAAAGTAATGTTATATCAATTTTCCAGAAAAAATAACTTTTTAAACAAATGAAAATCTTTTTTTTTCCTGATCACGTGTTCCTGTGAAGTGTGAAGTGTGAAGTGTGAAGTGTGAAGTGTGAAGTGTGAAGTGTGAAGTGTGAAGTGTGAAGTGTGAAGTGTGAAGTGTGAAGTGTGAAGTGTGAAGTGTGAAGTGTGAAGTGTGAAGTGTGAAGTGTGAAGTGTGAAGTGTGAAGCGTGAAGTGTGAAGTGTGAAGTGTGAAGTGTGAAGTGTGAAGTGTGAAGTGTGAAGTGTGAAGTGTGAAGTGTGAAGTGTGAAGTGTGAAGTGTGAAGTGTGAAGTGTGAAGTGTGAAGTGTGAAGCGTGAAGTGTGAAGCGTGAAGCGTGAAGCGTGAAGCGTGAAGCGTGAAGCGTGAAGTGTGAAGTGTGAAGTGTGAAGTGTGAAGTGTGAAGTGTGAAGTGTGAAGTGTGAAGTGTGAAGGGTGAAGGGTGAAGGGTGAAGGGTGAAGTGTGAAGTGTGAAGTATTTCAAAAAATATATATAACGAAAACATATCCAGGCTGAGCGCGTGGAACCTATGACCTCAATGGGACAAGAACGTCTGCGAAAAAGGTCATATGTCAATCGATCTACCAACTTTTCGTCATTGGTTTCTGTACAAAATAGAATGCACTGGCCGGGAATCGAACCCGGGTCACCCGCGTGGCAGGCGAGCATTCTACCACTGAACCACCAGTGCCCTCTTGATTAAAAAACGAATGCAATTGGTGAAGAATGAGGATGTTGCCATCGGGTAGCGCAAAAACAAAATCAATAAATTTCAACAATCCAGTCACCTAAGTTAAATTTAAAGCACATTTCAAAGATAATTTCTTTTTCGCTAAAATATAAATGAACCACAACAAAATTGGTGAAATCCTCCGCAGAGCATCGTCATGTTTTCTTGTAATGACATTAATTTATGTTTTCACTTGGGCTAAAATAACCAGAAAAATTGTGTGTGCATGCTGCTTTACCTGCCGCTCGTTTACGGGGCCAGTCATCAATCGGAACAACTAGTCCAATATTGGATCGATGGCTATGGGCAAATGACCATTGAAAGTCACGTGTACGCTTACGTATGGCAGATGGGGAGTGAGCCACATTGCATTCCCCTATACCCCACCGGATATCCTATGGTATTCAGTTAGAAGCTATACAAGTGAACTTATTGTTCGCAGGAAACATTATACAACGCCTTTTCCATGAAATAAAATTTCTATTTGCCAGCAAATATGAGTCTTGTTGAAGTGACTGGACGGGGCTTTCTTGGCGCGCTACCCTTCAACTTCAAATACTGGCATCGAAGCAATTAATTCATGGCGCGATGTTTTCGAACTTTTATTGTACCCTTATTCAATGCACTTTGCATTTATTACCAATGGAGGACATCACGGGCTGCATATTAAAATCTCAGTAAAAACAAAATTCTCATTGCACTGGCCGGGAATCGAACCCGGGTCACCCGCGTGGCAGGCGAGTATTCTACCACTGAACCACCAGTGCTCTCTTGTGCGAAAATGTTTTGAACGAGATGAAAACATTTTGAAGACAAATACAAATACATCCACTTAACCACCCAATGCATTACTTAATTAAATAGACTAAATTGTTCCTAACGTACATTGGTTATGAGAACTCAAGAGAAAATTTAATTTAATATTCCCTAAAATGAAATATATAACGAAAACATATGAAGGCTGAATGCGAGGAAACCAATGATCTCAATGGGACGAGAACGTATGCGAAAAAGGTTATATGTCAATCGATCTACCAACATTTTCTTGCATGGTTTCTGTACGAAATAGATTGCACTGGCCGGGAATCGAACCCGGGTCACCCGCGTGGCAGGCGAGTATTCTACCACTGAACCACCAGTGCTCTCTTGTCGAATTTTATTTTCAACGAGATTAAATCGTTTTGAAGATTCACACGAATGCATTAACTTAAGGAGGATAAGGTACGGATGGTTTTATAGATTCCGTGCACTGAGTCCCAAGAGGAATTGGTTTGTGCCTCAAATCAGTCTTAATGTCCTGTCATCTAATATTGAGCCATGTTTAATTTTACCTTTTCATTCAAAATGTATTGGAAAAAAAATATGATGCAAAACCCAATCAAATTGCAAAACCACGTGTCGTATGAAAAGTGCTGATTAAAACAATGTTGATGTGAATGAGAAGTAATCATAACTTATATATAAACTTATATATCCTGCTGCGAGTAGAGTCTCCTTTAACTTACGAAGGTGCTTGGAAAGCAATTGATGTTTTGTTTGCTTGCCCACTCGAGGTCGCTAATATGTGTACAGGGATATTCATTGCAATTGTAATTAGTTATATATATATATATATAATTATCATTTTTGTAAGCTTTAAAATATTTAAAAAAGACCCTTGACGGCTTGAAAATCCAGCTTGGATGTTAGGAAGACCACTGTGAAAAAAACTGAGAACACGACACTCATGAGTTTAGTGCATACAAAGCTTTGTTTATACATGATCTATAATAGGCCATTTGCATTACGTCGTCATTTTACTACCACTACCAAAATGCTTCGTGAATTTTCTTTCTTATTCAAATTTGTAGTACATCATGGGAATAGTGAGACAATTGGTGCTAATTAACAGAACAAAAGACAGTGTGCAATGGAGTCTGGTAGTGGTAGTAAATGAGGCCATAACTCAATCAAAAATTATACCCAAATTAAAACTGCACTGGCCGGGAATTGAACCCGGGTCACCCACTTGGGAGGCGAGTATTCTACCACTGAACCACCAGTGCATTACTTAAATACATTTTTTTAAACATAACTACATTAAGTAAAATGTTCCTAACGTTGGTTATAAAAGTTTCTAAAAACTTAAGAGAATCCTTAATTTCTCCTAAAAATAATATTCAAAACAATTGTATAACAAAGACAAATCGAACCCGGGTCAACCACGTGGCATTTGATTTTTCTAACACTGAGACACCACTGCTCTCTTTTTGATAATTGTTTCAATCAAAATGAAAACATTTTAAAGACAAATACGAATATTTTCTCTGTGAAAATAAACTTGAAACTTGATTTCACATTTGGACACTAATTTATTATTCAAAAATCAGTGCGCTTGTGGGAAACCTTGTGTTTTTTTTCATGTGCAAATGAATCAATATTATAACTGAAGTATATGGTTTTGTACACTTTTACAAACATTTTGCAACCATAAAACTACACTCTTCACATATAAGTGGTTTTGAAAATGAATCTTTTAAATTCCAGTAAAAACAAAATTCTAGCATTTTGCACTGGCTGGGAATCGAACCCGCGTCACCCGCGTGGCAGGCGAGTATTCTACCACTGAACCACCAGTGCTCTCTTGTTACGAAATATTAGGAATACATCCATTTAACCACCAATGCATTACTTAATTAAATAAACTAATTTGTTCCTAACATTGGTTATGAGAACTCTAAAGAAAATTTAATTCAATGTTCCCTAAAATGAAATATGAAATATATATAACGAAAACATATCAAGGCTGAACGCGGGGGAACCTAGGATCTCAATGGGACGAGAACGTATGCGAAAAAGGCTATATTGTCAATCGATCTACCAACATTTTCTTTCTTGGCTTCTGTACAAAATAGAATGCACTGGCCGGGAATCGAACCCAGGTCACCCGCGTGGCAGGCGAGTATTCTACCACTGAACCACCAGTGCACTCTTGTCGATACTTATTTTCAACGAGATTAAATCGATTTGAAGACAAACACGAATACATTAATTTAAGAATGCATGAAAAGTAATCATTCAATTATGTTTGCAATCATTCCCTTGACAATGAGATAATAAAATAAAACTTAGCCGTCATATCATATTAGTAGCACCATCACGTGACCAACATATCATGCCATCGCGTAATTATCTAGAAGCCATTTGAGGTTGGGGAAAAAACTGGGTCGAGTTGGCAATTGCACTGCATTGTGGGACTGTCTTAATTAGTTGACAAAATATGCAATCGAAATGCAATCGAAAAATTGCAAAGGGAGAAGGACCTAGCACTGAAACACGATGTTTACATTTAAAAAAAAGACCCTACTAGGTAGAAATCGTTGATTGCACTGACCGGGAATCGAACCCGGGTCACCCGCATGGCAGGCGAGTGACTGAACCACCAGTGCACTCTTGAAATTTTTTTTTTCTTAAATACGTACTTTTTTAAGTATTATGGACGCCGGTACGTGAAGGTGCAAAACCTTTATTATAGTCGTGATGTACAGCCATCCAAAATAGCGCCATATCATGTTTTACCGATAAGGTAAAAAGTGTGTTGCAAATCCCAATCAAATTGCAACAAAACCGCGTGTCGCATGAAAATTGCTGATTAAAATAAGGTTGCTGCGTGTAGCATAATTAGGGAATCAGTTTTGCAATTATTAACTTCATTGGACAATCACATAACAAAATAAAACTCAGTCGCCATGTTGGTTGCACCATCTCATGACCCACATAGCAACCGTAACTAAGCCGCCATGACAGTAGTGTAGTTAACCAGATTTGTACCGCGTCGAATGTCTATGGGAGGATTTTGTAGTGTTGTTAATTGAATAGCACAGTAAGCGGGAGTCCAAAATATAGGGACTTTATAGACTTTATATATAAATCCAAGTTAATGATCAGGCAGTAGATGTACAGCTCAACTCAATTTTATTCTCATTAATTAAATTCAAAATAATTGGTGCATTGGCCGGGAATCGAACCCGGGTCACCCGCGTGGCAGGCGAGTATTCTACCACTGAACCACCAGTGCTCTGTTTAATAAAATAAAAATAAAAAATAAAAATACATTCCTTGAATGGGGATAACGGAAGGTGTTTTACCCTAATTTCTGGTCCCGATGTACAGTCATCCAAAATGTCAATGACACGTGGTCGGACAAGGGAAAAGATTCATATGCGGGATAAAATAAATTAGCTTTTCACTTGAACCTGTCAGTCAAGGAAGTCAGGATATTTGGTTTGTGTTGGTAGAGACTAAGAACTGTCAAGCAATGCACTCGTGTAAAGCTGATTTACACTAAATAATGTCTGGATACGGTTGGCCATTTAATCACCTAACACTACAAAAACAGACATGTTGATTTTAAAGCATTTCATTATAAATAGTTTTATGAAATATGTTTGTGGTTGAAGATTTCTTTTTTTTTTGAAGTCGAAGAAGAAGAAGAGTTTCAAGTCTTAAGAAAAGAAGTAGATGAAGAAAAGGAGAGAGAAAGCAGCTCATATAATTGTAAAAAAATTTACAGGAACATATTGCATCTTCTCTTGGTGACAGAAGGATTCTCTAAATCGCAGCAAAATGACGTTATTTTAGATTGTTTGATAAATAAATCTTCAAATTACTTGAATTTCTGACTTGTATTTACTTTCTTTCGACAGGCTGTGGACTAAACACTTTTAAGACGTATTCCCTAAAAAAAATATTTAATAAACGCGATGGCTTATTTATTTAACATTTGTGAAAATTCTCTGAGAGACGAATTTTGGTAAATTGAATGTCAAAGAATGATTCTCTGATTCTCTATAGAAATGAACCAATTTTTTTTTTTTTTTTTTTTTTTTGACAATTTAATTTTTAATTAAAGGCTTAGATAAGAAGATTCCTTTTTTGATTTTAATCAAAAGAACTAAGGCTACGTAATACTGTCCTTTGTGACGCGGTCCAAACTTTTCAAAGCGTGTACGTTGGCTTCTGTGATGTCTCTTTTTAATATCCTGACAAGGGCATTGATTTCCTAGCAAAAATTAACGATGCAATTCAATTGTCGTCTTAAAATTTGAGTTCTACGTTTCCTTTGGTTCAGGATGGAAAAAGTCATTTGAAGAGGAAACCTGTCACATTCTAGAAATAATCTCGAATCCGGTGTGAAATGAAGAGAGGCATATTTCAACGAAACTCATATCTTACGTACCTAAGAAGAGATCACGCCTACTTCCGTGCCAGAGGGAGTGTTTCGCTTCCTAACACAAACATCAAAAGTAGAACTTCGTATAAGCTAATATCATTCATAGATGTACTTTTGCACAGCCTCAGGGCAAAAATAAGAATTAAACTAAAAGAAAGAACAGACTTCCAATATAATTGATTACCGAAAGTCCAATAGAGGACCCTATTCAAAAACAGTGGCCGCAAATTTGAAGGAAATTGAAATGAAAAACCTATAGAAGCGATAGATAAGAAAGAGCACTAGTAACTCTACAAATATTCATTATGTAAGGTGTTTGTATCGTCCGAGAAAACTTAAGTTGAAAATTGACAAATTTATAGAGGCTTTTGTATGACGGACTGTTGCCCGTAATACTTTTTTTCATTTTTCTGGAAAGTTTTTACAAAGATAAACTTTGGTTTTCATGTGGTATTTTCTCTTTCTCTTCACTATAAACCTTTTTATTGATTTTCTTTTTTTTGGGTTTTTCTAAACATGATATCATTTGTTTGTGATGAAAAGGTAAATGATACACACTAACACACTATTCTTTAGCTAGTTATATCTTCTTTTCATTTGTTTGTTTGTTTTTTCTTGCTTCTTTAGTGTTTGTATCTGACGTTTTTGGTATTTGAGAATAAAATTTCTATGGGGAATAAGCTCACATCTCTCTGGATTATTATAGATTTAACGTTAAAATAGATTAATCTTTTAAAATCCCACAAGGAATAAAACAGGCTTTGCCGGTACTCTAAGTATTAAATTATTCCAGTTAAGTAAATAAACTAGTGTTAAAAGACTTAACACAATTATATTGAGAAGCGCGGTTTATGTATACTGCATTAGCTGGTATAATAGAATATTTATTTATGTTTTTCAGGAAATGCATAGGAAAAGAAAAGAAAAGAAAAGAAAAGAAAAGGTAACAGTTTAATTACATCCATTCCCATATCGTATTTTTTGCCTTGTTAACTTGGTTGTAATCAACATTTAATATTGTGTCAGACGATACAGCAATATGGCGAATGGCAGTCGGTGATTGGCGATTGCAGGACCGAAGGTAACGGTGGAGTACTAATAAGCATTTCTAGATAATCATTTGTTGAAACAGACGAAAAAATATAGTCGTAATGGCGATCACATTACCATTGGTGTCATATATCTACTCGCCCCAGTGTCAAAAGAGCGCAAAGGCTAGTGCCGAAGAGTACTGGTGCGAGCTTTCGAAATCCAGGGTACAACTAAACATATAGCCAAGAATGAAATGACGAAACATCGCGCTTTTTATGTCAATAGCAAGAGAAGCAGACAAGCTAATAAGGCCGCTCTAATTGAAATGACGGCAGACACCAAGAATCAAACCACTAGGACTGAATTAATCAACATTAATTCAGACAGATAGTCCAAATGAAAAGAATTTATCCACTTGAAAACCCTTGAGTATTTCGTGATCTTTTATCAATGTCCTGCCCCCTCTACCACCCCCTCTCCCTAACTACCCCTACCCCTTGCCTATATCCCCTCCCTCCCCTCCCCACAAATAGATATATTTTGAACGACTTTGTATCGACTTTAAAAATCTTGTACATCATCTCAACATAATTAATTGCAAAATAATTCATTCATTTTTTGAAAAACCAAAAATCGTTTTATCGGATTTTTAGCAACAAGTAAGAAAATAATTATGAAATAATAAGAAATTAATAACGCTGAATATTTTATTTCGAGAATATGACAACCAATAACAGATGTCCTAACAAACATGTGTCTATCTGAAGCTAAAAACAATTGAAAAGACCAAAAATAATAAAATAATAATATAGGAATTATATAGTTAATAAGTGTTGATGATAATTTTAATTAATATTTTAATCAATTTTATCAATATTCCAATTCATTGGTTTAAATCTTTAACGGATTTTTTTGCTTCATCAAGGGGAAAAAGTATGTCTTTTGAAAGAAGTAAAATGGTTGCTATGTGAAGTAATTATGATCCTCGCTTTCATAGTATAGCAATTTCTTCGATCTTAGCAATTTCAAAACACCAAATTATATCTGTGAACGATAATGAATCATTCAATAAATCCCTAGTACACTATCTAGGAATATCACTCTTTGGTGAAAGTAAAAACGTGGATAGACAATTGATGCTAGCGAGACTTGCTTGTCGAATTCCAGTTTAAGTAGAACAACCTATCATAATAGCCTATCAGTGTTTTAACACAAGTCTTAACCTCTGTTCTAGCAGCGTTTCTTTTCTTGGAAGACTTTATCCGTCTTCATCTATAATTCGTTTGTTTTGTTGTACTCATTAATTAATTACGCACCAAATTAAATAAAGATTCTTGTACAGGATTTAAAAGAATAAAAGACAAGGACGAAAAAAGATTGTTCACCCGTTCATTTCAACATTTTCGACCGTAACTGAAAAAGAATTCGAAATGCATTTTTCATTTTAAAAAGTCATTATATACAACGACAATATGAAAGACTTAGACTTAAGTTTCCCCAAGTTTTGGCATTTTATAAATTTATGCATGAGGAAAGTTAAAATAGCACAAAGAGTCAAACTTAAGTTTCAAGAAATGATCCCAAGTTTTGATCTTCATAAATTTACACATGAGGAAAGTTAAAACAATGTAGCACAAAGTCGACGTTTTTGCGATTAATTTGCATACACACTAGAGCATGCGCAGACGATTTTGTTCTCTCGTTTGTCAGCTAGCCTCGCCTCGATCCCTAACTAGTTCATTGCTGTATTTTGTGTTCCTGCTGTCCTTGGTCTAAATTTTGAGCCTAAGGGGGGATACAGAAAAAAGTATACAGAAATAAGTGGATCGTTTTATTTTTAGTTCGCTGAAATGACTGGAAAAAAAATAAATAATAATAATAATAATTTCCCATGCCCGACCGTCCATTTCTGATAACCGATTGATCCAAAACCATTTTAATTAATTGACATGCTTTTTTTAAACATAAACAAAGCAGAAATAAATCAGGGTTTGAGGAATGATGGCTAGAATCTGATCGCTTCTCAGACAATAGAAGGCGGGCGTTCACGCGATTGCGTCCAGATTGGCTCATAGGATGTAGTTTAATAAGACACTTCATTGTTTACCTTAAAAGCATGCAATTCAGACTTCACATTTTTCAGGAACGTCTTGAAACGTCTTTCCTAAATGAATCATACAATGTTTGTCTTGAGGGATCTTAGACGAGACAAATTGGCACAAGTATTGTAAATGTTGATTAGCATACAAACGGCAGATGAAAATGTTCTTATCGTCCGACCGAGTCTGAGTAACAGCCTTCGACTTTTTAATTTAAAAAAAAATTAATTTTTTCCAACGTTGTTGAAATCGGCATTTTGGGTCGTGTGCTCTTTTCTTCTCTTCTTTCGTAACCATTTTTTATATTGAAACCTTAAACTCCTGACTCCAAAGCTCGTATTCTTTTATTTATTTCTTGTTTTAAAAGAGAAATTCAACATACAATAGAAACAAAAGGTGTGATTCACTCGATAGTGGTTCATTCAATTCACCGGATACTTTCACGTTATCACCTGTACTTGATTTCTGGTACGGAACTTTTTTTAATGAATGATAAAGTGACATTTGCTAGGACTACGAGACACTGATAAATATTGTGGGATGAATTGCCTTATTTCTCGCCTTCAAACAAAACCACGTACTGAACTTCTATAGCTTACCTCTCTGGGTTGGTCTAAGTTAGGGCACGGCTAACTCAAAGATCGAACATTGAAATAACCTTCTAAAACTCAGGAATATTTAATGAGGAGAACACAATGCAAATCACTACTGTGACGGTGGTTTGGAAATGTGTTCTTAATTTGCATTAAATTTCGTACATTTTTTCTTTGATTTTCTCCAAGAAATATTCATGAGTTTGAGAAGTAATTTGAAACACTTGAGCTCGCGTGTTTGAAATATTACTGTAGGCTGGTATAAGTCAGGGCACGGCTAACTTACAGATCCAACCCTGAAACAACCGCTGGGCTGATCTAAGTCAGGGCACCTGCTAACTCACACTGATTGGATCCTAAAATAATCTCTTGGCTGATCTAAGTTATAATTAGGGCATGGATAACTTTCAGATCGAACCCCTAAAACCACCTCCCTGCTCATCTAAGTCATGGCACGACTAACTCGCAGATGGTAGTAGAGGTCAATGATGCCATCATGCAAACATCTATTGTAATTGTAAATAGCGAAAGAGGGAGGTACGTTGGCTGGTGCTACAACTGAAGAAAAAAACAGTCGTTCGCGCTGCCCTCTAATCTAGTAGTTTAAGCTCTAAATATGTGCCCTCAAAATGTAGTACTCACGGAGTGTTTCAGGTGCTAGTCTGTGAGGGCGGTGGGGACGAAGTGACATATAATAAGGCGTTGGTAAAGAACCCCTGATTAGAGTGTTGATATATCCTTTATCAATTTTCATTTAAGACTTTAGACTTGACTAACAAAAAATAACTCACTTTGTGCATTTAATTCAACTTCCTACTTCAATTTCAAATTGATCAAATGAGATACTTTTTAATACTTTTAGTCAGCATCAGTTCAGCTGGTTTTTATTATTTATTTTATAAAAGTCATTACAAAAATCTCGATTAAAAACGCCTCGAGATATCGTCCATCTCAATCACGTTTTAAGGGTACAAATTAGTACTCTTTGGTGAATGTATTGATTATCGGTTTTCTTTATTGATATCAAATAAAAAATCGCAAGTTTAGACTGACTGCCATACTTGTCCTACGACCATAGATCAGATTTTATTCGCGAGACATTCAAAAAATCAATGAATATGTTGTCTGTCAAATCCTATGAACATTTCTGGCAGCTTGGTAGACTGCCAGGCTTGACTATACAAACATCACGTTTGAAGTCTCTCTTTTAGCTTTCTCAAACTGTCTTACTTCGTAAAGTAGGCCCTACGATCGGTCAAGATAGAGACTATACGACGAACTCAGTAATATTTATCAGTATATATAGGAAAGGAGGCTTTCGGAAAACAATATACTTAAATCAGAATGGACTCAGTATTGGAAAAGGGGGAAACTCGATCTTTATCACGTGCGATAAAGAGGAAGTTGACAGAGTTTAAGATGGCAAACTTGTACAAGCATGGAAGTTTTCATGCTGGTTGACTTTAGCAAAAGCTCTCTCTCTCTCTCTCCCTCTCTTTCATTTTTGTTTCTTTCTTTTTGTTCTATCACCCTAAATTGGCGGCTGTGTCTTTCATTTTTTCGAATAATATAAATGATTGCAAACAACTTTAAACGAGGGTGAATTGTTTCCTAATATATGCCTTTCAGTCGGTTTGTATGGGTAGCTAATCTCAACCGACCAACATATATAACGGCCATGTTTTCGATGGTGTGATTGCAAATCAGTCTAAAAACAGCACTAAAGTGATTTGTGAGGACCGGCCCTCGAGTCCTTTGTAGAGCTATTGCAAATGAAGCCTACTAGGCCACTAACGAACTCAATTTGCAGTCAAGCTGTTCACAGATGAACGTCAAGACATCTCAAACAGGTGTTAGATCTTGACATGACGAACGACAATCCAGATTACTTTAGTATTGGCTTCGAATAAAGTTAATTTATTAGTACTTTTCTTGATATTTTTGAAAGGCATTCAAAGTTTGGTGTCGAAACAAATCTGTGAACGTAAGATTAGGCTTGTGATAAAAAGAAAGAAAGAAAGAAAGAAAGTCCGAAAGAAAAATGAGAGAAAGAAAAAACGAAATAACACCAGCAACAGTAACACATAAAAAATAGAATATATATAGCAGATATTCAACATTTTGATAAAGAAATAGTACTTTCTGTTCCTTTTTGCAATAATGGTCTGAGAACAGTTTTTCGTCTGGAACGAGGATAATTCCTGTTGAGTCCAAAGATACTAGATTTCATTTGTTAAGACGATCAAGGATATGGCCAACTATATATCAAATATCAAAATATCAAAATTTCGTCATTTTTAATAAAATAGTATTATCAAATTGCTAAATCAAGCAGTATAAATCTCGTTTAAGAAAGATCATGAGCTGTTAATGTCAGCGACCCTAATTCATTTTAATTAAATTTTTCATGTATGTTATATTTTTGTCTTTGTCTGAGACAAATTTGGATTTTAGCTGACGTTTCTTGTTATTATTATTATTGTTTTTGTTCAAAAAATATCTTCACAGTCGGTAAAAATAGATTTTTTTTCAATATTTTGGATACATTTTGTACACTAACAATAAAGTATTTTGCTATCACACAAATCATTAAATTTTGGCATTCTCCATCTAGAGACTAATAAGATCTAACGAGCTGTACTATCCGTCAAACGTAATCGCAACAATTCCCAATCCAAACATTCTGTCTATATGGAAATGAATTCTTCCTTCTTAAATCTAATTTAGTGAAATCTAAATTGAAATTTTCAGATGTTCAGGTAATAGAGGAGCATTCTGGAATTGAAGGTTTATATTTTACACGCAAACATGGATTTTATACAAAGATTTTCTCTGTAATCTCATAACCTTGTTATTTTAAATAGCTTTAAAGCCGGAAAATCTCGTTAGAGCCAGTTTGATACCGGTTTTTTTTCTGCGATCTTTGTTTTTTTCTTCAGCCCACACGTAAGCTGTCATCTTGCAGGTTCATTATACTAAAGAGTAATACCAAGGGGCTAAAAATCTTAAGTAGGATCACCGGAACTTGATTTCTCGGCAGTCGCTCATGCGGTAATGGGCAAAAGTGTAGAAGCTTGGATGATCTTCAATTGGAAGCGGTTTTTTTTTCTTTGTTTGCTCGTGGGAGGGGATGACCAGACGTTTGCTTTCAATGAATGGAAATTTGCATAAAAATAATCCTGGTGTTTCCGGACAAACAGAATATAAGTAGTTGGAAGTTCAAGTATTTCCATTCTTAACCAGCACTTCAGAATAAGACAGATCAATACACACACACCAACCAAAGGTAAGAGAATGCCAATGATATCCAGGCGGGAATGATGCGCTCAGTGTTGAAAAACTATCAACTTCTTTTGTAATCATTGTTGCGTGTTATTAACACTTCTATTGTTTCGTATAAATGTAACAGTGAAATATCTATTGTTTATAAATATTGAGGTTTTAAAGAAAACCGTTCTTAAGAATCACTTCAAAAATATAAATGTACACTGGAGTGCACTTGTTAGTTTTGATAACAAAATGTGCAGCGGAAAGCAAGTAGTATTTTATCCACCGTTATAGTATAATCACTGTTATTTTATATATATCATCAAAGATTATGGATTTGTTTCTAGTTTTTGCCTAAACTTTACCATGATCCATAGAGGCTTTCAAGGCGCATCACTGAAAAGAATTCGTTAAAATATCGATCCATTTTTGGCGTAATTTATATTACTAGTGCGCTATCTACTCCGATAAGAAATTCAGCCATTGTAGTCTCAAATTAAAAATATTTACGAATTTTTCTTTTTCACGAAGTTCTGTAATTTTCTTTTTTTCATTTTAAAATTATGAATGTAAAACGTGTTTCGAATTCAACGAACGAAAAGTTGGGAATGTTATCGACATGAGCTTATCTGAAAATAAATGGAAAAAAAAAACACTTCAAAAACAAAACTAAATTAAACTAACCTAAACTAAAACAAAAATAAAACAAAAACACACATAAGAAGACACACACACACACACACACACTGAAAAAGTAAAGCTTTACCGAGAAAATTAAAAGAGAAATAATCATGATGTTATCTTTTGGAATTGTATATTTTGGGGGGGTATTTTATACTCCAAAAACTCCAAAATCTCGTCCATGACATACAAGAAGCCGTATCTCGAGAAATACAGATAGATAGGTAGATAGATGTAAGCGTGTCTATTTTTAGAAGGGGAATAGAGTTGGACTTCAATGTAAAAATCAAAGCTGCCCATGGGTAGAAAGAAAGAGTTAGTTCCGTTTTTGATTGCACGTACGTCAGGCCTTGATTAATGCTCAGTAGGGGATATATCAGAACCTTCGTTGCCTAAAACCAAAAAATATAATAAAAAATGCCGGTTTATTGCGTAGCGACGTGGTTCATTAACTTGAGAGAAGGATTTGTGTCATATTGTATGGTTTTAGCTTAAGGCTTTACCCGGTGTGTCTTGGAAGGGATATTATTACCGCTGATCATGTAATATAATGACCAAGATAATAAAAAAAACTGGAAACGTTCAGGGAGAATGACATTACACGCATGGGGTCATTATGATGCTAGGAGTGGTTTGTGTTCATCAATTTTACCCCCTCTAAAGACTAATAAAGACCGCTTTCGTAGGCGCACTCCGAATGCCAAGAATTAAGACCTGCCAAGGCAGAGTTTTTTAATTTTTATAACCACCACGGTGAACTAATAAAGCTTTAAAAGGCTCAATCTTCTTATCAAAAATGGTATCACAATCCAGATATTTTCTACTGGATCCCAGATAAATATAGAAGTAAAACTTTCGTGTAGACAAACTATTTAATAACACATGCCAGCGATTTATTGGATCTGCCTTTGGCACCACATCTGGTAATAATACAGCAATAATCACAATAACACAGAGGTAAATACGTCATATATCCCATCTATCTCGGGCACTTATCCAACCAATCAAAAAATAATGTTAGCTGCTGTTGTAACAGAGTATAAAGAGGGATGTACTTGAAAATATATCATTTGCACTCCAAAAGCGGATAAAGAGGCATAGGAGAAAAATAATCTTTAGACTTTGATATCGTCTTGCTTCTTGGAGACACGCGCTCATTACAGTTTTCTTATAGACCTCACATAGTCTTCAATAATCTAAAAGAACAAATCTTGGACCCACGTGAAGGTAAGAAAGAATAAAAATTAACGGGTTTTGAAGTCAGGACTAGGTTCATTAGTAATGCACTTTCTAAAATCCAAGTATAACATCACGGAATCGTATGGGACCTTAGAGGATTTATATTTTTTCACTGAGGAAGATGGTCTATAGGTATACCCGCTTCTTCTCTATCTTTTCTTTTGGGTGAGTTTAGGTAATATATCTTTTTTCCTTTCGTTTTTTCCTTTTTATTTTATTTTATTTTTTATTTTATTCCTTTCATTTATTATATATTTCGTCTTCTTTCTTTCTTTCTTTCTTCCTTCCTTCCTTCCTTTCTTTCTTTCTTTCTTTCTTTCTTTCTTCTTTCTTTCTTTCTTTCTTTCTTTCTTCCTTTCTTCCTTTTTTTCTTTCTTTCTTTCATTCTTTAATCTTATTTAACTTTTTTCATTCCTTTCATTCATTCATTTCTACTTTTTCCTTTCCTTCTTTCTTTCTTTCTTTTTTTCTTTCATTCTTCTTCTTATGTCTTATTCTTCTACTTTCTCCTTCTCTATATCTTTATCACCATCATCCTATTCTCCTCCTCTCCTTCTCCTTTTTCTTGTGTGTGTGATAAATTCGCTATGCCGCTAAACTATAGTCTTTGTCAAATTCATTTTTGAAATATTTTTTAACTCAAAACAAATGAATCCAAACTGCTTTATCAGATGACATTTTTTACATAACTGTTTAGTCTTTATTAGCAGCAGAATGATTTTTTGTTTTGTTTTGTTTTGTATTTTTGTTTTGTTTTGCTCTTTTGTTCAGTAAACAATGTTGATGTTGTAAGTAAGAAAAGAACAGACAAAATTCAGTATATTTTAGAGCTTCGAGTTCGTGATGTGCAAAGTCGTAAAAATGTCAGGTTACTCATGATAAAATCAATGTTGAACTGAAGCCAAATTTCATTCGCATTATCATAGAGCTAGAGATAGAGAGTTTTTTGTAAATCGAAAGAGAAAGGCAGAGTTGAGATTGAACTTTCAGGACACACTAGTATGAAGACGTTCTAACGAGAAAATTTCGAGACGATAATTCACTCACAGCAATGTTTTTAAGTTTACAGATTAGAAGTTTAAATAATACAAAATAATTTTCGAAATTAGATAAAGAAAAATATTTTAAAAAACGTTGAGGTAAAAAATTAGCTCTTGGATAGGCTTACAATAATAGACAAATATTCAAAACTAAAACTAAGATAGGCGCAATAGAAATAGCGGGAAAACTGCTTCATCAGTTACAGTGGAAAAAATGCTGACTTGAAAAAATCTTACTTAAATTTGAATTTCCCTAAATGGCAGCTATTGCCAATGGAAAGTACATTGTTATCTTAGTTTTAAGAGATTTATTCTTGCAAAGAGCCTAAAAGTCCACTTGATATCTTAAGGCTCTTTGTAAATATATCATCTTTGGAGTCTGCTATCTGAAATGCATTTTGGCAGGTTTTCAATTGACTGCAAGTCGCTTCAAATAACTTCTAACGGATTTTTGATAACTATGTAAATAAATTTTGGAGTTGAAGCTCTTCGATGTTTCCTTAATCACAGGATTGGAATGGGTTTGTTTACTTTCGATAAAACATCCTCTTCTAAGCCGTCTAAGAAATATATATATATAAAAATAAAATAAAATATGAAACATATTTCTCAACAAAAAGTTGAAATTAATTATTGAGGCTAAAATCATATTAAGTCTTAAATATAGAGGGAAAAATTGTAAATAAATATAAAAAAATTCGCTTTAACTGAGTAAAAATTATTATTATTTGTACATAACTGTATCAAAATTCATTTTTGGATGCGTGCAAATAGGCGCACACGGATTCAGATTCGATGGTAAAAACAAGTGCAATTTTAAAAATTATCCCTAAAACACACACCAGGAACTAATGCATGGCTTTTAAAACTTAACTTTCCTACTTAATTAAAGGATTTTAAAAAAGCTTTTAGGATTTTAGGCTCTGACATTAACTTTTACAGTACGTTAATGTACAAGTGAGATTTTCTATAAGGATGTTGTTTAAAGGAAGTTTTAGAATATACATATATATTATTACTTTTCCTTCTAGAAACCCAAAAGCGTAGCTTAATGTATAAATCATGATTTCATAAATGTAAGTTTTATCTTTTGGTAGGATCGTAACGGTAGGATTTTAACCGTCAAACTAGCAGTTTCAAAGGATTATTTTTTTGCGAAAAAACGGTTAAGATGATTGCGATAAAGTGAGGCCACGGTGGCGAAAACACTACAAAAACAAGTCGTGGCGTCATAGCAGGTACGGCACACACCTGTCTCAACAAACTCTGGGGTTTCAGGTTCGATTCCATGTTTGTTTGTTTGTGGTTGTTGTTTTTCGTTCCGTAACACCCAGCTGCTAGGCTTGATTTATACGATCTGTGAGTTAGCAGTATCCTGACTTGGATCAGCCCAGAGATTGTTTTAGGGTTCAATCTTTGTGTTAGCCATGCCCTGACTTAGATCAGCCCATAGGTTGTTTCAGGGTTCGATCTGTGAGTTAGCGCGGTGCCCTGACGTAGATCAGCCCAGAGGCTGTTTTAGGGTTGAATCTTTGAGTTAGCGGTGCCATGTCTTGCCAGCCCAGAAGTTGTTTCAGAGAATCGATAAAATGGATATTTTCTAGTTCTTTGATTTGATACATGACTATTGGAACTTTGAGATACTAACAGCAAAATATAAGCGGAAAGTTCTGTTCAAATCAATTATTTTTCTCCATAAATACGTAATGTAACGTGCTAAATGTGCCCCACCGTTCGAGAGTAGTGCTTCAAAAAAGACAATAAACTGCATTTTAAAAGAATTTCAACATTACTAAACTTTAACTCACCAAAATTGAAAATGATAAATTAAACAAATGCTGCATTATTGTAACTAGGTTAAAAAAGAAAAGACATTGTAGTCCCTTACCTAGTTAGATTGATAAGCTCAAAAACTTGGACTTTCCAATCTTAGTTGTTATCTTTATTTGCCATGACACGTACATTTTTCACTTTTAACTTTTAACGCTAAGTTAACTTTAATTTTTATGTTTTAACTGTAAAGCACTAAGTAGTAAGTCAGGAAGTTTTTTCATCTTTTCACGGTGTATAATTTACTCTTTTACATTAGAATCACCGACGCAGCTCACCCTAGTTTTAGCTAGTTATCTCTTGTTATGATATGTTTATCTGGTTCTTCGGGCGAGTTTCGTAACGTCAGGTTTCCGAACTTCCGACATTTTTATATTTGACCAAAATTAATTGAAAAATTTCACGTGTCATAATATAGGCATATCTAGTCAGTCAGGCAGTCGTTGAGCTTTTTTTGCTGAAACAGTGGAATTAAAAGAAGCAATCACTTTAGTGCATCCTTTTTCAGTACTGGGTATGCATGTGAGCAAGCATATTCCCAGACTAGGAAACCCATTACCGTGTGCATTCTCCTATTATACTGGGTCTGGAAGCCAGCATATTCTCAGGACAGGAGCCTATTTCTAGGATTGTCCCTCTCATATTTCCAGAATTATAACAGCTTATAAAATGTTATTTCAATCTCAAACAGAAATCCAAATGTCTCCCATGTTGAAGAACCTCGCCGTGCTGGCTATCCTTGTCATTCTTATCACGCCCCATCCATCTAGTGGTTTCTACCGTATTGGTAGAGAGTTTGAAAGACGTCCTGATACGCAAAGGAACACAGAAGGAGCCATCGATAGCCCGAATGGTTTGGGAGCTTTTGATCAGCTGAACTACAGACTGGCTGCCCTGCGGGCCAAGAGACTTATGGCAAACAAACATGAAGAAAATAACAAAAGAAGTTTACAATAATAAACCCGGGTAAGATATGGATCATATTCATGAAGACCCGATGCACAACCGAGACGCAGTTGATCAAAAGATTCGAAACGGGAGTACAAGTCTCGTGTCAAACAAAAAAAAACCTCTCATGGGCCGATCTCATTGAAACGATGGAAAACAAGGCGGTCTTCTTTGATGTCATTAGGTTCGGCTCATGTGAAGTGCGACGTTTGACATGGGCCTTAGTGTGCAAGTGTTATTATATATTTGGTTGTTTGTCTTCTTTATTTGCTCCATCGGCTCACTATTTGTTTGTTTATCTTTGTTTAGAATGACGACATCGTTCAAAGGAATTTGTTTGTTGTTTTCCACCCATCTATTGTTGTTTTAAATAAAACAAACAAAGCTAAAAAAATAAAAAATTTCATTCACCTTTGGTAAAGTTGTCATCATATTTTGTCTTGAGTTGTTCTCTTTTTGATAGATATCTCAGCATATCTCTTATTCACGATTTTTCATCGGTTCACTGGTCAAACACAAAGCATTCAGTCGAGGTTGCAAGGTTAAAATTTTAAAAATCCTTTGGAAGTACCTTGGCGCCTCGCTTTGAGCGCTTTGTCGTGTTTGACCATTGAACCAATGTATGGAAAATGGTTACACTCTTATCTCTTATCGTAATATCAATTATACGTCTGTTTCAATAAACGTTGTCATCTCTGATAGACAGTAGGCAATATAGAAGGAGGAGTTAAGTCATTCAACTCCATGTATAGCTGGAATGACTTGGTTTTTTGCTTTTTATTCTTGTCAAGAACGTGGACCTTAGTGTTGAAACCGATTCAATGTTCTTTGTATTCAACGAAACCATTTCCATGTCGGAATGACCTAACGCCGATCACCTGTGTTGATGAAAGTGTTTTTTAAAATAGGTATATATTTTTAGAGGCGAAATATAACATTCCCTAGAGTATAACATGTCTTTTTATTTAGCGGTTGTGTACGAGAAGACAAATAAATGCTTATGTAACTCAAACAAGTAATTTTTTTCTCAAGCATACGTGAAATTAGAAAACGTTTCGTCCAAGCTATGTCGTGTCTTTTCCATTTTGAATCACAGTACATGCGTCCACGTACCATTTTTTTTTCGGCTAAGGAAACACTGCATAACGATGTTTTAAATTCAAGGCAAACAATTTCTTGGAATTACAGGACATTTCTTTTGTATTCCCATCTTAATCTCGCATTCAAGACATTTTGAAGAACATTGCATTTACTGATAGAATCACGTATTTTCGGAATTCTTTCTGCAAATTCGGATATGACCAATTTTTCGCTGTTTTCCTGTATTTTACTTTACCTCTTGCAAACGTTCTCACCAAAGACAAATATTAATTAGTTTATATATTACTTTGAGATATCGGCGATTCCTTTTTACTAATCTTCAATAATCATCTTTAAAAGTCAAATGACGTTAATGTTTGCCGTAAACGAGATTCTAAAACTTTGTATTAGCAAATAGTATACATGAGGCAGTGGAATCCTAGAGCAGATACCCGAAGGTCTTCATGATAAGGTCCTTAAGACCTCTGGGTATTATTGCGCAATTCAAATAAAAAGTTGGTCATTTTAGATAACTGTACATCAAGATTAGAAATAATCGTAATGGATTTTGCACCAATGTTATCCCACCTCGATGAATTGACATTTTTACTGTTCGAAAATTAGGTTTTCAAGAGAGCACTGGTGGTTCAGTGGTAGAATACTCGCCTGCCACGCGGGTGACCCGGGTTCGATTCCCGGCCAGTGCATTCTTTTTTGTATTGACATATAACCTTTTTCGCAGACGTTCTTGTCCCATTGAGATCATAGGTTCCCACGCGTTCAGCCTTCATATGTTTTCGTTATATATATTTCATATTTCATTTTAGGGAATATTAAATTAAATTTTCTCTTGAGTTCTCATAACCAATGTTAGGAACAATTTAGTTTATTTAATTAAGTAATGCATTGGGTGGTTAAATGGATGTATTCGTATTTGTCTGCAAAATGTTTTAATCTCGTTGAAAATAAAGTTTAAAAAGAGAGCACTGGTGGTTCAGTGGTAGAATACTCGCCTGCCACGCGGGTGACCCGGGTTCGATTCCCGGCCAGTGCATTCTATTTTTGTACAGGATGCAAGATTATTCTTCGTTGTTGCTTGTTTGTCCTTGGTTTTCGAAAACAACGGTTCCCATTCATTGAACCGTCGCGTTGATTATTGCACGACACATGTTTCAAACTGGTCAATTGTTTAGCCCGGCGTTTCTTTTTTAAGATTATCGTTGAAGGTTTGTACAGAAAATGTTGTGTGTGACGTCTTTAAATTACGCTCCCCGCTTTTCTACAATGCAACATGACTAACCATGTAGTTTACTCCGACGAGGGACTAGCGTCCGAAACGTCAGTAAGTTATTTCATCTTTTCACGGTAGATAATTTACCTTTTCATCATTACCGTTTCATTAGAAACACCGACGCAGCTCACACTAGTTTTTAGCTAGTTATATCTTCTGACCATATAGGAGAGACGTAAAAGAACCACTGAGGGCGTAGCGTTAACCCTGGCAGTGACCAACCTCAGTATCCACACCTCGTACTCAACATCTTTCATGATCGTATATTGTATGAGAACAATCTCAAATTCCGAACTCTATACAAAGCGCGGAACTTTGAAATTGATTATATGTACATAGAAAGCGCTCAAAAAAACTAGGTCGAGTAAGCATTGCGGTACATGTTGAAGACAGTCCCACAATGCAGTGCAATTGCCAACTCGACCCAGTTTTTTCCTCAACCTCAAATGGCTTATAGTTAATTACGCGATCGATGATATGTTGGTCACGTGATGGTGCTACTAATATGATATGACGGCTAAGTTTTATTTCATTATCTCATTGTCAAGGGAATGATTGCAAACCTGATTGAATGATTACTTTTCATTCACATCAACATTGTTTTAATATCAGCACTTTTCATACGACACGTGGTTTTGCAATTTGATTGGGTTTTGCATCATATTTTGTTTTTCAATAAATTTTGAATGAAAAGGTAAAATTAAGCATGGCTCAATATTAGATGACAGGACATTAAGACTGAATTGAGGCACAAATCAATTCCTCTTTGGACTCAGTGTACGGAATCTATAAAACCATCCGTACCTTATCCCCCTTAAATTATGAGAGTATGTGGACCGCGTGGCACTAATGAAATAGTTGAAGATAATATAGGTCAATTTTAGTGCTTGGGAACTACAAGCACTACAACTTACCTATATTTTCCCCCTATTCGTATTTGTCTTCAAAATGTTTCATCTCGTTCAAAATAATTTTTCACAGGAGGGCACTGGTGGTTCAGTGGTAGAATACTCGCCTGCCACGCGGGTGACCCGGGTTCGATTCCCGGCCAGTGCAATTCTATTTTGTACAGAAACCATGCAAGAAAATGTTGGTAGATCGATTGACATATAACCTTTTTCGCAGACGTTCTCGTCCCATTGAGATCCTAGGTTCCCCCGCGTTCAGCCTTGATATGTTTTACGTTATATATATTTCATATTTCATTTTAGGAAATATTGAATTAAATTTTCTTTAGAGTTCTCATAACCAATGTTAGGAACAATTAGTTTATTTAATTAAGTAATGCATTGGTGGTTAAATGGATGTATTCCAAATATTTGAAACAAGAGAGCACTGGTGGTTCAGTGGTAGAATACTCGCCTGCCACGCGGGTGACCCGGGTTCGATTCCCGGCCAGTGCAATCCATTTCAACTTGTAGAGTCCTTTTTAAATGTAAACATCGTGTTTCAGTGCTAGGTCCTTCTCCCTTTGCGATTTTTCGATTGCATTTCGATTGCATATTTTGTCAACTAATTAAGACAGTCCCATAATGCAGTGCAATTGCCAACTCTACCCAGTTTTTTCCTCAACTTCAAATGGCTTATAGTGAATTACGCGATCGATGATATGTTGGTCACGTGATGGTGCTACTAATATGATATGACGGCTAAGTTTTATTTCATTATCTCATTGTCAAGGGAATGATTGCAAACCTGATTGAATGATTACTTTTCATTCACATCAACATTGTTTTAATATCAGCACTTTTCATACGACTGGTTTTGCAATTTGATTGGGTTTTGCATCATTTTTTTTTTTTCAATACATTTTGAATGAAAAGGTAAAATTAAGCATGGCTCAATATTAGATGACAGGACATTAAGACTGAATTGAGGCACAAATCAATTCCTCTCGGGACTCAGTGTACGGAATCTATAAAACCATCTGTACCTTATCCCCCTTAAATAATGAGAGTATGTGGACCGCGTGGCACTAATGAAATAGTTGAAGATAATATAGGTACGTTTTAGTGCTTGGGAACTACAAGCACTACAACTTACCTATGTTATCCCCCTTAAATTAATGCATTCGTGTTTCTCTTCAAAACGATTTAATCTCGTTGTAAATAAAATTCGACAAGAGAGCACTGGTGGTTCAGTGGTAGAATACTCGCCTGCCACGCGGGTGACCCGGGTGCAATTTGTTTTGTAACGAAACCAATAACGAAACGTTGGTAGATCGATTGACATATAACCTTTTTCGCAGACGTTTTTGTCTCATTGAGATCATAAGTTCCACGCGTTCAGCCTGAATACGTTTTCGTTATATATATTTTTTGGAATACTTCATACTTCATACTCCCTACTCCATACTTCAGACTTCAGACTTCAGACTTCAGACTTCAGACTTCAGACTTCAGACTTCAGACTTCAGACTTCAGACTTCAGACTTCAGACTTCAGACTTCAGACTTCAGACTTCAGACTTCAGACTTCAGACTTCAGACTTCAGACTTCAGACTTCAGACTTCAGACTTCAGACTTCAGACTTCAGACTTCAGACTTCAGACTTCAGACTTCAGACTTCAGACTTCAGACTTCAGACTTCAGACTTCAGACTTCAGACTTCAGACTTCAGACTTCAGACTTCAGACTTCAGACTTCAGACTTCAGACTTCAGACTTCAGACTTCAGACTTCAGACTTCAGACTTCAGACTTCATATTCAGACTTCAGACTTCAGACTTCAGACTTCAGACTTCAGACTTCAGACTTCAGACTTCAGACTTCAGACTTCAGACTTCAGACTTCAGACTTCAGACTTCAGACTTCAGACTTCAGACTTCAGACTTCAGACTTCAGACTTCAGACTTCAGACTTCAGACTTCAGACTTCAGACTTCAGGGAATATTAAATTAAATTTTCTGTAGAGTTCTCATAACCAATGTTAGGAACAAATTAGTTTATTTAATTAAGTAATGCATTGGTGGTTAAATGGATGTATTCGTATTTGTCTTCAAAATGTTTTCATCTCGTTCAAAATATTTTTTCACAGGAGGGCACTGGTGGTTCAGTGGTAGAATACTCGCCTGCCACGCGGGTGACCCGGGTTCGATTCCCGGCCAGTGCAATATATTTTGTCCAGGATGCGTGATTATTCTTCGTTGTTGCTCGTTTGTGTTTGGTTTTTGAAAACAAATGTGGCCATGCATTGAACCGTCGCGTTGAATATTCTCTATTCTCTAAGTTGGTTTTTACCCTCTGGTTACCCCCCAAAGACGCAATCATTTATAGGGTTGTTCGACATATGTTTCAAACTGGTCAATTGTATTACGCTGCATTCGTTTTTGAATGTTTGTGTACCAAATGCGTATGACCTATTTGAGGTTTTTCTTAAAGTGAAATTTAATGCTGATTCCAAATATGGAAAGAAAAATGGGGTGTCCTTAGCTTGTTTTAGAGATAATCGGCATTTAATAGTAGGCTATGTACGAGGTTTTGGAGCAAACATTGCCCCACCAGAAGTGATCAGGAAAAAAAAAGATTTTCATTTGTTTGAAAAGTTATTTTTTCTGGAAAATTGATATAACATTACTTTCTTAGAAGAACTGTTTTCAAACAACCTATTAAAAAGATATAGAGTCCCGAGCGAAAACTCAGAGGGTTTGACCCTCTTGAAGCTCAAAACGTGTATGGTTCTTCAATAAAATATTGTATATTATTTAGCGATTTTTGAGCCGCTCACATAGTTGGCTTAAATCGAACGTTCAAGGCATTCAAGGCGTTTAGGCATTCACCTTAAATGACAGTCCCGTCTTGTCACACTTCATCATTAATAACCAATATTGGAGGGACGTAAAAGTATCCACTAGGACGCAATGAAACCCTGACTGACCAACCTCGGTGTATAAACCTTATACTTACCATCTCATGATTGTAAGTGCACATGAACATTCTGAAATTCCGAACTCCGTATAAATTAAAGAGCAGACCTTTGCAATAGACCTCCTCGCCTCTGACTTAATGTTTTCTCATTTCAGACCACGTGTCATTCCCTAGAGTATCATTTCTTTTTTTGAGGTTTGCGCTAGGTTGCTCAAGAGAAGACACATGATTAGGGATACACCTCAAACAAAGAATATTATTCTCAAGGGAATGAAACGTGGTCTGAAATGGAAAAACATTACCCCAAGCCGAAGAGGTCTATTGTTTATATGCACAACATCTTCGTTCTTCTCCGATTGTATTCGTTATGTAAAAACATTTTGACATTATGCATTTTGACATGAGAGCACTGGTGGTTCAGTGGTAGAATACTCGCCTGCCACGCGGGTGACCCGGGTTCGATTCCCGGCCAGTGCAAACAGTATTTTCTTTTAATCAAGTTTTCGGAATCACCTGAGATGAGAATTATGCAGCCTTATAATGAAATAGGTTGAGCTTACACGGTACCTGACGAATTTTAAACCGCGGTCAACCTAAAATTTTAGCTGCAGACACCTTTTACACGGAACAGAGTCTTTAATTAGGGATTTGCACCATCACGTGATGGCATCCATGACAGGAGGCATACAAAAGGGCATTTCCCCAATGGAAAACTGAATTCTTTCTCGTGTAAACCAGAATGGACCAGTTCAATTGTTCCTGTCTCCTTACATTGCTGACATCACGTGATGGCGCAAAGCCTTTTTTTACCACACATTGTTAATTTCTCGCACGTTGATTGGTCAATTTTCATCATCAATAAGAGGACAGACCAATAAGCTGATGACGTTAACGAGCTTAAAAAACGCCAGAAAAATTCCTAAATAACGTCGGAAAAATTAGGTATAAGTGATTTTTTTTTTTGTGGTAAAAAACATTCCCTTTTTTTATGGTCTGTACTCTTATCGAACATGGAATGATGGTGTCAGTATATGATCCAAACTTTGCAGTGAAAGCGCTTGAGTGCAGTGGTTCCTGTTGAAATTTGATCATATAATGTGGCCAATGAATGTTCTATAAGAGTATACACCACAAAAAAAGGGACCTCAATTTGCTAATTTGTGTAAAAAGTACGTTCTGTTTACACGGAACCGGATCAATATGGTAATGTTAGTGGTTTTCATTCCGATCATGCGCACAGCATAGTGTTTACGGCTTGCCGTAAGAGATGTTATCCGGAGAAGGTCTTTACACGATACCGACCAATTTTTTATCGCTATATACAATTCAAAAACTCCACCTCGTTTGTTTCAGTTCCAAGTTTGCGCGGCTTGGAGTCGAACGAATTTTTGTTCGGATAGCTCAGTCTTTACGATACAGAGTGACCAAAGTAAATCCGTGAAACACTAATTACCAAATAGTACAAAATAGTGTTAGTTAAATAATAGAAAACAATGGAATTTGCATGAAATTGTGCTATTTAGTATTACCAAAGTTTCATGGATTTACTGTGGTCACTCTACTCTAAGAAATGGAAAGATAGAGAAAAAATAAGTGAAGCTATTCATTACAAAAATGTGTAATTACTAATTAAATGCTTTTTAAAAATAGTTCAATAATTATTACTAATATGGAATAAACACGTGAATTATTTCTGAATATTTAGTGTATGATAAAGAGCCCTGAATTGAACGTTTATTCATCCCTTTTCGGTAAGCGTGAAAAGTCAGGTTGACGAGTGAAGAATTGCGAGAAAAAATCAAAACAGTCCGTCAAGTAAAGAAACAAAAAGGATCGATACAATCGATAAATTATTGGTATGCTTGATTTCCTAGGCAATGAATGAATTTCACTCAAACTCCAACGTAGTACATAAATAAAAGTCTTTGATGAGACGGTTTGTATAAGCGAACGAAAAAATACGTACACGGGAAAACGATGTGGTCGTCAAGTCTGTCGTTTGCAGGAAGGAAAAACGTCCGTAATGTTTAATCTGTTTATAAGCACTGAAAAAATAAATTGCAAATACCAAACTTCCTCCTTACATGCTAAAATTAAATGCCATTTTTCTTTGCAATATAATTTTTCCTAATTTTGGAAGTTTATTCCAGATTATTTTGAGCTACAACTGTATACAAATAACACCATGTTCATATTTATCTCTCTTTGCCTTGCCCCTAAAGGAAGCCGCGTTACGGATTTCCTCTACACATCAAAGACGTTCCGAGGCCTATATGTCGGTACTGAATACTTGTTTAGAGATTGTACATTGAGTTCCTGCTTTAGAGATTATATTTTCGAAACTGTGAGAAAAATACGTGGCAATGAGATTTTTTATGCTTTCATGAAAAGTAGCGAGAAATCAGCAAAGATGAAATACGACAGGAATTGAACGATTGAATGACTCGGAATAAACTAACAAATGAGCAAGTAATAATCAAATGGACGAACAGTATTCGACTAAAGAAAGATGAAGAAAGAACGAAAGAAAGAAAGAAAGAAAGAAGAAATAAGAAGGTCGAGAATGAAAATATGTAGGATAATAAAGTAGCTCAGTTCAAATTATGAATTTCAAAGTTTCAAAGTAGGCGTTCTGCTGTTCACTCTCGCCAGCTGTCGACACACAAATTTAAGGTTATCATTAAAAAAAAAGATATCAACGCCAGATTTCTTCTTTTTTTCAATAATCCCTCCAAAAATAGCCGATTGTAAAGCCAGATTTTCTAGAATTCCTTCTAAATCGTCTTCCAATACTGGTCATCATTTTGGTTTAATTTGCCGATTAGGCTAATCTTGACTAGTTAGGTCTATATAGTAATGAATAGTGTTGAAAAGACGCAAACCAGTTATTTAGGGGATGAGCATAGATGATTATTTGAATAATAACGCTCAACTGTGGAAGAAGACTTAGGGAATCAATATACTGAAAACTACAGAAAGTATTTTTCTTATTTATTTAAGTTAATCGAGTTTATAGTTTGCTCAAAGCAAAAGATATTCTAAAAATGAGTTAGGAAACGACTTCATAAAGAAACCATACACAATTGATTTTACGAGTTTAGAATTGACGTTAAAAAGCGAAGAATGACTGAGCCGAACAAAGGAAACCATGACTTACAATAAGCATAGGAAAGACTTAGCTGCACAATTTTTTATATTCAAACTTTAAGATTTAAAAGAATAAAATTAGAGCAGGAAAAACGAAGCCAAGTAAAAGCGATGGTAAACTGAAAAGTGAAAACAAATTACTGTAAGAAAAGAAAAGGACTCAAAGAACGATAAACAACGAAATAAAGCAAGGAAAAAAGAAAAAAAGGAAGAACAAAGGTGAAGGAATGAGACAAAATATACAGAAAGAACAGAGAAAGAGAAAGAGGCGCGAAATCTTTTTTTTCAAACTCTGAAACAAAGAGAAGGAGAAAGAAAAGAAAAATGTTACAACGCAAAATAGATGCCCAAGCTAACCCCTTGCCGATCTGGGATATTTAATTTATAAATATCGGGGGCGAATTGCATAAAGAATGGTTGTGGCATCTATCTGAGTATTTATATTACTCATATATGTCGCCTACTCTCGAGTGTGAGTGTGTAAATGATCTAGAAAAAAGCGCTTTCTTTAGCTTTCTTTCATCTTTGAGCGCAAACGTAGTACGCACGAGCAACATGACAAAATTGTTCAAAACCCCTTTTGTTTTCAAAATCAATAGTAAAGGTCTTGTTAAATTAAAGTGTCCTACCGCGCGTCTACAGTAATTCTTTTGATAGAGAGATTGATTAACACAACGCTTACAGCCCGATGTCGGAAAAAAAAGTTGATAGGATATGTCCAAACTCAGAAAGTTAATAAACACTACAAAGAATTCCGGATATAAGCATTGTATTAATGATAAAAAATAGACGCGGAGGGCAGCAAGGAATATCAGATCCCAAAGAATCTGTCCCGTTCAGTAGACAAATAAATTTTCATTTCAAAAATAAAGTCAGCTAATCTTTCCACAAGCGATAAAAACACAAAAACAATCTAAAATAGCTCCAAAACAGACATACCCAGAAATGTTATTAGGCCTGTTTATTGTTAGTTATTGGTTAGTTAATTGACTTTTTGGGATTAATTAAGTACGAGAATCCTCTCAAAGGCAGAGTAAGATTAATTTTTCAATGAATTAGTTGTAAATATAAGTGTTAAAATATTTGGTATTTCATAATTTGTTTATTTAACAAAGAAAATATAGGAATTGACAATTTCAACATCAGAAAGTGTTAACGTGTATCTGTCTTTTTAATTATATAAATAAGTTGTGAAGTCTATTCAAGAAGCTGGACATTTGAAAAGGAATTTACTCCAACTCTTGGTGACGTCAGCTTTAATTATAATTTAAAAAAAACGAAAAGAAAAAAAGTTTCATAAAGGTATTCTTGTTGTTTTATACATATGAATAACTCTTTTTGTACTGCAAACTTGAATGTGTTCCATTCTATTGTTTCTTTACAGCGGGCACACCTGGAAGTATGATATTTGAATTGCATGCTGGGATGATGGATAATGCATAATCCTTACCTAACGCTCAAGCAATACCTATTTAATATTGGCCAACAGATTTCACGAATTTATTTTTCGCTTGTATTTTTGATCGCGACGTGGTTCCGGTCTTGAACATACAAAAAACGACTCGGTTCATCCATAGTCACAACGTTTGCACAGATCACAAGAAAGAAGTCAAGAACCACAAAAGAACTGTGTGTAAGTTTTTTTCCATTTCTGCTTATAGCTAGCTTTTTTTATCTTTTACTTTCCAAATACATAATTAAGAAGTAGTTAAAAATCTCAGTTTATTTTAGATCAGAATTATTTTGTTTCAATGGATTTTTCAATTTAAAATTTAAGCATTTTGTAGGTGTTTGTGAACGTTTTTATAAGTAGAGCTGTTCTTCTCTATCTTAAAGTTTTTTGAACTCAAAGATATTGGGTTTTTTTTAATCGGTTTCCTAATACACTAATCTTCTAAATCATCAACACCTTATAAAGATAAGATGTTGAGGTTAGAATGGTTTCCCCTTAAAAGGTCATTTGGAATATTATATTTTGTTTGTACCAAATCCAGAAAAAGTGTGAAAAAACTCCCCCCCCCCCCTAAAATGAATAAGAACGTGTTTGCGAGCAAGACCTCAAACACGAAGCAAGACCGGAAAAAAAAAGAAGAAGAAAAATAGGAAAAATACTCCTCGTATATAATTTTTAGCTTATCAGGTCTTAATCTATCATAAATATTTAAACAAAAACTTAAAAACTCTCATTTCAATAATATTGGCAAGTTTAGTTTATAGGTAAATTAGAAAGATAATTTACGCAAATTTTAAAAGTTAAACATCTTTCGGTTTTTCTTTTTAATGAAAACCTTTGACCATAAGGGATGCGATTAATTTCATTTATAAAGCAAACAGTTTGAGAGACATTATTTTCGAGTCACATCTTAGCTACTTTACCTCTATTTTGTAATCACATTTGCGTTTCAAATATAGCTGTGTTTATTAATAAGAGCGAAACGTAATGGGCTTTGTGCAATGTTGGTTGAAGTAGAACCAAATAGCCGATAAAAGCTATGCTTTTATTCTTCCTGACATTAATGTAACTAACCCATCAAATATGGGAAATTTAAAGCGCAAGTTTGCAATATTTGGGATATTTACACTTGGAATACAATTTAGCCAATTTCCCGTAATCTTTTTCCGTCAATTGTCCTAAAGTTCGAAGATTTCTTTGTACGTCAATCACTTTCACTAATCAAATCCTGAATAGCTGTGGAAAGATTCCGACTTTAATTTTCGCTTGTATGTATTGCAAAAATTCTTAAAGAATGGGGTATGAAATTTCTTTTTTGGTCAATATGAATTGAATAAAAGCTCAAACAGCGATATAGATAACGCTAGTGTTCACTAGCCATCATCTAGATAAAATATAATATTCTTCTATGAGCAGTTGAAAGGCTTTTGTCTGGAATTTCACTCATCTCGTGACCTGGCGTTCAAAAAATTGTTCTGAACTGGTTTAATATTCAATGTCTTTCAAGCACAGAATTTTGCTTCAGGGCTTTAAATTAACCATTTATAAATAAAATCTAAAAAAAAAAGATTTTTATTATTCCATGCATAAAGGTAAAAAAGTACTTAGAATTACAGAGGCGAGGCGTAGTTTTTGTCTACTCATCCCACATTTACACCTGCTCTGATAACCTATCTCTTAAAAAAACCTTTAACTTAGTTTTTGTTATAGCTATTCTGAAAAATTTCCTTTTAAGCACGTTCGCGATACTTTATGTAACATATCTTTCTTTGATGAATCAACTTTTGAATTTTGAAATTTTTGAGTTGGGGACTAAATGAAATGACTCGCCTCCTGCTATCTATAATGTACTTTCGACACATTTTTGAATATAAAGAATTAAAATGGCACTTCGCGAAGTTATTGACAACTTCAGATAATTCTGAAGGGCCATATTTGGAATTTTCAGTGCCATTAATTTTGAACATGATTTCAAACAGCTGTATGCAAAAAAGCTTTCACAAGTACAGTCAAGTAATTTTTGAAAGTTTGGAATGTGTTTTTGCCTCGAGTGAGACGGACTAGAAAAAATAATCTACCAACATTTTAATATTAGTGTTTTGGACAATATGGCAAGATTTCCGTTTCTGATCTCGAATGATTGGAGGCATTCTTTATCTTAACGTTTTATACATGTGTTCCCTTTAAACTCTTAAATCCGCCTTGCTAATTACCCAAAGTTTCCTTCCTTCCTTAGTAGTTTGTTAAAATCCGATATATAATCCTATGGAATAACCTTATTATTACAGTAGAACTGGGGCCAGATTTAGGTTTATACCTTCGAGCTGAACAACATTGGCTTCATTACGTTTCCACATTAAAAAATTATTTCGCACTTGTCAACTTTTAGGTCTAAATCAACAGTTTTCTTATCTTGATTCGATCTTATTCAAATAGTCTGGTTTTAATCTGAAAAAATTAAACATATTGTACTCAAAATGTTCTATAAATGAGAGATATATTTTTCGAAGTCATTGTGTTAGTTACAACTCTTTTGAGTCGGTCGGGTCTTCAATAGCTAGGGACAGTTCAAGCACGGACCTTTCACTTTATCGGTAGGTTAAATTCAAGTCTTTATCTTTTTTAGCTTATTATTTCATATTCTTTTTGTTCTATTGTTTTAGCTGGATATGAATCGTTAAACCGAAAGCGCATAGCTATAGTATGGAAATCAAGCTTTGCTTTGAATATAAACTGCGTTTAAATAATTCATTTTCGATGTAAGATTTCCTTTTACTTGTTTTTGCGAGTTAAAAAAACATTTTCATTGTTATTCTTTACGTACACATACTTCCTTATCTAAAGCAATTCAAAAACTCTGCAAGACAGAAAAGTTCTTTTCATCATGGAATAATGGTTTTGAAATACTTTCAGTTTTTTGCTTTGCTTTGTTTTGTACAATTGTACAATTGTGATAGTTTTTTGTTGCTGTTCCATTCAAACCTGAAGTAATTTTTTGCTTTTCTTCTTGTGTTCTACACATTTTCGATTATTTTCGAAGCGCTCTATTCGTTTCCTTAAATTATCTTCAATCTTTCTCTCATTTAAATACTTTCAGTCGAAACTAAGACCCCAAAAAAGCGTGGACCCAAAAATTCAGGTGGGAGATGGTGGTGGGTGGGACATTTCTCCCCATACCCCATCTTCCCTACGCTAGTGACTAAAATATGACGAAAAGTAAATAATTTATGAACTGATAAATATCATTCTTCCTACGCACGTTCTTCAAACTTCAAAAGTTCAGCTAGCTAGTTTAAACTCAAAACGCATTTTAAATTCAATGTTATTTTCGCTAAAATACAAATTAACTGGTAAAGTACATAGTGAAATTCCCACGCAAAAGTTATCATTATGTGTTCTAGTAATGAGCGTAATATTTAATTCTTACGATTCCCCCCTTGTTTTACTGTAAAAACAAAAGAAATAAGATTGATTGAACTTTCCCCACCCTCACATAAACAAAATAAATGTTTGATTAACGCTGTATATCTAAATCAATGGTTTGACTTTATTGTGAATTTAGAAATTCTAGTTGAAGAAATATTATACTTTCTTTTTTTCAGCACAAGTATAAAAAATTATGGCTGCGAGAAAGATCGAAATTTTGCTCCTAGTAGCGTTCTTATCGATGTTGGTTCTAACGGATATGACTGGCGCTCACTTTAGATTAGGAAGAAGAGAAATGCTTCGAAAATTAGCCCTCGAAGACCCAGAACGTCTGGCAAAGTACGACGCCGCCTACCAAGAAGACAGTACGAACTACAAACATCCCATAAATGCGAAACGAAAGGCCAAGCTTATTCGAGAAATCTTGGAAAGAGCAGAAAATTGATGAATTTGAAATGCAACTGTAAGTTGAAAAGTTTTCTTTTAATTTAAGAGGAATTTTTTTTTTCAATAATGAGCAATAATGGCAAAAAGCGCCAAAAACTAGAGATCGTATGAGTTTTGATCCAAATTTTATTTTTGGGTTAATACTCAAAACGTTTTTAAAACAGTTAGAAACTGATATAATATGATAAAATACCCTTTGAAGCGGTATTTTCAATTGTACAAAGATGTTTTGTTGCATTTGTGTTTGAATGTTTTTTTTGTAAGGCTTTTTTTACAGAAAATATAATATATGGGAAATAAGCAAATGAAGGCCTAAACCTCATTTTCGAATAACATTTTTGCCTTGGGTTAACATTTTGATAACACTTTCATCGGTCATATCCACTTCCAAACAAGTCAAACTTTCTGAATAACACGATTTTAGCCTTGTACAACAGCCTTTCTTCAAGAAAATAGTTTTTGGCGCTCATTGCTTGAATACGAAAAGAATTCTCTCTTAGTCTATATAAGCTGTATGGCGACGTTCACATTTCCCCCTTGTTATCAGTGTTTGTATTAGGAAGAAATTATTATTTATCGTCGGCGAGAATACTTTTGAATAAAGAACAAGATGCATGGACTTTTTAAGGGAGTAATACAGTAATATTACGGACAGATTAAGATACAGATTTGTGAATGATATGTAAATTAGGCAATTCTCATTCACCTGTAAACTAACTGAATCTGTTGGGGGGGGGGGGGGGTAAAGTTTTATTAACCTTTACGAAGCTACGACAGAAACACAAATTTTGGTTTATTTATATAATTTTAAAAATACGATAACATATCTTGCTCTGTTTTCGTTTAAATCTTTATGAGATTTTACCTGAGTTTTTGCAAAAAATTTATCAAAATTAATGCTTCATGATCGTTGATTGGTGGAAAAATTTCGAGCGTTCATTGGCTAATTTGTCCTAGGGAATATCTTCAAGTTATGAGCTCAAGTTGTGTCTGTTTTGCGTGGAAAAACTATTCTTTTTAAACTACTACTTCCAGTCTTCAGGTTAATAAGTTTTTGATTATATGTCTTTTTTCTCGAGGACATTTTAGCTGGTGTGTTTCTTTTCTGGCGAAAATAACTTCTTAATTGGCGAATTTTTGAAGGAATAATGGCTGGACCTAGAAAATATATTAGAAGCTTAAAAGTATTATAGTTATCTTGCAAAAGATTTCAAATCTACAGAGGTTTTTTTTGAATTTTAAAAGAGTGTTTGTGTGCATGCTTCGCAGTAGCTCGAGTTCGAAACGCAGAGCTTTCTGTCGAATTTGTATTTTTAAATAAATAAAACATGTGCTATAAAAGTTATTTTAAACTTTTAACCGCTTATTCTTTTCCAAAATATATTTAGTTTTCTTTGGCTTCTCTATGTTTTTGTTTTAATTTTATTAGCAATTAACCTGCTCTTTTATCGATTGATTGACTTATAAAAATACTCCAAGCAATAGCCGCCTCTATTCCCGCACTCTAAATTACCTTTTGCACAAAGCCCATCTCACACACCTGTTTGCAGTGACATCTTGGGAGAAATAAGCGAGGGAGCGAGGAAGCGAGGAAGTGAGCGATATGATATGAAAAACATATATGAACATATACAAATGATATCAAGCTCAATCAACATTTAATAATTTGGGATAGCAAATTCTATATAAATAAAACAGTTTAACTTTTCTTTTCTTTTTGTTTTACAGACAGATGAGGAAGTAAGGCGAAATCACGGTACTCGACAAAAACTTCTTCGATTAGCAACACAAAGACATGTAAAAAATACGATACTTTATTCCATCAGAAATAGTTTTAGAATCCTTCTCTTCATTTAAATGTTAAACCCAATTCTTAATGTATAAGATACGAGGAAGATGTCAAATAGTTCTAACACGTGGAGTAAGTTTACTTTAAATCATTAATGATCGAAACTTTGAAATTGTTCGTATGACAAAATGATGACAATAAAAAAGATTTGAAATGACTGAGTACTGCTAGTCAGATGGCTTAGGCTGTTATGTTTTTCAGTAAGAAGAAAGGCTGGAATTAGTTTTGAAAGAAGGATGGTGGCTTTATTTGCTTAAATTGAAAAGATGTGTCGTATCTCATCATTGTGGGTTGGGTCGTTGCACGTACCTATCCTATCCTATGTTTTCATAGAGTGCTTTTCTCTAAACCCCATTTCTTCCCACAAACCTTGTACCATGAATTTTTGACGACACTTTACAGTGTGTCTACATAAACAAAGGCAGCCCAAATAAATTTTAAATCGAATTTACGAATCACTTTTTGAAGCTGAATATAACAGGATGGTTACAAACAATTCTAGAGTACTCTTTCTTACTCACTCCTTATAATACATATACACATATAAAGTAAAATACATGCTATTAGAGGGAAGAATGTAATAGATTGTACATATTCTATTATCTAAATTGCCCTATTCAGTATGCCGGAAAGTTTGTCTGGGTGGTCTTGGTTTGTGCAGTCATACTATAAATACGCGATTTTTTTTCAAGATTGCAAAGTGAAGCAAAAAAATACTGGCGCGACATTATATGTGACCTTGAATTATGAAGAATTAAAGATATGATAATGACCATTAAAAAAGCACGGATAAAAAACACTGGAATTGAGAACAAAGTACTGGCACCTCTGAGTCAGTAGTCATTAGACTCATATTAAATAAATGAGTGCATTTGGAAACAAATTATAAATGATATAACAAATTATATGAATTGTATTATTTAATTAAATCGATAATTTAGAGGAGATAGAATGTGATTATATAGCAAAACGTGAAACTAACGTGTCGATACATAGGATTCTCGAAGACCTTACAGTCGGTCTTTAGCGCATCTTTCCCTGAAGTTAAGTTAACGGTTATCGCCTTTTTGGAGGAATAAAAGGAAAAAGAAAACGAAAAGGATAGAAAAAAAAGGAAAGCAAAGAGAACGTTAACGATAAGAAAGAAGCAAACAAGAAAAAAGGAAAGGAAGGGATGGGGTGAAAGATATAGAGAGAAAGATAGATAAATAGAATGATGAGTCGGACATGCAGTGCGCATCTAAAACCCGTTTCCCACATCCAATCAAACAACCAAAATATGGCACTATTTACACGGAAGCCATTCAAGTGCTAGGATACCTTACATTCTCACGCTAAGCCATTTCGGTGTCTCTAACTCAAGCAAAATCCGTTCGATAACAAATCTCACATCAGTCCTAATGCGCTTATTATTGTTTATATTTTATACAAACATGAATTATAATCCTTCGTTTGATGAAAAGGGCCAGTTAAGATGCTATATCACCAAATGTAGGTCTGCAAATGAACTCACTAAATTATCGAAATGTTTATCAGAAGTGGCATTGAGCAAAGCTTTTTTTAACAGCGGGAAGAATATGCAACTCTGATGTCAGATTTCCTGAATAAATACAGTAATATCTTGGTCACTACGTCTCGTTGCTACTTAGCGAAAAAGCGGCGAAAAAGCCTGAAAAGATCTCTAGGACTCTGGAACACAAATTAATGAACCGACAAAATCTTGCCAAGCAGCTGGTTGATGCACAAGTGAATCATGTGTTGTGCTCCGTGAAAGTTCAAGTGCAAATGTGCACTTTTTTACACGCAACATTTGTTGCATAAAACCTCAACGGTCATCTTACCAAAGAAACATTGGGAAAAGTATAATGTTCTGTTGACTAAAATATTTAACCAGTTTCAAATATGAGCAAAAAATATGCGACAGTTCTCAACAACCAGACAAATGAATCCAATACGGTTAAAGAGTCGTTTAAAAAAAAGGAAAGGACAAAGTAAACGACAGACAATACGGACTTAAGAAACACTAAACTACAAATTACAAAGTCATCTGGCTGCAAGGTTCTCAAAACTTCCCTATTCATTAAAGACAAAATAGATTGCACTGGCCGGGAATCGAACCCGGGTCACCCGCGTGGCAGGCGAGTATTCTACCACTGAACCACCAGTGCTCTCATATACTGATTGGACAACGGGAATGAATGAGCTCTTTTCTTAACTGTTTTCAATCACGGTGGGCTCGGCAGCGCGCAAAATTACCGCCGGTTTTAAATAGTTGCAAGTTTTCCAACAATTTCCATTGTTTTCGTTACCATGGCGGCAGAGAGAAAATTCCCAAAACACGTCGAGACGCTACAGGGAGCAAAGGCTGTCTTCACTTTTCACTCAGTGAATAGACTTTACTGACATTGTCTTGAATAAAATCTCTAATGAACAGAACCAAAAAAAGGAAATTATTTACACTTCCGGTTGAAGTCGCCGTTATAGATTTTTCAAATCTTAAAGTCCCTAAATAAGCTTCGACAGACCAGACATCGCGCGAGAAATAGACTGAATTTCTAGCGGCCGACGGGATCCGAGCACTCCACGGAGATCATCTATTGTTCGTCCGTGTCTTATCAAAGGTTGGCTGAGTACCAAATAAATATCGATCTACAACATGGCCAAACAGGGAAACCGGAGGAAGTCATCTTGCTTCAAGACTTGAAGACGATTGAATGGGTTTCGCGCGCGTTAATGGCTTTGGTGAAAGGACAAGTACTTGCCAAACCGAACGGAAACAAATAAGTACCAGTTTATAATTAATTTGAAAGGTTAATTAAATTCTGTAAAAAAATTTTTTCTTGATATTGGTTGTTGTTAAACGATGCATTAGTCTCAACCATGTCAAGTTTTGATTTTTTTTGGAGTTATTTCAATTTTGACAAACAGTCCTTACCTAGCGAGTGTAGCAAACGACTGCGATACACGGATCTCCTGCTCGAACTTGGAGGGTCTTTGCAATCATGCGCATCCTCGCTGTACTTTGATCTGCTTTGAAGTTTTCTGTTCTAGCCTTTCAAGGTAGTACTTCCTTACATGTTTCTGGTTCTATTCAAATTATTCTATGCTGTTTATAACCCTCTTATTCCTGTTCTTACTAACACTGAGAGGGGCTCGAATTGTGGAACATCTATCTCTATCAATCCACTACCGACTCCAAAACTGAAAAAGTAAACGATTTGGGATGCAAATAAACGAACTGATATAAAACCGAAAACACAACGAACAAGAGCGATCGGGACGAATTAAATATTAATAACCATGAAAACGTGCAACAAACCGGCCATCAAGAAGGGCCTCTTCTTTTCCGAGACTACTTTTTCTTCTACCATTACAACAGTGCCCTAATGAAAAACATAACGAAATTGACCTTGATATGTATAGAAATTTCTAGATATCTTCCTTGGCTACAACATGCATGCTATTCTCTCCCTTTCCATAAAACGTTTTTTTTTTTTTAATTTTAGCAAAAAAATCACGGTGATAGCTTGCTGCTATAGTGTGGATGCAACTGGACTCGACTGGAAGATTTCAAAATTACATAAATTTTGCTTTTAATCTTCATTACCCCTTGAAGACCTTTTTTAAAGTTTGATATTTGGCAGTGGTATTTTTTTACTAGTGGTAGTGATACTGATAGGTGACGTCAAGTCTGTTCAAAATAATTGATCGCCATGCTGCGAGTGTTCACTGCTCGTACGCGGATGACTCGCAACTCTATCTGCCCTCACACCAATGGAACTGTGTATCACTGATGTTAAGAACTGGGCACGTTCTAAATCCCTTCTCCTAAATGGGATAAAACCGAGTTCATCTTCATCGGTACGAGACAGCAGCTGGCAAAGGTCATCATTGACTCTATATCAGTTGGAAACGAAACACTAATAGGTAAATCAGATAATTATTTATCACATTATTTTAAATTAGCTTATTATTAATAATTTTTATCAATACCAATGTATTGTTATTTTATTACTTTTAGATAATTTGTTTTATAACCTAGTTTCTTAGATTCTATATTTTTACACAATTTACAGTTCGTTCACATTCTCTCTCTCTCTCTCTCTCTCTCTCTCTCTCTCTCTCTCTCTATCTCTCTCTCTCTCTCTCTCTCTCTCTATATATATATATATATATATATATAGATTTATACATCTATAGAGTTATCATAATTATTCCTCTCTCTCTCTCTTTTAACACTTACGATTGTAAAGCGCATTTGATTATTTTGACATGGAAAATCGCGCTATACAGAAACAATTAAATTATTATTATTATTATACACTCGCTTAACGACGGCATGGCCATTGGTGGAGCTTTTTCTAAATCTGTTTCAGATGGACTCAGTACGTCACTACCTCTCCTCTTCCATGAGGTCCCACATGTTGTAGGTCAGTAAAACAAATATATATTAAGGAAACGACCTACCACTGCATTATTCATTATTCACAATTCGCCGGCAACACTCAACTGTCGCACATGTTGCTTTTACGGAGAGAGAAAAACCGTAGCACCTAGAGAAAAAACCCTTGTGGCAAGGGAGAGAACAACACGATAATCGCAACTCACATATGTGGCTAGCTCTGCCAGGAATTTGAACTACAGAGTCGGTAGAGATACACAGACCTTCACTCAAACCTTTGCCTAGCATGCAAGAAGAGAATTACGAAAAACGCAAATCAACAAAGGAAATCTTAAGATTGAAATTTAAATTGGTATTCACTGTTAAACGATCAAATATCACTTTTGGAAGATCACTTATGGAGTCTGTAGTTCGAGCAGTATCACTCAGTGGAATGATCAGAGTTTGAGTGATCAACTTTTCAAGGGATTGAAATCTTAATACTGGTGTCAGTAGTCTAGGAATGCTCATATTATGAAAACAAGGAGTATTAGCAAGGGAAGAAGAAAACTGATATATCCTGCTGCGAGTAGTCTCCTTTAACCGGCTTACGAAGGTGCTTGGAAAGCAATTGATGTTTTGTTTGCTTGCCCACTCGAGGTCGCTAATATGTGTACAGGGATATTCATTGCAATTGTAATTAGTTATATATATATATATATATATATATATATATAATTATCATTTTTGTAAGCTTTAAAAATATTTAAAAAAGACCCTTGACGGCTTGAAAATCCAGCTTGGATGTTAGGAAGACCACTGTGAAAAAAACTGAAAACACGACACTCATGAGTTTAGTGCATACAAAGCTTTGTTTATTCATGATCTATAATAGGCCATTTGCATTATGGCGTCATTTTACTATAACTACCAAAATGCTCCGTGAATTTTCTTTCTTATTCAAATTTGTAGTTCCTCATGGGAATAGTGAGACAATTGGTGCTAATTAATTTTTATAACACTGAGACACCACTGCTCTCTTTTTGATAATTGTTTCAATCAAAATGAAAACATTTTAGAGACAAATACGAATATTTTCTCTGTGAAAATAAACTTGAAACTTGATTTCACATTTGGACACTAATTTATTATTCAAGAATCAGTGCGCTTGTGGGAAACCTTGTGTTTTTTTTCATGTGCAAATGAATCAATATTATAACTGAAGTATATGGTTTTGTACACTTTTACAAACATTTTGCAACCATAAAACTACACTCTTCACATATAAGTGGTTTTGGAAAAAAAAAACTTTTTCCTTGATATTCACTTTAATAAATTCCAATAAACACAAAATTCTAGCATTTTCCAATGGCCGGGAACCGAACCCGGGTCACCCGGGTGGCAGGCGAGAATTCTACCACTGAACCACCTGCTACCAATGGCTTATGCTTGTTTGCAATAATGCAGGCTTTGGGAACAAGAATAACAAATAAAATATGCAGAAAAACTATCGTAACGTGAAGTGTAACATCCATAGACTCGATATCGTCTGTTCTGATTAGTTCAACTTCAGTTTATTTAACACTTTTAACAAAAGAAGTTACAGAATAAGAAAAGATTAATGACAGATATTTAAAAAAATTAAATTAAAGATAGTTTTACAATGTCAATTCAGAAAAAGTGTGTAGTGGTCAAAGGAGCATAGCTTTCGAAGGGAGAAGGACCTAGCTCTGAAACACGATGTTTACATTAAAAAAGACCCTACAAGGTAGAAATTGATTGCACTGGCCGGGAATCGAACCCGGGTCACCCGCGTGGCATGCGAGTATTCTACCACTGAACCACCAGTGCTCTCTTATGCAAAAATATTTTGAACGAGATGAAAACATTTTGCAGACAAATACGAATACATCCACTTAACCACCAATGCATTACTTAATTAAATAAACTAAATTGTTCCTAACATTGGTTATGAGAACTCTACAGAAAATTTAATTTAATATTCCCTGAAGTTTGAAGTCTGAAGTCTGAAGTCTGAAGTCTGAAGTCTGAAGTCTGAAGTCTGAAGTCTGAAGTCTGAAGTCTGAAGTCTGAAGTCTGAAGTCTGAAGTCTGAAGTCTGAAGTCTGAAGTCTGAAGTCTGAAGTCTGAAGTCTGAAGTCTGAAGTCTGAAGTCTGAAGTCTGAAGTCTGAAGTCTGAAGTCTGAAGTCTGAAGTCTGAAGTCTGAAGTCTGAAGTCTGAAGTCTGAAGTCTGAAGTCTGAAGTCTGAAGTCTGAAGTCTGAAGTCTGAAGTCTGAAGTCTGAAGTATTTCAAAATATATATATATAACGAAAACATATCCAGGCTGAGCGCGTGGAACCTATGATCTCAATGGGACGAGAACGTCTGCGAAAAAGGTTATATGTCAATCGATCTACCAACTTTTCGTTATTGGTTTCTGTCCAAAACAAATTGCACTGGCCGGGAATCGAACCCGGGTCACCCGCGTGGCAGGCGAGTATTCTACCACTGAACCACCAGTGCTCTCATGAATAAAACAGTGATGTCAAAAGGGAAAACGAAAACAATCGGTGAAGAATGAGATGTTGGATGCTGGATGTTGCCAGCGGGTAGCACAAAAACAATATCAATAAATTTCAACAATCCAGTCAACTAAGTTAAATTCAAAACACATTCCAAAGATATATTTCATTTTTTCGCTAAAATACAAATAAACCACAAAAAAATTGGTGAAATCCTCCGCAGAGCTTCGTCATATTTTCTTGTAATAACATTAATTTATGTTTTTACTTGGGCTTAAATAACCAGAAAAATGTATGGGTATGCTGCTTTACCTGCCGCTCGTTTAAGGGGCCAGTCATCAATGAACAACTACTCCAGTATTGGATCAAATTGGCTATGGGCAAATGACCATAGCCGTTTTAATAAATTTAAATAATCAAAATGTACTATTTACAATTTTTTACCAATTATTCAATTGGCCCAGTAAAGATCGGGGGCTAAAAACGTCAAAGCGGTGGAGCAAGGGGAGGCGGTGGCCAAAATGATAAGATGTTGTCTTGTTGACTGTCAGCGTTGAATGGACGCCGCTTGAAAGTCACGTGTACGCTGATGTATGGCAGATGGGGGTGAGCCACATTGCATTCCCCTATACCCCACCGTATATCCTATGGTATTCAGTTAGAAGCTATACAAGTGAACTTATTGTTCACAGGAATACATTATACAACGCCTCTTCCATGAAAACAAAAAAGTCCCGTTGAAGTGACTGGACGGGGCTTTCTTGGCGCGCTACCTTTCAACTTCAAATACTGGCATCGAAGCAAATAAATCATGGCGCGATGCAGGGATGATAATGGGAAGATGAAATTTTCGAACTTTTATTGTACAAATTATTCAATGCACTTTACATTTATTACCAATGGAGGACTTCACGGGCTGCATATTAAAATCTCAGTTAAAACAAAATTCTCATTGCACTGGCCGGGAATCGAACCCGGGTTACCCGCGTGGCAGGCGAATATTCTACCACTGAACCACCAGTGCTCTCATTAAATTGATATCGACAACGAATACAATCGGTGAAGAACGACGATGTTGCCTGTTGGCTTCTAAATGCTTGCTGCCAATAACGCAGGCTTTGGGAACGAGAATAACAAATATCGGGGATGCTCACGGATGATGACTAACCTTCCAAGTTTCAATAAAAAGTTATTATGGTCTAAATCAATAGTTTTCTTTCCTTGACTCGCAAGCACGCGTCTCTACATTGTCGGCACGCAGTTATTTGTATTCTAGTGAAAGGCTTGTTTTAGTGTGTTTCTTGTTTTTCTGATTTGTATTCGTTTTTGTTTTTTTTTTTTTTTTTTTTGTTTGTTTGTTTTTGTTTGTTTTTCTTTTTGTTTCCTCGGGTTTTTCCTTTGACATTGTTCCTACCATCCGTACTATAAAGCCCATCCAGAAGTCCTTACACTGATCACGTAAAGGAGGACTTAACTTTTTCACGGTGTATAATTTACCTTTCAATCGTTACTGTTTCATTAGAAACTTCGACCTCATACTAGTTTTTAGCTAGTTATAACTTCTTAGGACTTAACATATATAATTCTTTATCAAGAGAATATGAAGTAAGAGAGCATATCCCTGTGACCCATGAAAGTTTCTTGAAAATCTATTTTTTGCTCCGGCGCAAACGTGAGCTATTTTAGCATGCAATTCCTGATTGGTCAAATTGTAGTGATGTCATGGGTAGACAAGAGATAGGCAGTAACGAAGCAAGTTTCATGCAGTTGATAAACCAAACTTTATTCAATTTGACGAGAAAATGTGTTTAGAGGAATTCCTTGAGAAATTCTGAAAGGTTTTTTAAAAGAATCCATAAACAGCAAATGTGAAAAATACTCAGTTGATACGACATAATTCAAGCCTCTTTTTAAATCAAAACAATGGTCGCTCGCCGATTGAGACTCATTCATTTTGGAGTTGATTGCAGTTATAGATGAGACTGTAAGTTATTCCAGTTTTAAAATATTGCTGTATCCCAAGAACATTTACTTCTGACCTGAACTTCAGTGCTTTCGAAATGACAAGTTATCTAATGGCATCTAAAATGAAGATACATTGGACTCGTTTACGAAAGAGCCGGATAAACTTGTTGAATTCACTGAGTCAAAAGTTTAAAAAACATTTAACTCAGAGAGAAAATTTAGCATTTAGTGTTGGAATCAGTTGTTTACCAGTAAAAAGAAGAGGTTTTAAGATAGCTGAAAACAGTCACAAATACGCCAAACTGAGAGCATCTGGCGGGAAAAATCGCGATTAAAATGCCCTTCAATCAGGTAAAAATAATCTCTTTTTTTATTAAACAAGTTATCGTAGATTTATAAGTTTAACACCGTAGTGAAAATAGAAAACTGACGTTTCGGACGTCAGTTTTCTATTTTCACTACGGTGTTAAACTTATAAATCTACGATAACTTGTTCATTAGAAACACCGACGCAGTCCACGCTAGTTTCACTAGCCATCATCTTTTTTTATTAGTTTGAATCCTCAAATACTAGGTTTGATTCACTTTTTGTACTTGGCCGATATCGTGATTGCATTTCTATTGTCTGTTGGGGACTTTAGAGTTTGAAAAGTTATGAAAAAAGTGTGTGAATAAATTGAATTGAATTGAACGTTGAGGCGGAGCGAAAATTCATGGTGCAAAATATAAAAGCAAGTTCTAGTTTTAATAGTCGAACTTTTTTATTAATTCACCTTTTCTCAATGGACAATGTCTTTTGTATAAAGTGACATACCGTATTTTGGCAAGTTAAACATATTAAATAATTGTGAAAGATCATTTCAGTGCCTCTTATAGTTTTTTTCCTCTGTGAAATGACAGACGTTTTTCTTCAGCACAGTACCGTGCAAGTTTTTTCTGATATGTGTGTGAAACAAAATACTGGTCTTGTTCATCGTCTTCTAAATCACTTTAACTTTAATTCTGAAAACACTATGATAAATGCTTTTTTGGCTGTCTTCACTGTAGGTTATTCGCTATTTTCATCGCATTTTTTATCGCAGTTTTCTTCCCCATGGCGTCTTCGTTGTTTTCAGCTTGTTCGCATACTGAAAATCATCCTGATTTCATCTTTTTCGATGTTCTTTTACATCAATTGTTAAAATTAATGTTTTATCCGTCTATAAAGAACACATGATACTTTAATTATTTCAACTTTTTATTGGTTATAAGGCATTTTTCTCGTCGGAAACTTTTTTTTTTTTAAATTTTCGGCTCGCATTAAAGTCACTACAACTCTGAGCAATCAGTAATCGCATGCTAAAAATAGTTCAGCCTTGCGCGCGGAGCTAAAAATAGATTTTCAAGAAACTTTCATGGTTACGGACCCATGTATGGGAGATGTGCTCTCTTACTTAACATTCTCTTGTTCTTTATCTAAAGCAATTCAACAACTCTGCGAAGCCTCTTAGTCTTTTGTGATTATCTTTGTGGTTCAGAGTTATTTTGTTTTGTAATATATTCAATTTTGGTATTGTTGTTTTGAATTTAAAACCTAATGTTCTTTGCTTTTCTTCTTTCGTTTTACACATTTTCCACTACTTTAGCTTTCTTTTCTCTTTTGTGTCTGACTAATATATTATCAGAATAATAGTAAAAACATACACTATTAACTTTCGCTAAAATACAAATTAACTTTGAAAATTATTGAAGTTCTCCGAAGAAAAGATAATATCAGTTTTCTAGTAATAACCGGAAATTTTACAAGTTTTCCTCTTTTTTTTTTATAAACAAAAAGGTAATAATCAATCACACCAACATCGAATGAATAAAATTAGTTAGACGGCAGTTTATAAATATCAAAGATATAGTTGTCTGATTATAATCAAATGTTGGGAACTGCATTTGAAAAATATTGTTCTTTTTCCTTAAAATTTCCACACAGGTTTAAAATATGGCAGCGAGAAAGATCGTAATTCTGCACCTAGTAGCGTTCTTATCAATGTTGGTACTGAAGGATATCGCGGGCGGTACCTTGTTTAGTTTGGGAAGGCGAGAAAAGCTGCGATCAGAATGCTGCGGCTAGACTAGCTATAGATATTGGGAAGTATTCTCACATTACGCCTGTGCTATATCATTCACATTGGCTAACAGTCCAAGCTTGTATATATTTTAAGATTTTATTGCTAGCTTTTAAAGCTATATACCGCCTAGCGCCTTCATACATTAAGAACCTTAGATCCGATAAGGGCTTAAAAAACATGTTAGTCACCCTGGCCGCGCGATTGTTTCCATTCAGCGGCACTACAATTGTGGAATAATAAAAGTGATTTTCTTATTTGAAAAAAATACCGAGCCTTAAACACAAATCGGGCACGTTCCGTAGAGGTGAATACATGGAAATAGAGTAAGTGCAATAAGAAATAATAAAATTTGTCCATTGTGGATTTAAATAAAAGATCATACTTAATTACTTGTATCATGATTGTGGCAGTTGGTACACTTAATAAATTCTAAGAGCGCACTGGTGGTTCAGTGGTAGAATACTCGCCTGCCACGCGGGTGACCCGGGTTCGATTCCCGGCCAGTGCAATCTATTTTGGAAACAAAAATGCTTGGTCAAGTATGTATTTTTATTTATGTAATTACGAGATTCGCCAATACGAAACAGAACAAACATGAAAGAGAAAAAGAATAGAAAAAGAAGAGAAAAAAATCACTCATGACAGGAACCATTCAAAGAGTCATGCTCCAATATCGGGGTCCTGAAAATCACGATAAAGTATATGTGCCCTTATTAAAGTGCTTATAAGCCTTTGCACAATATTTTCAGAATTGATTCTTTAGATAGTGGATAGTTGATTGTGAAAATATTTCGTCATTCGAATGTCGGATCTTTAAGATACGAAGGTTTTTATTCCCAATATGTTAATGACTATGACGTAACATAAGGGATCATTTAATATACAACACTGCACTCGTTCTGGATTACAGTATTTTAAAAGCATCACCCTTTTACTCGTGACTCACGTAAAGGTTCTTACACATTTGTTTTCAAAAAATGTCCAGCGTTTAATATTAAAAGTTGTCACAAAATAACTCAAATCCCTTATGTTACGTCATAGTCATTAACATATTGGAAATGTAAACCTTCTTATCTCAAAGACCCGACATTCGAATGACGAATTATTTTCACAATCAACTATTCACTATTTAAAGAATCGATCCTGAAAATATTGTGTAAAGGCTTATAAGCACTTTAACTTAGAAAGCGAAGTTTATGAGTTTTTTCCTTTGAATGCGGCCGCCATGTTTCTTTTCCCAGTATTATGCGCTAATTAGATTCCATGGACCACCTGATCAGATCTCTCTCTGCGCGATGATTGCTTGTTTTTGATGTGCTGTCATAGCGAGATCGCCTGTTAGAGCTGACGTCGATCACATCGGCACATCTGTGTTTTTCCACGCACATGTTATTGAATATTTTCCTATATCTTTCAGTAGTAAAAGGGACGGGCTAAATACTATGTAAACGAAGATGTTGACGACACTCGGAAATGTTATCAACTTAGTGTTCGTAATTCAGTCTTGATAAAAAAAGAAAAACTTTGCATCTTGGCCTAAATTTAATGCACTGGCCGGGAATCGAACCCGGGTCACCCGCGTGGCAGGCGAGTATTCTACCACTGAACCACCAGCGCTCTCTTCGGTATCTAAGTGATTTCAAAAGGTTTTTCGAAAACGAATACAATCGGTAAAGAATGAGGATGTTGCCATCGGGTTGCACAAGGACAATATCAATAAATTTCAACAATTCAGTCACCTAAGTTAAATTCAAAACACATTCCAAAGATAATTCCTTTTTTCGCATATAAAATAAACAACGAAAATTAGTGACATCCTCCACAGAGCGTCGTCATGTTTTCTTGTAATAACCTTAATTTTTGCGACTACTCTTTTGTTGTTTTAATTCCCGCTTAAGTGACTCGATGGAGCTATCTTGGCGCACTACCTTCCTCCTTCAAATCCTGACACCGAAGCAAATAGTTCATGGCGCGATGTAGGGGTGTTAATGGGAAGGTAAAGTTTTCGAATAAACATGTTCTGATTGAAACCGAAACTGCAGTTAAGGGGATACTATGCGTTTGTTTGTTAATCTTTTTCCCCTTCGTCATTTTTACCCAAGTTACGCTCGAGATCTTGGAAGATCCGATGAGTACTTTGCTCAAAGTCAGAAAATTTAAAGATCTATCAAAGCATTGTCGTGAAATTTGACATTAAAGTTTTGAAACATAGGAATTTGGCAAAAATAAAACATTTCAGTAAAGCCGGTCGTGAAAAAGTAGATTATATATAGAGCAAATTATTATTTGCAGCAAAACGGCTCTGCAGCGTAATGCGCATGATCAGGATATTTTTTTAGACAATTATTTGTTTGCAGTTATCTCGGCCAATCAAAACGACGGGGGAAAATATTTTGAATAATAATAAAAATTAAAGTTTGAAAATTAGTCCGCCAAGTTAATATCAGGTTTTCTTGTAATAACCTGAATGTTTACGAGATAAGTTTTTGTTTTAAGTGTTTAAGTGTTTGTTTTAAGATAAGATGATGACCGAATTAATCAAAGATTGACCAAGTGACTTTTCGCCCACTCGCTTCGAATGAAAAAAATTAGTTTCACGACGGTTATAAATATCAAGACATAGTAGTCTTATTTGATATTTTTTTGTGGATTAACATTTGAAATATGGCAGCGAGAAAGATCGTAATTCTGCTCCTAGTAGTGTTCTTATCAGTGTTGGTTCTGACCGATATGACGGGCGCTTTTTATAAAGTTGGAAGAAGAGAAATGCTGCAAAAATTAGCCCTCGAAGACCCAGAACTTCTGGCAAGGTACGACTTCGCCTACCAAGAAGACAGTACGAACTACAAACATCCCATAAATGCGAAACGAAAGGCCAAGCTTATTCGAGAAATCTTGGAAAGAGCAGAAAATTGATGAATTTGAAATATAAAGTAAGTTCTCTTTTGCCAGTGTGGTTTATTTTGTACATGTTATGATGTTTCAGTTAGGCGAAAGACTTGGATTATGTTTAATCAAAGAAGGTGGCTTTTTTTCCTCAAAACCAAGAAAAACAGCACGGGATTTGAAATGTTTGCTTATCACGCGTCGCCCCCTTTGTCCTCCCCCCTCCCCCCTCCTTAACAAATTTCAATCGTTATTTAATGAGCTAACTTACTTTTTATACCAAAAAAACCCACACGATTCTACATTTTTGGTTACATTGTCGCATTACTAAAATCCTGAAAGATAAATAGAGTGACGAATATGTGAATGTGCAATGACGATCCCCCCATAGTTTACTCTTTGTCAATATTTACCTGATCCCCCGTCTGGTTGCCTATAAAACATGTGATCCCCTACCCCCCCCCTACCCCCCCTACCCCCCCCCCCAACTGTTTAGAAACGTTTACGAAAAGTGATCAGAGTGGTGAAGGGAGAATATTTTGCCAAAGTCAAATAGTCTAAGGGTTTCTTTATAATTCAGTAGTACATGAAATGATAGAAATTGATTATTTTCTTTCGTTCTTTAGAATATTTATCTTGGGTGATTTGTTCTGATCTGGAAAAAGTAAAGTTCAAGATCTTTTACTTACACCTGATATTTATGTTTTAGGAGTTAATAAGAGATATTATTTACAAAACGCATTAGTAGTTGTAGAATACTTTGAATATAAGCTAGAAAAATACAGTCAATATGAAACGTTAGTGTGCAGTGATGGTTTAAACAAGTAGTGTAAACTTTCAAATAAACCACCAGCCACAAATACAATATTTATACATGAGTTACTAAATGACGACAAAGATGTTATGAATTCTGTGAAAAAGGACCAGCGATAAAATAAAAACCTGTCCACCATTATAATAAAAAATATTTAACTCATAAGTTATTGTGTTGCTATTATCTCAGAAAAGTCTATAGCAAAGTGTGCATGTGTGTACATGATGCTTTCTGGTCTAGCCTGTTCATAAACATTGTTTGTTCATCATGCCTCGGCATAGGGTGTTATATCGACTTAGAAAATGATGTGCTTTAATAAAGAGAATATGAACTAAGAGAAAGAATCCCCGTGCCCCATCATGTGCACACTATGATGATATTTTTAGAATCTATTCCAAAAATGTCATCCAATGATATCATTTAATTGATCGTTTAATTTTCTGCACGCGCATAGTACGCGTGCGCTCTACGCTGTTTGCTAACGTTTTCTTGTGCTTTTCTAATGTTTAAATATTCAAATTTGCCCTCAAAATGACGATGTAGTTCGTAAGCTTTGGAAAATAAATGTAAAAATACCCTAGAAATTTGAGCAAATTACACTTCAATTTCCTTTCGTATTTGCCAATTCGACGTGCACATTCATATCCAGGCAGAGTCGAAAAACCCCAAAAACGTAAGCAAACAGCGTAGAGCGCACGCAGTATATAAATGCGCGTGCGGGAGAAAAACAAGTATAGCATCAAACTGTGCAAATGATGGTTACAAGACTTTATAAGGGGAATTCCTTCTCTTGGTTCATTTTCTCTTGGTTTAATCCCTTACCATAGACAATTTGTTTTGATAAAATAAATAGATCAAGAAGGCGTTCAGGTGCAGTGGACTTTGTTGCTAAAAGCAATTTAAGATACCAGCTGTGTTCTATTTGCGCGCGCGAGTTCAATGCTACCGATATCTTGCTCGCTCGCTGCATTTTCGTCAAACATTTCAGCACAGCTTGCTCGCGCAGCTGTTTTATCCTTCCCTTTTTTCCTTTTCTAGTTATAAGTATTTTAGAAAATGTTATCTCTTTCAATGGACATCGACGTTATAAGTGAGACCAAAAGATCCCACATTCATTAATAATCATCAATTACCAATTAATAATCATTTACAGTTAATGAAATAAGACGTCACAAACGTAATTCACTTGCGTCTGATTTTCAACCGTTGAACTGGTGAAACACTCGCACAAATTTCCATCGCTTCAGATCACTTTCACAACTGCAGGAACTATGTCTGAAATCAAAGCAGCTTACAAGAAATTCAGCGCGGACGATGACTTCCCGGACTTGTCCCAACATAATAACTACATGGCCAAAGTCCTGACGAAGGATCTCTACAAGAAACTAAGAGATAAGGCTACGAAAAATGGGTTTACGCTAGACGATGTGATTCAAACTGGAGTAGATAACCCAGGTTAGTTGAATAAATATGAGATAAATTATTATTAAGCTATGATTAAATCTATTAATGCCCTGTAACAATTTTATAGGCTCCTTCATCAAAGTCAGGGCATGACATGACATGGCATATCGAATTGGAATTTTTGCGTAGGGGGGTATTAAAATCGAAGATTCTTGATAACGAGAAACCCCCTTTTAATGTTCTTCGCTTTAGATAAGTAAGCCTCTTCCCCCTCTGTCATAAAATTTATATTTTAGAATAAATATCAATTTAGTACATCATTAATGTATGCGCTTTATTTTTTTTAATGAACTTCCATGAGATGCAGCGTTTTTTACCCACATCAATCTGTTTGTTGAAAAACATTCTTTGGTATTTTTTGTGCGTAATTCACTAAAAGACAAGCCTTGAGAAACTGATAAAATAAAAATAAAAGCTTTGTGCAATGAAAGTTCAATAAGTAGAGATTGTGCAAATAAATTGGCAATATAAAATGTGTATTTAAAGTTCCTGAATCCTTTGTTCCAGTGCATGATTCTTATTCTTGTTTCTGTTTTCACCCATAGGTCATCCATTTATCATGACAGTTGGTTGCGTCGCCGGAGACGAAGAAACTTACGAAGTGTTTGCCGACTTCCTTGATCCAGTCATCGAACTTCGCCACAAAGGCTTCAAGAAAACCGATAAGCACAAGACAGACCTCAACCCTGAAAACTTGAAGGGCGGAGACGACTTGGATTCAAACTATGTTTTGTCGTCAAGAGTTCGAACTGGTCGCTCAATCCGAGGATTTTGTCTACCGCCACACTGTTCAAGGGCCGAGAGAAGAAGCGTTGAGAAAATATCAGTGGATGCCTTGAGCAAACTTGATGGGGAATTAAAGGTACGCGTATAATATTTTGGATTTTTTTACGTATGTAATATCTCTTAAATTTAATTTAATTTAATTTTATTTTATTTATTTTATTTTATTTTATTTTATTTTATTTTATTTATTTTATTTTATTTTATTTTATTTTATTTTATTTTATTTTATTTTATTTTATTTTATTTTATTTTATTTTATTTTATTTTATTTTATTTATTTTATTTTATTTTATTTTATTTTATTTTATTTTATTTTATTTTATTTTATTTTATTTTATTTTATTTTATTTTATTTTATTTTTTTATTTTATTTTATTTTATTTTATTTTATTTCATTTTGATTTGCTAGCAAGTTTATGAAATTAAGCAAGTGCGCACTTCTTTCGTGACAGACCCCGTGACACTTTGTTGTGAGAAGCACGCAAGATGCGATCTGCACTGTCACTTCCTGTAGAGGTCGTGGGTTATAACCCAAACCTTTTATCAAAAGATCGCATTTTATTGTTTTTGCCTGTGTTTTGCAGCTATTGTCTTTAAAGGTTTTTATATTCAATCTCTTTTCGTGACAGGGCAAGTATTACCCTCTAAACAAAATGACCGATGAGGAACAAGAACAGCTTATCAACGATCATTTCCTGTTCGACAAACCAGTCTCGCCTTTACTGACATGCGCAGGTATGGCACGTGACTGGCCCGACGGGCGTGGCATCTGGCACAACGAGAATAAGAATTTCCTGGTATGGGTGAACGAGGAAGATCACACGCGAGTTATCTCTATGCAGAAGGGTGGAAACATTCGAGAAGTATTCACACGCTTCTGTAATGGTCTCAACAAGGTAGAGAGTCTTATCAAAGACGCTGGTTATGAGTTCATGTGGAACGAACACCTTGGCTTCGTCTTGACTTGTCCTTCGAACCTTGGTACTGGACTTCGAGCCGGTGTTCATCTGAAAATTCCAATGCTGGGTAAAGATGAGAAGAAACTTGACTCCATCTTGGAAAAACTTCGTCTACAGAAGCGTGGGACAGGTGGAGTCGATACAGCATCTGTGGGAGGAATCTATGACATATCGAACGCCGATAGGCTTGGATATTCTGAAGTTGAGCTCGTGCAAGCGATGGTGGACGGTGTTGGCTTGCTGATCAAGATGGAGAAAAATCTTGAGAAAGGAGAGAGCATTGATGATCTCATTCCAAATTGAAAAGAAATCTAAGAAGAAAGAAGCTTCTGAACACTTTGAATTATTGATTTTTTGAAAAGAAGCTCTAATCCTATTGCCTAATCTGAATGTCACTTTTCTGCAAACTAACTCTAGCCCAGTACTCACTTATTTTGAATGATGGTTGTAATTAATGGTTATTCTGTCAGAAAGAAATGAATAAAATTACGAATGAGATCAATAACGGAGGGAAAGAATTGTTGCTGAAAAATATCAAATAGATAGCAAAAGAGAAGAATATGAAAGAAAAAATAAAGAGAAAAGGAAAGAAGGAAGGAAGAAATTAATTAATCAATTAAAATCTCTCTTTATTTCAATTAATTAATTAATAAGGAAGCAAACAAGTAAGGTCCTTTTGACCTTTCAAGGCTTTCCATGTTGCACTAAAACTTGAGCCCCCATTTTCTCCTCCACCATGCCTCCTCCAGTTTTTATTTTGACAACAGCAGTCAGGACAAATTTGAGGAATGCAAGTGCTAGAATTTTGGCAGCGATTTTATTTTGACGACAGTTTTCCACACCCCAATTAACAAAACCATGTTAACAACACTGACAAAAGGTCATTGACACGAGCACACAAATCAATTGTTTCCTTGTATTTGTTGGCTCATTGTTTTGTACATACTGATTGATGCGGTTTCGATAATCATGACCTCTTTATAGGTTAGCTAAGTAGTGATTTCTATTATAAAATACCTTGAAGTTGCAGTTTCAAACGTCTTGGAGTTGAATAATTTTAATAGAACTACAAAATGAAATCAAATAAGCTGGATAGAATAAACCGGAAACAGCCATCACACAATAGTTCCGCTAAGACTTCAATTACTTTTCAGGTGCTTTTCAGATGCAGTACTCATATTTTTAGCATAACATTAACAAGAAGTTAGCTAAAAATAAGTAAACATATCTGTTAGTCCTCAGTAAATATCAGCTAGATTAGGAATTTGTCATCAGTTAACTACTACACTTTAATTGCATGCAAACCTTTTAGGATAACTCTAATTAGGAACAGGTAATTTACATAATCGTCTCAGCCCATCCCTCCGTCGTTATCAAATAATCCTTATTTACATACCTCGACATCGTTTGGTGCTCTTACACAGCATTAAAACAACCGGTGCATGGTCCAGTCGGCAGCTTAAAGTTTTCCAAACTGTAGATAGTAAAAATGAATGAAGAAGAAGACCATACCTTCATGGGCACGAAAAAGACGAGTAGGTGAGTTTTAAATGCTTAACAATTCACCGGCAGAACGGCAGAATGGTAACGCAAACATGAGTATCTTATACACGTTATACAACTCTTTTCTTACTTGGGCACTATAAATCTCAATTTAGCAGGTAAAATTTATTATTTTGTTGATTTCCGGACGGTATAAGTCCTTCGACTGTTTAACAGTTGTCTTAAGAAAGTTATTATTCGCTACATGTTCATGTACCATGTTCATGTAGTTATTGTATTAAGTACATCTTTGCACAGCTCGAGCGGAACAGTCAGCTCCGTTGTTTGTTTTGGCTTTTACTCTAAGGTATCTAGACAGATATTTAATTTACTGCGGGCAAACCTTAGATACAGAATTATTCAAAGCTTTTAAGCATTTGATTTTGTTTGTCCACGGACAAGCGATTTACCCTCCAAAAAAAATTTGAATCAGAACTTGCCAGACGTATTTGAACTTTATTTTCTAAATCATGCTGAAAGTTTCATAATCTTTGACTTTTTATTTCAAATTAATTATGATCTTACCACAATATGCGTGTTACTGAGGAAAGAAAAACGGTTCGAAATCACTGAACTGTGTTGTAAAGTATATACGAGATCATTAAACTGTAAAACTATAGAGTTATGCAAATTGAATGTATAAAATCTATATGGCTTTACGTCACATTATAACAGTCCGCAGTTGTTTTCTTTTTAATTCAGAGCTTAATTTTGAACCTTCGTAGGCGTGCGGGAAGTGTTGAAGGAGACGTATTTTTAATGCCTTCATATTTTCTGAAATATGAAGTGCATCATAACTACTTTGTTCTTCTTTCCTAAATGCAAAGACATGCATTTGATGGATTGTTTCTCGCCATTATTATCTAATTACTAGCAGGAACAACTAATTCAGAACGAATATTTAACCGCTTCAGTGTTTTTTACCCATATTCCTTTCGGTCCAGTCGCGTAGGTTTGAGCCGGTCGACGACAACGTTTTTTGAATTGACTGTATACACTTCAAGTTTGCATGTCAGCATGAATTAGTATAACAAAGAAGCAGACTTAAGGTAGATAAATGGGCCTGGATTTAACACCTAAATTACCATTCCCTTGAGCTGAATAATTTAGCCAACATATCCTTTAATTAGGGCTGAGCTCCCCAATGCGATTGCATTGGTCAAACACTAAAAAACAGGGTTTTTTTCAGGTTTTTGGGGTGGGGGTGGGGAGGGTGGTGGCATGATGAACTGAAGCTTCATGGAAAAACCATGTAAATAATCAATGTACAAATAGTATCTCACAATTATATTATTTGGGTTACCGGTAATGTACGTTAGCGTGCAAGATGCCAATTAAAACTTACTTACTTCCTTACAACGACTCACTAACTATACATCAAAGTATTTTGATACGCTTCAGATATTGAAACAATATATTTTATATTTTCTGAATATTTGGGAATAAACACCTATGTACCTTTAATATACAGTGTTGATAATACCACAAAGCTCCAAGAATGTTCATAATACAGTACGCATGGACTTCGGCTTTACCTTTGGTGTAATGTTTTTTGCCATTTCCTTCATCAGACCACGTGTCATTCTCTTGAGAATAAGACGGCTTCGTTTCAGTTGTATCCATTTTCATGTGTCTTTTCATGGTGCAACCGTTAATGTAGGGGCGCGCAGATCCAGGTTGTGCTCAAATTTCTTAGTATTATCCTTAGCAAGCCAGCCCCTTTTCGTCACATTGCTTGCAAAATAGTCACTGTTACAGTCTCCCCTTTCTATAACCCCTGGATCCGCTGGATATGATACTTTATAGTGAGAGACAAATGGTCTATAATGAGAAAACGGCATAGTTCAACGAGGCCTTCAGAGCCAGAGATCCACACCTGTTTCGATTCTCTCCGTTCTTTCTAGCTTTAAATACCCGTCCACGTTCGAGCGCTTTATGTATGAGCCCCTGGCTTGGGAGAATTGGTCAACCACTTCCCGCGCTATCGAAGTAAAAATTTAGCTGTGAATGCACCCCCCTCCCCCCTGTTATCGTCCTCGATCCCCCACTGACATCGTACTGATGCTTAAGTAAAAAAGGTCTCTTAAGTAATGGCTCGTTTTAGCAGACACTTTGGATATTTATGCAGAGAGGAAACATAAATGTTTTTGAATTTTTTTCCCATTAGGAAAAGAACCAAGTACATAATCATTGCCGTCGTTCTTATCCTTGTCATTGTCATCATTCTCGCTATCGTACTTGGAGTCACTCTCTCTTCAAAGAAGGAACCCTCCCATGGCGAAACACCTACGAACCAAACCACCACACCAGCGCCACTTCCGACCAGCCCTCCTCACAGCAATGGACCCTATAAACAAGCTGTAGTAGCTGCAGATGCAGGAACATGCTCAGAAATCGGACGAGACATTATGAAGAAGGATGGTTCAGCTGTAGATGCTGCTGTTGCTGTAATGCTTTGTATTGGTATCAATAATATGCATTCAGCAGGCATTGGAGGTGGAGGGTTTATGTTGGTGTATAACCGTAGCAATATGTTTGCTGAAGTCATTGATTTCCGCGAGGAGGCGCCTGGTTCTGCTAATGTAACGATGTTTGTTAATAGTAGTCTGAATTCTCAAGTTGGTAAGTCACGATCATGGCGTACTCGTATAAATAACAATTGGTATTGGGCTCAAATATAGTCAAATATTCTAGTTTCTTGTTTAACATTCATATTTTATCGAACCCTGAAAACACCTATGGACTGATCTAAGTCAGGGCATGGCTAACTTACAGATAGAACCCTGAAACAACCTCTGGGCTGATCTAAGTCAGGGCATGGTAAACTCACAGATAGAACCCTGAAACAACCTTTGGGCTGATCTAAGTCAGGGCATGGCTAACTTACAGATAGAACGGCTGTAACAACCTCTGGGCTGATCTAAGTCGGGGTATGGCTAACTCACAGAATGAACCCTGAAAGACCTCTGGACTGATCTAAGTCAGGGGCGGCTAACTCCAATATCGAATTAGATTCAGTTAGCATATTAGGGGGGAGGGAGGTACCAAAGAAAAACCTACTGGCTAAGGAAAAGAGTATCCAACAAAGTCCTATGGTGGCAAGTCCAGGCAAACCCGAGACCAAGTGGGAGGCGAGAGGATTATGCTACGACATCCTTGATTCCCAAATAATGAAGATGGTTGTTGTTTTGTTTTATCTTAGGTCCATCAGCCTCTGGTGTACCAGGCGAAGTGAAAGGTTTCCATACAGCCTGGAAAAAGTACGGTAGACTTCCATGGAAAGACCTTGTCCAGCCATCTATTGATCTTGCTAAGAACGGCGTCCCGTTGAACATAAACACATTCCATGCCATGGAGGCAAGCAAGGCTTTCATTCTCAATGATACTGGCTTAAGGTAAAATGTGCTGAATTAAATTTAAGACCCTAAACGTTTTCTTCGTTTGGGCCTTGCGTCCACACTAAAACTATCGAGAACGCAAAAAACGCATACATTTTTAAAATCGCTCCAAAGGGGAGACATTTGAAACACGGAGGCTTTTAATAACTCTGAGATTATTCACACCGGCATGCGCATATATGATGGCTGTTTTTTTTGTGTGCGCAGATGATGGTTTAGCGTCTGTCCAGTGCGTATCTTCGTTTTTGATCGTTATAGTGTGGACGGTATGAAACGCTAACGCTGACAGATTGGTAACATCTAAATACAAAAACATCAACCTGGCTAAGGAGACTTCTATCTGAAATAATTAAGTGTTTTAACATTATAATGTAAGCTACTGATAGATGGATTTTGGTAGCAGTGAGTGTAATTTATTTGAACATATTAATGAGGATTTATATGGGAAATGAGCAATGTAAGTATTAACTTTTTATATATATATAGGATAACACTTGACAGTAACTCAACTAATTAACTCGTGGTCCTCTTTTAACTTCTCTAATTACTTAGGGAAGGGACCGCCATTAACCTTGTCAACCGAGCCACATAAAGGTCTAACCATTTGCAGATGAAATAGCTCACCTCCGAGATAGGCTTCGATTGTCACGCACAACGGTTTCAGTATCAGGCAACATGCTAATTTAAATTTATTCTTACTGCCTGTCACGAATGACTGAGCATTTAGCACGTAGCCTCATACTGAAACCTTTGTGCGTGACACTCGAAGCATATCTCGGAAGTGGGTTCACAAAGGCAGTACTTTCTCCTCAGTCATTTTAAGACCCTGAGTGTTGTTACCACCGAGGCCCTTACCAACTGAGCTAACCGGATGGCGGTTTAAAATTTTTCCTATGAATTAAAATAATAATGTCTTATTTTTTCCCCAAGAGAACTACTAGTAAATGATGAGGGCGAACTTCGCAAACTGGGAGAGACAATCAAGAACCCGAAACTAGCAAGAACACTAGAACGTATACGAGATGATCCAGAAACCTTCTACAGCGGAGATCTGGCGAAGGATCTCGTACGGGACATACAGAACAATGGTGGAATAATTACTTTACAAGACATGAAAAATTACGAGGCTAAAGTTAGAAAACCTCTGGGAAGTACCCTAGGGTCAAATGTTTGGTACTCCGTGCCTCCCCCTGGTAGTGGTGTCGTAATCGGACTGATTCTCAATATTCTTAAAGGTGAGTGTAAATATGTAACACAGGGAGCCCATTTGTTATTATTTCATTTATTTGCACATGTAGCCCAAGCTAGGTTTCTGTGGTGTCATATTATAAGAAAAGTATGGTGATCATTAAAAACCTCACCAAATTAAATGTGAAATAAAGTAAAGAAACCTTAGCTGACTTTTGAAAAGTAGTACCTCATTCGGCATGCGTCGGTAGATTTTGGATTAACGTACGTTTCCTTGTAATATGGCACCGCACAAAAAAACCTTGCCTGGGCTACCCGTGATAGCTTAGAGCTATGCAGGCTACAAAAACTTTTTTTTAAATTAATTTATCCTCATTCATATAAACTATTTTACTTTGGGCGTGTTAGTGTTTTGCCAGTTTTTACACGATACGCGCCTACCGGTAGGACCGAAAAGAGCGGGAAAATGGGATAACCTCAATCGGCCAGAAGACCGACTTCCAGTTCCGGTTCTAATGACACATACCATTCGTTTTCCTAACGAGATTTCCGGTTATTTATTCCAGCTAATTTGATGGTAAATACCTCTGGCTATTTTGTTCGATCATAGGTTACAGCATGACATCCGCTGACCGGAAGGATACAAACAGCTCCATCCTGACTTACCATCGCATCACAGAGGCCTTCAAGTTTGCTTATGCCTACCGCGCTTTGCTTGGAGACGAAGACTTTGTAGACCTGGCAGAGGTACATATGACCTATAAAGGTGTAAAAATGTAAGGTCTCGATGCAATGGAAGTTAGTGAAAAGCATACGTTACGCATACGTGCATTTCAATTTACCACTTTTCAACATTTCAATCAAAGCGATTTAGTGATAATATCAAAATGTACTTTTTGTCTGAAGTATACAAAACATTTCGTGAGTATTCTTTTGTGTAACCAAGCAACATATGTGAATTAGCCTTTAAGTTTCGGCAACTGACTGGTATTTTTGCAATTCATATTTAGATATTTTTTACAAAGCTCTGGCTTTTTTCGATTTGCCCGAACGAGGATTAGTCTCCTCAACAGCCGTTCTTAGTGTCGGTAAACGATAGTAGCTAGTCTAATATCCTCAGGAGAGGGGATTGGGGAGTGAGAAAAGGAAGGAAAATAGTGTACAGCCATGAGCTGCAGTGAGGTATACCTAAGTACTAAAATGTACTAGTACGCTAGTTTTTAGCTAGTTATCTCTTACTTAAATGAGGGTGCCAATGGGGTTAGTAATCAACTGATAATTAACAATTAATTAGTTAATTGACAATTAATTGTCAGTTAACAAAAAAATCCTATTGGCCAAACAATTGGTGGTCAAGTGACCCTAATTGGCACTCTCTAAAATTGGTATTCAATATCTTTTAATTATAGACATTGAAAAACATCACCGATCCAAAGTTTGGCGAGTCTCTTCGTCATAAAATCTTTGACAACAAGACATTCAAGAACTACACATACTACGGCGATTACTACTCGACCGAGGGAGGAGGAACCTCCCACATGTCGCTGATGGCACCGAATGGAGATGCTGTGTCTGTTACTACTACTATTAACTTATAGTAAGTATATTACCAACTTAATGGAGAATGAAGGCGCGTTTACACGGAGCAATTTTCTATCTCTGCAACCTGTCTCGAAATAGGGTTGCGACACAAGTTGCAAGAGTGTTTTTACACAGTGCAACGGAGACGCAAACAATTCGCAACTTGTCTCGCAATTTTTTTTCAAATTGCGCTGTAAGCTACACGCTGAATGCTCCAGCAACTTGTTGCATCGCTGTTGCGGGACAAATTGCAGAGAAAATTGCTCCATGTAATGCCCCTTAGTGGATTCCCATTACTAATAATAGTGCCTAGTACTAACTAACTCTTAGTATAAGTTTAGACTTGAACTGAATTCAGTTGATTGGTCGAGCGACCGGCGATTCTGACACCGGATTATGAGGTTTTTCTGAAGTTTCCCAGATCGGAAGTAATACTAAAATTATCCTTAATTTCGACTTTTCTCTGATGTTAAGTCTTCGCCGCTCGAAGACTAGCTGCTCGTTAAATATCCCACCGATAATCACTTCGCTTTCAGCGAATCACATTCCTCAGTTTCGCTTTTTACTATCAGCAAGCGAAAAAAGATGTCATAAGTAATAAAGCTTCCCTTGAACAACTCCATAATGATGCAACGCTTTCAAAAACTCCGCGCCGAAACGGCTAATAGGGTAACATTTTAAAATATTTAAAAAATAAATAAAAATAGTGAGTTTGCACCATCACGTGATTGCAGCCATGTCAAAGAGACAGGAACAATTGTCTGATTTAGATCGAGAAATAATTCAGTTTCCCAGTAAGGAAAAAAACGCTATCTTTGTGCTATCTGTTATGACAACCATAAAGCCTCTGGTAATTTACAGTAACTTAAAATGTGTAATACTTGTGTGTGACGTTTTGTCTGTGACATTTTCTTATTCAGCTTCGGGAGCAAGTTTCGCAGCACCAGTACAGGAATCATCATGAACAACGAAATGGATGACTTTGCTACTCCAGGGAAAATCAACGCGTTTGGCGTCGAGCCGTCTCCCGCCAATTTCATTAAACCAAGAAAGCGACCACTGTCCTCATGCTCGCCGTCTATTTTTGTTGATAACAAGGGTGATGTACGAATGGTTGCTGGGGCGTCTGGAGGAACTATGATTACAACTGCAACTTCTTTGGTATGTAAGATAAACACCAGGGTCGTATGTCCCTTCAATCCCTGCGACATTTTTAGCATAGATGAGGTCAGATTCTCATAAAAAATGCCCCTTGAAAAGGGAATAAAGTAGGGATTAGGGGTAAAGCCACACCCTCCTAAGATGACAACTTTGAATTCCTTAATAAACAGATTTGATGTTAAAGTATTACTTTGCAAGTTAGAAATATTTAGGGAGAATCAGTATTCGAGAGGTCTTAAGCAGTAGAAGTCTACTCCAAAACCGCCGTGTTCATTGATTACAGTCTCATATACAAAGAGTTAACCTCGTATCAGTCTTTATATATATATTCACAATTACTCAAGGACTGATCCAGCCAAAATTTTAGGGAGGTTCTAATTGAGTTTAAGAGGGGCTACACTGTAATTGATTTTCTTCCGTCAACGTTAACACAACGGAAAACAATAAAAAAAATGTCTAATTCTTCAGTCATGCTTTTTTTCTGTTAAAGGGAGCTTCATCCCCCCTTTGCTACCCCCCTGAATCCGCCCTTAAATAATAACAGGAAAGTAAAATTCGACGGACCTTGGCTGAGACACGTGAATATTCTGCTCAAAATCGAGGCTAACCCTGCGTATTATTCCTATTGATATCAAAATAGACAAAAGAGATCAATAGAATTATTAGGGTCTACTAATATCCCTTAGTCAAATATGTATCGCACGGGTTTAATGACTTCACTCTATTGACTAACTCCAATCCTTTATTTTTTAGACTGTTATGAACTACCTGTGGTTTAACCGGACGCTTACCCAGTCAGTCAGGGACCCTCGACTCCACCATCAACTCATGCCAATGTATATCAAAACAGACACGATGTACCCTATGCCCAAGGCCATTATCGATGGCCTCAGAAGGCTAGGTCACGAGGTCAGAGTGCTTGATGGGTATGCTGTGGTCCAGGCTGTAGTTAAAGAAAAAGATGGAATGTTGTATGGAGAGGCAGATCCTAGGAAAGGCGGCTGGGCAGCTGGATTCTAACCGTTGCCTTCAATCTTCCACCCTCATTATATCGTTGTAATCTATGATGAATTCTCTACTTTCTCATAGCCCATAATGCTTTGCTTCATGGGGCGGGTAACCAATCAAAAAACTGTCCCAAAATAAAACGTTCTTCTACGATTTCAAATAAATTGTCGCCCTTTCACAGTTGCTTGCGATTTGAATGTTTGGTCGTTTGATCAATGATCAATGAAATAAATTCTTCAAACAGAGAGCATGGATAAATTGTAATTATTGATGTATAGAGTAAGTGACCTATTTTCCCATTCCCATTATACATTGCGGTTTTGTGTGGTAAAATCCCATAATACATTACGGTTTTATGTAATACAATTGGGAATACCGCGAACGTGTTTGCTTATGAAAACTGATCAAAATATGCTGCAAAATGCATCTGAAAAAGAGAAAATGTTGAGTAAATTTAAATTATCTTTTTTAGAACTCTTTTGTGCAGTGGCGTATCGGGGGAAAGGTAGGGGGAGGGGGAGGGGGGAGCAAAACATTTTATGGAATGTGTGGATAATCGTATGGAACGATTGGGTTATGAGCCTGTCTGATACGGTCGTTTTTTTAACTTTCGTCAGTAAATAAGGTTGGGTTCCCTGTGGTTTTCTATATTTGTTTTTTAAAAGCTTTTGTGTACGAAATCTCGAAAATTCCAAACAGATTAATTTACGTATGTTGCGCTAAATATTTCCTCAAACAGAAAACAAAGACTTTTACTCAGATATTTTATAAGTGGTTTCTAAGCCGTTTTGGACACAAGCAGCACGACTAATTTAAAGAATCGTATGGTCGGAAACACTTTACCGCTCTGTTTTCGTCGATGGTCTTAAGATTATTATATATTACTATTTTCTTACTATTTTTTTAAATTAAATTTTATTTGTATTTCATTTAATTTAATATCACAGGAGATAAAAATGCCATGCTGGCATTTAAAGAATCGTATTATCGGAAACACTTTACCGTTCTGTTTTCGTCGATGGTCTTTAGATTATTAGACATTATTATTTGCTTATTATTTTTTTAAATTAAATTTTATTTGTATTTCATTTATTTTAATATCACAAGAAATAAAAATGCCATGCTGGCCTCCCTGTGTATTCAGTAACCGCGCAGTCCTAGGGACCCATACCATCTTGACCAATCAAATACGAGCATTTTCGCTCCAAAATCCAAACGTGAAGGAGACAAAGTTCAACTGTCGTTGGAATAAAACTTGATCAACATATCAAAAAATATCTTTGTTTTTGACCGAAATTTTCTCTATTTCTTCGGCCCTTGAGTGCCTCTAAACTCCTGTTAGCCATGAGCTGGGCTAAGGACGAATGGAAGGAAGGCTTAAGTGCTTATGTACTCAAACATATAACCGAGTTAGAGCAGCAAAACGAAAGGATAGTCAAGGACAACAAGCAGAAGCTCTTTCAATTTGAAAGCTGTACTGCGGCGTTGGAAAAACAAAAAAGATTAACAGAAGAAGAAAGAGGAAAACATTCCACGCTAAAAAGAGAAATCCAGTCTTTATCTGAGTCCTGTGATGAAGCTGAGAGGAATAAACAAAAGCTACTCCACGAAATTCAGCTTAAAGATGGTAAACTTAGTAGCATTGAAGGACAACTAAACCGAGTCAAACAATGTCTCGATAACGAGGTGAATAAAGCCACACAGTTAAAAAATGATTTAGAAAAAATACAATGCGAACACACGCAATCCCTGAAGAAGTACGAGAAACAGTCTGCTGAACTATCTAAACTACAAGAACACAATTCTTTTCAAAAGAGACAACTCGAAGGTAAGATTTTTTCACAATTTTAAATTTAAAAAAAATAATGATTTTGACCAATGAATCTTATACAAACATCAAGAAAATGCTATTATAGTACTAAGAAATAGTCAAATTATTTTATCACAACCGAAAAATTTAGACTTTAATACAAAGGGTAAAAATTCATGACGGTGTTTGGTTTGATTTTCTCGCCAACATTTGAAAAGAAAGCTTTGATCAGCGTTTAAACGTTCTTTTTAAACGTTGTTTTTCAATAATGGTTTTTTAGTTTTCATTAAAAGGCATTGGAAAAAGTTTTGATTTATCTATAAACCACTAATATAGCAATGCATGTTTCCAAATTATAGCAAAGAATTTAGTTTAATTTGGATCAATGTTAGTCCTGTAAAACCATACAGCATATTCCCAATGTAGTTCAATGTGAAGCACAAAACAATAGAACCTTCCTATCCTGGGCATGGCTGTATGAAGGGTAGAGAAATCAATGTACCCTGTGAGCAGAGTCTCCTTTTCTTGCCTGTAGAGGCATTCTCCTTCTTAGTGGCTATTAGTCTCAGCTCACCATGCTCACCTCCCCTAAATTAGGGGAGTTGGCATGGCTGTGTAGGAGACAACTAATGAGGAGGTAAAAAAAGACTGCTTGCAGGGTAAAATCAATGCCATTATCCAATACATTCATCCACTGGATTATATTTATCTACTGCATAAATACAACTGGGTCCTGTCATTGACTGTATGAACCCCTTACAGCGAGTATCCAATGCAGTTAAATTATGAATTCTAGCAGGGAGATCCTAATGATTCCCATTCATAAGTGCTGGAGCAATTCTATCTGTAGCATGGCCTTTTATTTAACAAGTCCACACATAGGCCAGACATATCAAAACACAATGGGGCATGCAGTTTTAGTATAAAAGTAATGCCGAGAAGGCAACATACTTTGATTACAAGTCATTTTTTACTGAATATTTTGATCAGAAACTAGTGATGGTCCTCATCCACAAATTGTTATCTACAGTTGCATTGAGTTCTATACTGACAAAATCATTATAACAAAAGCTAAAGTGCATAAAAGAACTAGTTGAATAAATTTAGAGTTGATAATTGTCCCCGTTCATTGCTTGTGATTGATTATTTCCTTTGATTAACAAAGTCTCTGTTGTTTTCCTTTATTTTGTAATATCAGTAGTTAGTTTTCAAGGTCTATTTTTTAAATTATAATTTTGTCAACAAAATTTTGTACTTGCGAAGCTATAGATTAGATTTCGTTGCTGTGGATGGTCACTAAGTTATTGATTATAATATCTAGTAAAAATTGACAATCAAAGTATTATATAATAATAACTTATCTCATTGAATAAAATATACATTTTTGAATGCATTTTTTAGGTCAAACTAATAAGATAAAAACTTTGGAATCTCAATTGCGTCATTCTGGAGACAACAGCAATAGATCTACTTCATCAAGGTCGTCAAGCCAGTCTAGTAACAGTGATGGACAAAATATGAATGATTTCACTGAGTCTGATCTTCAAGCTAAATATGATGCTGAAGTACAACAACGGCAAAAGATTGAACAAGAATTAATACAGTTGAAAAAACAGCTTCAAAATGGTTCAACGGTTAGTAAAGCTTCTCTTGTTCCGTATTCTACCAAATCAGAAAGAGTGTGAATAGTTCCCTTCACGGTTCCCTGCGCCATCTTGAAAGGTAGCCGGGCCTTAACATCAAAGTGAGATGAACGTTCGTCTCGCTTCGATGCAAAGGTCCGGCTACCTTTCAAGATGGTGCAGGAAACCATGAAGGGGTCTATTCAAAGCACAACAGTTGAGTTAGGTGCCAAATGTAAGCATGCATGATCACATTGGTACAGCTGTACTGTATAATGGCTGGTTATTCTGTAACAGCAGAGCAGCTTGTTGTACATGTACAGAGGGTGAATGGTGCTATCAATTGGATAAATCCTCATCCTGTGGATAATTAATCAATGCTGTTATCCAAGAAGTTATCTATTGGATATAGTGCTATCCCATGCACCCTTTGTATACAACCAGGCCCAGTTGAAGAACTGTCATTGGTGGAAACTCTATCTAAAAAGACTATGATCAATAATTTAAGAAAGCATGATGATTTATCTGGTAATACTTCGTCATAAGCATTCATCTAACCATGAATAAAAGTCTTTTGACTGCTGTTTACAGAATAACCCACCATTATAGTGTTTTTTTTTATCAGTGAAATAAATTTTGACCTGCCATTTATTTTTACGGCATGGAATATGAAATAGGGAAAGGAAAAACATACTGTAAGAAGAGCACTCAAATCAAGGGAGACATAATGAGATCTCTTTATTAGTACTGCTGTTACAGGAATGGAAAGGCTTTTCAATGCATGCACATATAGTTGATAAGACAATTTTTGAGCAATGAACTTGTTAAAAGGTAAAGGTAAAGGTAATTTATTTTACTTCGATAACGCGGGGAGTGGTTGCCCAATTCTCCCGAGCCAGGGGCTCATGTTTAATGCGCTCGAAGGTATATTAGAATAGTATATTATGCTTGAAATTTTCTGTTTGTACTCACAGAGGTTATGAATACAATGAAACCCTAATATTCGCCAAAGCTAAAACAGGGGCTTCATTATCTTTTGAAATGTATAGGAGAACCTTTTATACTAGCCAGAATATCTAAGTGAACTTATTATGACTTTAACTAAGCTATTAATGCTATTTTTAAACTGGAGAATTTTGTTCAATTAATGGAGCATTTTCTTATCACAATCTATAATGAAATCCCAGCTAAAACCCTACATGTATTTTTTTGTTATCAGGAATCGGAAAGATTATTGAAGAGAAGCCATTGAATAATGATACCATACCTGAAATACCTTCAACTGAAGTTAGAGAAGCAACACAACTCAAGCAACAGATAACTGATCTGAAAAATTCATTTGCAAAGCTAGAGTTACAGCTTCAATCAAGCCAAAAAGAATTGATGAAAAACACTGAAGTGCTGCAAGAAAAAGACATGGAATTGACAGAAATAAGGCAGAATTTGGATAACAAAATCAAAGAGGTCTGCTCATGTTTCTGAGGAATTGATGAAGATGACTAGCCAGTTGGATAAAACTGTGGCACAACTTGAGGCTTCAGGTCAGTGTTATTTAAATATCTAGATATTTATTTTAATTTTATACGACTTTGCCACTGAGGTGTATGGTAAGCCTTTTACAGTCCTAAGACCCAATTACCCTATTTCACCATGATGTCACATCAAAATAACCTATTTTTTAAACGCAAAGGATCATGGTCCTTGGAGGGGGTCAAATCAACACAAATTCACCGAAAATTTTTCTAAAACCTGTACCAATCCATGAAGAGAAATAGAATAACCAGCAAACTCTCAGGATATTCCTTAGTACATATTGACACATATTATATCTGAAAACCAGGCCATTTTAGATTAAACTGATTCACTAGGAGCAAATTTTGTTGAATTTTCTATTGGATTTGGCGATTCTATCCCCCACATAAACAAGCAGTGACTTCATAGTGAAATAGGGCAATTATAAGGCAACCAATATAGATTGAACTAGAATCTGGAAGTTGACTTTTGTGGAGTGAGAAAATCTGGAGAAAAACGCTGACAAACAACTGTAATCACATACAAGACCAAGCCCAGTGGGGCTCAAACCCAGGTCACATCATTAGTGAGAGGCAAGCTACTTTACTGGAATGGCATCTGTGCTTCCCTGTCAAATTTGAGAAAAACTCAGTCATCTGATGTTTCCAAATACCTAGAAACAGGATGAAAAAATGAAGAAATAGAAAAAGCGAGCGTGTGCGGGGATTGGCATAACACGAGAGAAGTGTTAGGAGAAGCATGGCTGGTAGTGGACAAAGTCAACTCATTTGGTGCTTCACTTTGACCTTTAAATAGTCTGAGTTTGAACATTGATGTTAAACAATATCAAACCATCAAATAGAGGTTGCTTATACCTAATTGGTTAGCAATAAAGAGCAAAGTAATATTAGTTAAACTATGAATATTGTACTTTACTAAGGATTGATGGAAAAAATGACAGTTACAACTGACTTTGAAACGTTCAGTTACACAAAAAATCCATCAAATTTTATCAAGCCCTGAAACCTCTGAACTAATCTAAGTCACAGGTCACAGAAAGCTTACAAACGGAATTGGGGTATACCAAGTTAGGTTAATGGCGGGAGAAAACCAGAGAACTCAAAAAAATCCCTTAGGAGAATGCAATGATTTTAATCCAAGACACCAATACCAGCAAACCATAAGTCATAAGCAAGCAATGAGCTTGCCATTGGCACATTTATAGACTGCTATCTTCATAATATGTGAACTCAATAGCTGCAAAACTAATCAGTCGGTACCTTTTCAGTTTTTTGATTGGCGGCAGCAAAAAACATCAGCTTGCAGCTACAGAATTTGCATGTTTATGACAATAGCAGTAGTTGGTAAGATCTTAAAAGCCTATTGTCTACACATTTGTTATTTTTATTTAGCATTTATGTGTATTTTCACACTTATTATCTATAGTGGGCTTGAAGAACCCAACAAAAATGACCGCTCGCCAACATGATTGGCTTCATAGCTCAGTTGGCAGAGCATCGCACCGGCATCGCGGAGGTCATGGGTTCGATTCCCGTTGAAGCTTGAAATCACTTTTTCAAGTCTTGTCTTTACAGTGTTCGCTTAGATCGCTCATTCACTGTGATGATCAACACATCTATCATTATTCCACCACAGTTCTGCCCATTCAATTTTCACACTTATTATCTATGGGGGCTTGAAGAACCCAACAAAAATGACCGCTCGGCCAACATGATTGGCTTCATAGCTCAGTTGGCAGAGCATCGCACCGGCATCGCGGAGGTCATGGATTCGATTCCCGTTGATGTTAAACACAGATCCCCCAAGTAAAACAATAAAGAATTACTGACCTGATAAGTTTTGATTTATTATTCAAACAGAGAAGAATCCAAACAGTTGGGTCAAGAATTGGAATGCCAAAGACACAATTCTGAAGCAGTTATCAAAGGCCATGAAGAAGATCGAAGGAAAAAGACAAACAGTACAGGTGAATATGTCATATATATGGTTAGGTTATACAACGGTTTTTCTAGAAATAGCATACCATAATGCACTCGTATATTCAATAATAATGCCATAAGTCTATATCCATTCTGATTAATGACGGGTGGATGTATTTTCAATTGTGTGGGGGAAAAGATCAACTTTCAACCACAATACAGCTTAGATGTTCTGCTTTCCGGGATTGGGATAAATACTAGTTATACCATGGCCTTTTGGGTTTTTTTTGTTTTTGTTTTGTTTGTTTGTTTGTTTTTTTTTTTGTTTTGCATTCGTTTGGCTGATTTTCAACTGTGTGTGTGTGATAAATACTAGTATACAATTGCTTTCCTGGGTTTAATAAAATAAGGGCTTTTTTCTTTAGTGAATAATGTGTGGTGTATGATCATTAAATCCAACTGGCCATCAATTGCTTTTTTGTGAGTAATATTTTCTTAGGGAAGAGGTCTCATCCCAGGGACAAGCACTGACAGCACTAGATAAACAACATCAAGAACTAATCACCAAAATGCAACAAGAACAACACGACCGCGCAGTCAGCACAAAGAGAGCTGCAGGGAAAACTAGACCAGAGTCTACGGAGAAGCGCAACAGCTAAAGCAACAGTTTAACAGACGCGAAGAATGACGATTCCAACAAAACCCACGCCATGAAGGCAAAGGGATCAGACCATTGCCGATCTGGGACAAGAAATCAAATCTCTAAAACAAGAGAAAAACACCATGCTTGTTGAGCTGGATCGTGAAGCGACGAATAGAAAGAAATTGGAAGATCAGCTGAATGCTGCTAAGATGAGATCACGCGTAAAGAAGACTGCATCAAGAATGCTGATAGCAAAGCAACGGAGAAGATAGCGGAGATGGAGAAGATGAGGAAACAAGCCTTGTGTGACCTCGAAAACTTGCGTACTGTGCAGACCAAGTTAGAGGCAGAGAATAAAGAGCTTAAGAAATATCTAGAAGCATCATCGTGCAGTACAGGAAAGAAGAACAAGAAATGTTGGAGCTGAAAGAAAAGGTAGAAGTGTATGAAAGAGACATTCAGCGGCTGAATCAAGAGATGCATGAACTGAAGGGGAGCATCAGTGAGAATAAGGAGAAGCATTCTAAGCTCGAAGCGAAGCTAAAAGAAGCTGAGCAAATGACCCAAGCCAAGGACAACGATATCAAAAACATGTGTAACAAGGTTGACGAACTTGAGCAAAGATGTGTTTCACTTGTACAGGAAATGGAAACCAAGAAAAATGAGTATGATGAAATAAATAAGAGAAATTCTGAACTTCTAAGTAAACAGAAAATACCGAAAAGGTACTCGAAGCCAAGACATCAGAGGTGAACAGCATGAAGAAGTCAGTGTCCGAGAAGGAGGTATTCAAAGGCAGCTGTATTCAGACCAAGAAAACAAGGTCGTTCAACTGGAAAAAACAACTTGTGGAAGAGGCAAACAATTATGCCAAGCTCCAAAGTGAAGTTCATAAAATTAAAAAGAGATCTTGAAGAAGAGAAAAGAGCGGAAGATGAACAGAGGAAAAAACTCGAAGAAAGCTCGTCACTCCTTCGGGAACAACAAGAAAATGCGTACTCGAAAAGATAAGAACATAGAAGAGCAGAAAAAGAACTTAGAACGAGATGGTAGTGCTAGAAGAAAAAGGTGCGCTTATAAAGAAAGAAAAGGATAAGGAAAAGCAGGAGTTTTCGAGGTTGATGAGCCAGAAAACGAAGAACTCTTTGGTCTTTAGATGAACTGAGAAGAAAAGCCACGAGGTGACGAAGCTAAGAGAAACACAACATTAACCTACAGAACATGTTGACTGCACATACGAACAGAGAAAGCAAAGATGGAGGAATCTTTCAAAGAGCAATGCAGAAATACCGCCAAGAAGAAGAAGAACTCTGGCAAAGTGCGAAGAGCTTGAGAGAGAAAAAGCGACTTTCAGTGAGAAGGGAGAAAAACCTGAACATTGCGAATGAAGCTCTGAAACGGGACATCAAGGCGTTACAAGATGATTATAAGAAAGCGTGTGATCGTTTTCTGACACAAAGTCTGAAGATTTTAAAGAATTAGTGCGATAAGCATGTAGCTACTACGAAAGATTTGAGCACGGGTGGTGTGTGAGGCAAGCCGGGGGGGGTCGCTGAGCAATCGAGACCTGCCATTAAAGCTTCCGAGCAACGATTGAAGGACTTCCCGAGAAGAAAAGGAACATTCCTTAAAGAACTTGCTGTGAAAAAAGAACTAATGGCATCGTTGAAGAGAGACTTTGAACGCTTCTTTCAATTCTGAACAGCAAGCATTAACTTCAAAGGCAGAAGAGTCAAGATGTGGCGCTTTTGTGCCGAAAATATGGACAAACAAAGGGCCCGCTGGACGAAAAACGCATGACCAGTCAGAGCATGGCGGGTCCAAGATTCCGAAGCTGTGCAAACTGCGTTAGAGACTGTCGGGGTACCTCATTTTTGACCCTGAAGAAGCGTACAAACCAAGAACAATGTATACAAATAAAGACTCTGATATAGAAAACTACCTCGCTGGGCAACTACAAACAGCGAATCTGCATTGAATAAGCTGCAAGGAGAACTGGAAGAGAAAAAACAGGAGTGATCTTGAGCAGAGATAATCAACAGCTAAGCTGCATAACGAAGAACAGAGCGAGATAATCAAGACCAAGGAACAAGAAATTGTGCTCCACCTTAAAGATTTGGAAAACTTAAGGACCTGTAAGCGAAGATGAGATGATGAACCTGAAGCAGAAGCTGAATGGTCTTGATAAAGAGTTTTCTGAATTGTTGGAGAAGAAATCTCACCTGGAAAAATGCTTTAGGATCCAAAGACAACGAGATTGACTCTGTAAGAAAATGAATATCGGAGCTATGGAAAATCTCTTACTGAAGCGCAGAAGGTGATTCAGATAAATGAGCAAGAGATTGCTGGATAAATGCGTGCAATGAAGAATTTAGCGAACAAGCTAAAAAGCTATTATGGGGAGACACTTCGTGTGCAAGAACAGGAAGAAAGCGCAAGACTCAGATTGAGCTGACTACAAACAGCTTCATTCAAACGTCAAGAGATAACGAACCAACCGGCAGATTCAATGAAGAACTGGAACATCTGAGAGAGCCAGGTATCGCAAATGAGGCCAGTCCTTCTAATTACTACAAGTAATGTTATTCATGCTCAAGAGGAACTCCAGGCGCAAGACACTGAACTGCCAACGTGCAAACAAGCTGTCGAGCATAAGGAAAGTACGAGAGTCTTAAAACGGAGAAAAGGTTGTCAAGATCATTCAGAATTTGAATTTGGTGTTGGAAATGAAGTCCAGGGGGAGTCTCACAGAGACGAGCGTTCAGCATGCCGAATACATGGGTAGAGATACAGTAGCCGATTATCATTGAAGGAATCCGATGCAAATGCTAGATTTCTGAGTTTGGACAGAATTACTGCAACGAGTATGCAAGAGTTTAACTATTGGAAGAGGAATTGAAAGAAGCGGTGGAAAGTTAGTTCCATGGAAGAAGAAATGTCGAACTATTCGAAGCAATGATGGGATGACAGTGCAGCAGAGTGGTGCTCGTCCCTACAGACCAAAACACAGCATTAGTATAGAAGAACAACACGTTGGTGTGAATGTCTGAACAACAGAAAGAAACTTCAGATCCAAGAGAAACAAGAAGATTGGAGGTACCGGCCCACTCAGCTGTTGACAAGGCTTCGCTCTGACAAAATCTGATCGCGAAATGAGAGTTAAAGATAAAGGCTGTCCACCGTTGCGAGCCGAAGATCCAGACTTCAAGAAATAGCTTCCTTTGAAGAGTGACTTGGCAAGCGAAGGAAAAGAAAACTGAAACTCTCAAAGCAAATGGAAATTGTCAAAATCTTTTAGCAGTTACAAGAGAATGCCAATCTTTCCGAAAAAACCACATTTGATACCATTATTGAAACAAGAAAGCGAGCTAGATATGTTTAAAGCAGAGATAGAGAGTATCAAGGCATCTTTGACACACTACCTCGAATCTGTAGCGAAATGCACCGAACTTCAAATGAAAGCCGATGTTTAGTCACCAAGGTTGACACAAGAGAATTGATAACCATCAAAGAAGAGCAATTGAAACAACTTTCTTCCAAGTATTAAGAGCTACAGAAGAATCGTAGTATTGAGAGCAGAATGTAAAAAAGAATGGCCATGTTAATTTACCGCCCAGAGAACTTAGTACACTGGTGCTCCAAAAATTGAAATTTGTCCAACTGATATAAAACAAAACAAGAATTCGTTCCAATCCGTCCGAAGAGTCCGAATAATGCAACGAGATTGAAAATGGATACACGACAGATGAACGATTCGTCTAACACAAGAAAGATCTAGACGCTGCTTTAATTGAAAGAAAAGGTTTGTCGTTGCTAGAGGCGAAGGAAAAGGAGGTAACTCAAGTTGATTCAGATTAATACGAATCAGTTCGAGCGAGAGAAATGATACACGACTTAGTATGTAGAAAATGACTTACGATTAAAATCGAGGAGTTTTAAATGTTCAGAGAGCAAAAAGTTGCATTTTGAAAGATGATTGAGACCTTTGAATTCAGAGAAA
>WHPX01000398.1:37500-161862 GCA_011057435.1 Actinia equina | reverse complement strand
TACTCATTTCCATCTTGAGTGATCAATAGAAAAGGCTTAACCAAGGTGATAATAGACTTATACCGAGCCACCTGCTACGGCATGAAGGGTCATAATCTAAACTGCGCAGGGTCTATCAGAAATGGCGTGATGCCAACCATGTACTACTGTACTGGTTAAATTGTATTAGCTTCCGCTCTATGAACGTCTCCGTAAAGAGAGACGAACTCTCTGGACCCAGACAGACCTTTTTGAAATGCCCTAGATTGTGACACTACCGATTAAAAGAATGGCACATTTACCATACCCATCCAAGTTATTGATATTCTTTTATATAAGTAATTGTAGCTATAAACTCATAGTCTTCAAAATAAAGAAGAAATATAGCTTAAGGTATCAATCTCGTTGCGTCGTTGTTAGACCAGCACCATAGTTGATTTTCCTGTGTCTAGTGGTTAGGGTTTCCGCCATTTGGACAGGGTCGTGAAACGTTGAGAATAATCGCTTTGGTTCGGGTCGCGGTGAAAAGATTATCGGGACTTAGGATCGCGGGTTATAAGTATGGCCCTTCCGGTCCTTTTGCTTTTTTTTTTATTTTTTTTTTTTTTTTTTTTTTTTGTTTGTTTTTTTTTTTTGTAATTTATATTGTGGTTTGTCAAAATAACATTGTGCTGTTTTGACCTTTGCTTTTACAATTTTTCTTGTGATCTATTGCCGGTTCCGAAGGTTAAGGGGGAAACTTGGTCGAGCCTTGGCAATTGCAGTGCATTCTGGGGCTGTTTGTATGGAACTAAATAGTCCCATCTTGGAAGACTTGCGAAATACTTGCCCTAACAAACACCACAATGCACTGCAATAACCAACTCCCGCGGTCTCGTCCCAGTTTTTATCCCACCGCGTAACGGCTAATATAACACGCCTATGAAAATTAAGCAGTATTGTTACTTAAGGGCAAAAAATCGATCCATTCTTATGATATAACAATTCAAGCTTAAATATACTGAGTAGTTTTAGTTTGACTTGCGCAACGCAAGTATTTTATTATATATGCATTATCATTATTGCCTTGGCTTGATTTTACGAAGGGTGGATAGCACATCCGACGGATACTCTTATCATTGCTGACGATAAGTTTTAATTGAAAGCATTGACTTATCCCTGTATAAGGATTATCCATCAGATATGCGATCCACACTTCGTTATCCGGACCCGGCATGTTCTTTTAAAGCGTGTTTAATCATCTCAATTATAACTAACCATATCCTTGTAACAACCTAACTAACTTGTATGTGTGAAGGAAACGATTATTAAATGATATCATTCATTCATAAATTGGAGAATTATTCTGCAGACGGTAAAAAAAACAAAAACTGTTTGTTTAGAGAAAAACTGCAGTTTATATTTCAAAGTTTTTAAATCTGAGCGTCTACATGGCTGGTGTGATAAAAACAGTTACAGCTTTTCTCATTTTAAAATCTGTGCAATTATCTGCTCAATTTGCTTGCATGTTAAACATTGAACACTTGCATGATTCTTTCTCGATATTAATGATGAATTCTTTCTGGCTCCCAGCATCAAATCTGCCACCCTATCTCCCTACTTTATCTTTAAATGAATTGAACTGGAGTGTTCTATAAACAGTTATTATTTCGAACAATTTTTTTTTCTTGATATTAAATCTCTTCCCTACAAACATCAATGCTTCTAACCTATAACGATTGCATCTCCAAGATAGAGTTGTTACATCCTATGAGATCCTATAGATTCAGGAGTAAGAAACTTCAAATAAATTTAAACAATAGATAAGAAAATATGATCTATTTTCTTGTTGTGGTCCTAAAGAAACAAGAATTAAACAAAAGAGCACAGCCTTTCGTGTGAATCATGTTTTTGCGGTCTGATCAAAGTCAGCCGACGAGCGTCGATTTTTTTTATCTTACGGAAAAATCTATCCTGATCTCTTTGATCTGTATCCACTGAAATCTGTGGGTTAACTTTTCACCTATGTATTCTTATCAAACAATGATTGCTTAAGAAGGAATTTAACTGCTTGAAAGAGCCGGGTCATATATGTAAAGAAAATCTGATTTTAAGATTATGTGGATGGAATTAGTTTTTAACAGTATGCTGCTCACAGCTTAGCTGTTGAAATCCGGATCATATTCTAATCAAGGGAAAGACTTCGACACTGGTAGTGAAAACTACCATCGATGATACAGTAATGATAAAAAGGTAAATTATACACCGTGAAAAGATGAAAAAACTTACTGACGTTTCGGACGCTAGTCCTTCGTCGGAGTAAAAGAGAAAGAAGTGATAGAAAGGAGCGTATATATGATAGAATAAGACAAAAGAAACCAATCGATGATAGAGAAGATACGAAGCCAAAGTTGGTGTTTGAATGACAATAATTAGTTTTCGAAACAAAATTTTAAAGAAAAAATGAGGAGAGAGAGACAAAAAGAAAGAAAGAAGGGAAAGAAGAAAGGAAGAAAGAAAGACAAAAGAAAGGAAGGAAAGAAAGGAAGAAAGAAAGAAAAAAGAAAGGAAGGAAGAAAGGAAGAAAGAAAGAAAGAAAGAAAGAGAGAAAGAAAGAGAGAGAAATAGAGAGAGAGATAAAGAAATAAGGTAAAAGCAGTAAAGGCAAGCCTTGCTTTCCGCAAATGAACATCCTTTAGTGAATGAAATCCTAACATATAAGTACTTACCGTTTTGTGCTTATAGAACGAAAACAAGCTTATGCCATACGCTATGTCAAGCCAGTATATATAATATCAACTAAGGCAATATCAATGACAGTGTTACCAATCATTTGGCATTATTTTATTTATTTATCTGTTATTTTTTTTATTTTTTTACATCCTTAAACACGCCACAAAACAAACGTCTTTCAGTTATCTACAAACCTGTTTTCTAGACCAAACTAGTCATTTATTTAAAATTAAAAATAGTACAATCTATCTTACCTTCCTGTCTTTTCTGTTCATTCTTTGCCCAGTCACTTTTTTTTTAACTTTGCTTTGAATTAACAAAAGTCTCTATCGGCCGTCGCTCTTTGTTAACCACTTCCCGCGCATTCTTCCGAAGTACAGACTTCCAAAATATACCTATACTTTGTCTGTCTGCGACAATAAGCCATGGTAATCAGAATTAAAAGGAAAATATGGTTAAAACTTCCTGCCGAGAATTTATTTTAGTACGTAAAAGCAAAGGTGGGCGAAATGAATGGATCTGACAAATAACAGATCGTTGCGTAAAATAGAGTAGCGCCGCAAGACAAAGCCGTTTTTGCGGGTGCTTTAATGCTTCAATCATAATAAAATTAAAGACAGAATGTTACAGAAAAATACAAAGCGTAAAACCTTTATATTATTTTTGCCAGCACGAGTCACCTTATAGAATTTCTTATAGCCGATTTCTTTTTGCGATCTTCGTAAAGAAAACGTTCAGAACTATCAATGACTATTTAATTGCTATTCAGGTTAGTAACTCTGTACAGCGTAATAACGAGGAAGTTTTCAATCGTTCACAAAGTTCTACTTCCTTAGGGAAACTTATACAATAGGTGAAGCTCTTTGCGTCTTTGCAGTCACGTTCATGACTAGTCTAATTTTTCTTTAGGTAAAGCAAAAAGTGAAGAGGTTTGGTAGAGATGGAGTAAAGAATGAAGGCAGAAGTTGAAAACAGAAGCCATGGAATCATTATTAAGATAATTCATATGTGTGATAAATCAAATATATAAACATGGACGTACCTTTACGATACGGGGTTCTTTCCACCGATTATTGTAACATTAGTAGCTTCCATTCATTTCCTTGTCTTGCTTCCTTTTTCTATACTTTCATCCTTTCCTTTCCTTTGCCTTTCCTTTTTTCCTTTTTATTTGTTTTCCAATCCTTTTGCTTCCACTTTTTTATATCTCCTCTCTCTTTCTCTTTATTTACTTTCTTTATCTATATATTTTTTTCTCCTATCCTTCCACATTTTTTTGTCCTTTTTTCGTTTAATTAGGCTCCTTTCCATTATATTCCTTGTATGTTTTCCCAATACTTGCTTCCAAAGTACATTAATATCGATATGGCACATGCAAAAATTTGGAAGTACCCAATTTATATTTTAAATGGAGAAATAATGAAGAAGAAAAAATTTACGTTGCTTTTCCAAAAATGTTCAAAAAATTAAAGAGTTTTTAAAGCACCCTTTATAAAAACGTAAACATTGCTATATATATATATATACTTGTTTAACATAAACAGCGTTACAAAAATCAGTTAAAAGAACTAGTTAATTCATCCATTCTTACCGGAAATTTTCCCAGTTCTTCCGGACAAAAATTATCGTTGAGAAATGTTTGGCTTTTATTAAAGATGTAAAAATCTTTCCACCGAATGAACGAGAAAAAGTCAAAAACGATTAATCATACCATCTTTCCTACCATGAGTGTATAAAACGTTGACCAGACAGAATACAAATTGACATGCTTAATTGAATTCGCCTAAAAATATCCTTCTAAAATAAAATACCAATCAACAATGAAAATGAATGTAAATAAGAAATATAGAAAAAATGAAAATGTGCCAAACATTAACTGACATCTTCTAAGAATTCCCCTATACGTACTTAGCTCTGTTGGATTGCACTCTTCCTTGGATCAATGAATACGCTTAAAAAACATCTAACCAAAAATTCATATTTCTAAGAAAAGCATCCAAGTCTTTATATCAGACTAAATTTCGATAAATCACATGACCAAACATCTTACTGATGAATTGAAATTGCTCTTTTCAGGCTTCAAATAATCGGGGCTTTAGACTCAATTACGGATTTGACACAAAATAAATTTATCTTTAAAATCCTATATTTCTCATGACCAATTCCATCCAGACGATCAAACTTCTTCCAGAAGCTGAAGAATTGAAGACGTAAGCATGCAATCATGGTACATTAAACTCTTGAGTTAGTTCCGACAATGGTCATGAAATAAATTAACGTAATCCCGATAGCTTTATGATTGCAGGACCCTAGAGGATCTATAAGGATACATGGGCTTGATTGTGATTGGCGCAATACTTTTTTTCGTGTCCACATTTTTTAGCTTAAATAAGAGACACAAAAAACTCGATGTTTTTGACTCTATTTCCTGGTGGCTTTTCCTAAGGTGACTTGGATTAGTGTATCTCATTGATGTACCAATATCCTTTTTTTCCCTTTTTTTCTTTTTCCTGCAAATCGCCTTCGCAGCTGACGAAGGTACCCTCGGTATCTTAAATTATTGCGCGCACTAGTGCATTCTTACCGTCGCTTTAAAATAGATAGATACTTATTTCACTAAAGTTAGTCCCCAGGCAGTTATATTTCACAAAGAGTCGTTCGTATGAGAATTATTTTGAATGTTAAAATTCAGCTTTTGTACCTCTTCTTCTTTCCAGGAGAATATTTGTTGAGGTTTCAGCAGCTTAGAAAAATGATCAAATTTCAACAATGTTCAATTTTATCGATTCCCTGAAGCAAACTCTGGATTGAACAATTTTAAGTCACGTCAAGACACTCATCTCAGTCTCACAGCGGATCGAATTGGAATCTAGCGTTTAATGAAGGGGAAAACCTGAGAACACAGAGGAAAAATCCTCGAATCAAGGGCGAGACCTAACAAACTCTACTCACGTGATGCTGCGCCCAGTAACAAACCCAAGATCACGAAGAGATGAGAGATGATTGCGCTACTAGCACGCAAACCTCGACGCCCATACTCGTAGGATTGCATAAAAATATCCCACCCCACTTATGCAGAGTATTTTTTGGCACATGCCCCCATGATCCTTCGTGGTGACTATTAAATAAAGTACTTTTCTATGGAACATGTCTCGTGCAGTATTAATTCACAGCTTTTAGTTATTTTCTGATCTGTTATACCCTAGAGGGTCGACATAAACCTTAACAAAACAGACCGTTTAAAGAGCCGAAGTTTGAGATAAAAGCATTAGCTTGAAGCCAGACTGTTCTAGTATAATTACTGAAATACAATCACGATCTTGCTACTTATTTTATCAAGTAAAACACATTCGACAAACATGAGCTCGAATAAAGAAAGCTGCATAATAGAAAAAAAATGGCGACCCTTAATGATTTTAACTTATAAGCGCAATACCCTAGTTATACAAACGTCGGTAAATTTGTCAATGTGAGTCTTGAGTTATGTTTTTTTTATAACGCTTGATCATGACATAATGAATCTTCGTAGGGCTACTAAAAAAGGTGTTCCTTCTAGTGTTGGTATTGGTTTTTCATTCAAGATTTAATTCATCTCGTTCATTTGCGGCCCGCCATTTTGCCAAAGGGTCTATTAATGACTAACAAGTAAAACAAAAGTAAACGGTGGAATAGTACGTGTCTACTTCTATGTATTGTGTTTACTATTTCTCTCGAGGCAAGTATTACCACCACTTTAATATATATACAGAAGAGTGCTTTTCATAAACCCGTGAAACAAATACCATTAGTTAGTGTGTAATAGTTAAATGACAACAAAAGAACACAATGGAATTAGGATCTACTAATTTATATTGGGCTAGTGTGTATTTCTCGGGTTTATGAAAGTCACTCTATACTTTATCTAGTGAGATTTATACTCGATATCACCTCAATTATTTTTAATCCGCTTAACAGAATAACCCAGTACGTTATCTTCTAATTATTTGTAATCCTGCTAATCCTTCTAATAACATACATGAAAAAATTACTCAATTCTGATTGGCTAAGAGCAGTGTTGTTCAAATTTTCTAATAAACTATCGCAACAGAATATTGGTCTTTACTTTACTGAACTTATTATATAGTATTCCTTTAACAACAATTATTTTATATTCATATATTAGATAACCGATATAAAAGATATTGAAGTAACTATTTCATTTAATTAGTTATCAATAGTTAGTTTTTAAAAAATAGTTTTTAAAAAGTTAATCACTTTATTTTTTGGAGCATAAATTTCGTAACCAAACTCAAAAATATTTCAGAGTAAAAATGTCAGTAAACATTGGTTTCCGAAACGTTAACGAGGAAGAAGAGAAGAATCGAGGTATTATGATTTTGGTCAGGATTTAAAGTCGTAATCATACCTTTAATTTTAGCTTGGTTGGTAGAGAAAAAACGAGGACTTTCGTAGACCTCTGAGCAGGTAGATTTCAGAAGCCAAGCGCAGCTGTAATCATGAATGCAGACACTAGAAGAAGAGAAGAGAAACAAGGTGGTCGAGATAAACCAAACATGCCAGAATATAAAGCACTTTTGGATGACGAACGAGTGGATATTAACGTTGAACTAAATATTTCATTTGCTGAGAGGCCAATACTCTATAAGTAGTCAAATAAGAAGATAAGACAAAGGAAAAAGCGCTATCTGAATGAAAACACTCTTGAAACCTGAAGAATGGTCCTTGGTGAGACGGGGAAAGATTAGAGACGAGACTAGGAAAAGTGCACGCACTATAACGAACTTGTTCAATTCTTCTTGCGTGTTTGAATTGATGAGCCTATCGTCCTCTTATAGGCAATATGCTTTATAAGAGTAGCACCTCTCTAAAGCGACCGCCTTGATGTCTCGATCACTGATCATCGGCAGTGATTATATATTACATAAATTTTAATTAATAACACCATTGGAAGTTACGGCTGCTATCGATCTTTTTACTCTAGTTCTTTGTCCGTATGGGAAGCAAGATGCCGCCCGTCACTAATGAAAGTTTATACTCTAGCTTCCTGACTAACTGGTTCGTCTTCTTTGAGTGAAAGGATATTACTAATATTAAATATTTATCTTTAGGCAAATCAAAAAAATTCACCAGCAAATCTCTTTCCTTCTCATCATGATTTTCTTTCTTTCATTATCTTTTCTCCTTTTCCTTGTGTTCTCTTTTGTTTCCATTTCGCATTTCGGTCTCTTCTTCATTTTTTTCTTCTAACTTTCGTACGCACGAATAAAAGAAAGAGACAAAGTAAATTCCCACACCTCTAGATCCCAATGTGTCGAAGTTTTTTTGAGTGATTTAGCTATAAATATTCGATTTAAGGTCCGCTTCTTTTCCCTATATATACCTCCTATCTATCTAGTGTCCTTCTTTCCTTCTCCTTCTCCTTCTGATCTCATTCTCCATCTTTCTCAGTCATTCTCTTGATTTTATTTTTCTCTTTCTCTGTTGTCCCCTGATTCATTTTGCAATGTCTATACTTCTTATTTCGATGACTTCAATAACGAATGCAAATAAAAGTCGTGTCTACGTGGAGAATCGGCTTATTTTTATTTTTATTTTAATTATTGTAGTGCCTATTTAATTACATCTCAATACATGTGATGACTGTCTTTATTAGGCGTCCGCTGTTAGTAAAATGGATCTTCCCTCGTCTAGATACTTTTTGACACGTAAATAGTTTTCATTCGATTCATTCACTCATCCATATATTCTTGCAAACTCAACCACAAAACTTACAGCTCAAGACAGTTTATCACGATAATTGTCTCAACACAGTCAACACACTTGCAAGCCTTAAAAGAAATAGGAGTCATGATCACTTCTTTTGTCTACAGAAGCTGCTCTACTCTACAAAAACAAAAGCAAACAAAAACAAGGCCTTACAGTTCTAAGAAAAAAGCTAGAGAAATCTAGACTTCTGAAAATGCGTACAAACAAAACAGAAGGGAATGAAAAAACATTAGGAAAAACTGAGCATGAATGATGACTTGGCTTGAAGCAAAACATTACAACTGAACGCGCACAAACAAAACAGAAGACTAAGAAGAAAGAAAAATTTTGAAAAATGAAAAATTGGATTATTTAAGCGCTTTAAAAATGAAAGTTACGCAAATACGCACGATTTTTTACTGTCTGCGGTACAGTTGCCTTTATAAATGATTAGAATTGTTATGTACTAACAAACGATTGTTTTTGCTAACGAGTCGAACTATTAAGTGATAACACATTTCAAAAATTAATTACAAATAAGAAACGAATTTTAAGTCTCGAGAGGACAAAATAAAGATAATTCGCGGGAAGGTAAAGAGCGCGGTGACATTTTTTAAAACTGAGTAGGGGTTTTAAAAACGTATGGAATAACACGTTCTGCAGACAGCGCGCGTGGGAGGATCTTTGTTCGACTTATTCGACATTTTATAATTTCGAGGCTCTAAATCTAAAAAGCACAAAGTTCGATTTCATACCACATAAATATATGCATCTAAGCGGTATTTAGATTTAGAATTCATAGGGGGGAAATGCATTTTTTCTTCCTTATACGAGTGAGTTTCATCACCAAAAAATATGGAAAACTCGAGTATTTGCATTATAGTTAACCAATGAAATTGCAGAACGAGCGCGTATATTTGGTCACGTGAATATAGCCTCAAAATAGTAGTAGATCTCATGGACGAGCTTAAGCAATACTCATTAGATTTTCCTGTGGGAATGGTTCTATGTGACCTTGGAGAGTGAAATTTTAAAAAATGTAGTTATTTTTCCTGGTTTTTTTTTTTTTTTTTTTTTTTCGTCGTGTTTTTGTTTCAGTTGTGATTTTTGATTATATTTGACGGATTCGTTTTCATTAATGAATCTTCGAATCGAATAATGAAATCAAGAATCCAAAGATAAAGTCATTAATGACTTCTACGTGTTCACGCTTGAGGTGGTTTGACTGTAATTTCAATTATACGCTGTACATATCGATCTCGTTTGACGGTACAACGTCGAGGAATGCTTAACTATCACAATAAACTTTGTTCGTTTTGGTGCAATGTTTCCCCATTTCCTAAGACCACGTGTCATTCTCTTGAGATTAAAATCCTTTGCTTTAGTTGTATCCATATTCATGGATCTACAACCGTTAAACAAAGAAATGATACAAGAGGGAATAACATGTGGACAGAAATAGGACGACACACGAGGTCTAGTTTTCCTTAGGTCCCATTTGTTTCATCAAGTGTTAAAATCTGTATTTTTCACTCAACTCTTCTCCACGACTAACAATAACAATAATATATGTTCCGTAACAGCTCTTCAGATCTAATACGTTTCTCTCTTTAATTACACAAGTTACTGATCCAAAAGTGGTGCCTGTGGCATAATTCAGATATTCGCTTCAGCGGCAATGAACGCCGGATGGATCCGTTATCACCCTATTGGCTGCCGCAACTCGAGGGCAATAAGATATGAGAAGTACGGAAGATTAGTAAACACAGTTAAGTGGTTTGTATTGAATAGAGTTGATGATCTGATAATGATATACCTCTTGAGACATCGATGGAATATCAGATAACGGCATGAGTTTTTGTTGTTGTAGTTACATATGATGCTTGTCTCAGTGGATTAATCGTCCTGGGAAACTTGGTAACATTATGTCATAGGAGGCAAGGTGACTTGACACTTATATGATGTCATGTTCATTTTTAGTTTAAAGTTTCGGAGCTTAAAACAAACGTAATCTAACTAGAGGGACTAGAGGGACTAATACGGTTCAGAATTAACACCAAACTTAGATGTTCTTTTTTCTAATATAAGTATTTACACAGAGCTTTAGAAAACAGCCCTAAGTGTAATAAGCACCTATAGGCGTGGACATAAATCTTTTGTCTAGGCCACTCGCTTTCAAAATATGATCTTAATTTAACACGAAAATCTCAGAGAAATAGCACAGAAATTCCAAGAAATGAAAACGTTTGATTTCTTTTGATACCTCCCTGTTAGCATTGCATCCAAAATAGTTGTAAGGATCATTATATTCCAATGGGATACTATCTAACCGACAAATACCTCAAGATGATGCAAGAGTATACGTTTTTGCGTACAGTGACCATCTTGCCAAAACGGCTAGAAAACGACCACGAAAGGTTGCTTAGTTATTCCTGAGTACGTGAACATATCAAAAGTCTGTAGTGTCATGAATACCGAACGACGTTACAAGATAATGTTGGCGCAAGGGTATATTGTCATTGTTGTGCTCAATGACCATCTAGCAAAAAACGGCAAGAAAACGTACCGACCGCTAAAGGGTGTCCTTATCATCATTGAGCACACATCAACCATACCTCTTGACAAAGCAGTGCAATTTTTATATTTAAGGTTATTTGTATATATAGGTGCTTAATAGGGCTGGAGAGTCGTTACAAGAAAACGATTACTAAAGGGTGTTGTTGACCGCAAAGCGCAGTAACCATGCATCTCAGTTGCCAAAATTGAACTTCAAAATTTTGAACAGTCCCAGTTCATGAACTTGTATATTAAGGTGCTTAACACTGCGTGTCCACTTGAAGAAAAAAATACAGTCTTTTGACTAAACGTTGTCGTTTGATTGGCTTCATCCCTACGCGCCTAGACCAAACAGGATCATGGGGATAATTAATTCACAGTTACTAGCTGCCTCATATGTTATTTAACACGTCTTGAGCTCGCTGTTTCGATCCCATTTAATTTGCTAAAACCATGCTTTGAGCATACGGCGAAGATTTAAACTGGCGAGCAGTTTGGATGACGCAAGTTCTGGGTAATTTACCCGTTATCCTTTTCGGTCTAGGGATGATAGGTAGGGATGATCCGATCGACGACAACGTTTAGTCAAAGGACTGTATATTACAAGAAAACGGGTACAAAGGGTGTTCGTGTGATATTGTTCTTGATATTGCTATGCACAAATTGTAACCACTTAGTTTGTGAAACAGTAAAAGTTTGCCCAAAACCAGCACCTAGTAACGAGAGGACCACACATATGTAAAAGCTATTCCTACATGTAGTAACAAATACTTACAAAAAAATATGACCAATCTGTGAAGTGGCTGAAAAGAAATTGCACTTTTTGAGGATAATGTGAAGGACTTGAATCGCAAGTGAAAGCAAAAGTTGGCAGTCAATGTCTTCTTAAGAGGGGAAGAGTTGAACTTCATGATTACAGATCACTATTCAATTGTCACCAGCCAAAACATGTCACGTTACCCTTAAAGAATCTTTACATCACAATTTTTCATTTTCAATTGAAACTTGCTGAAGTCTCACGTCAAATAAATGACTTTGCAACGCGACCCTGGCTTGCAGCTAACAGACGCATCATATCGATAAGATGTATCACCAGCTACGAGCCCCAATATCATGCTTTAACCGTTCAGTTTAGTTATTTAAAGCTGGAATAACGATATCTAATGCATAGTAATCAATATAAATAGAACAAGATAACTATCTCATGTTTGACGACTTAGCTGTTTTAAAAGTCGTTTGTTTTGTGAGTTACGCGAAAAGGACTTTCTGAAGTGGCTATCAAACGTCATATATCATCAGAACGAAATTTCATTGATTCCGTGCCGAGAGCTCTTTATTTCCATCGAAAAATACTCAAGCGAACGCCAGTGCGTCTCTACGTTGCCGTCTTTGTCGCTACTCACAAATTTATAGGAAAAAGTCAGTTTTACAAATTGAAGCTATTATGACTGAGCGACATCTTACTCCTTTTTGTCAACTTATCGAATTTTGGATTTGTTGGTTGACGTCTGTCACGTCACATCAAACTCTTAAACCAGAGTTTAAAACTGTTTAAAAAACGGCAATACTAACTGCCGTGATCGTATCAAAGCAGTTTTAAACGCATTTCAAATTGTAATCAGTAAATACTTTTGTCCGGTGGTGAAATATAATGACTAACCTTAAACAGCACTAGCACCGTCATCATCATTATTAATACCATCAACTGTAATTATCACTTATTATTTTGTTATCATCTTGACCACAACCACCACCACCATTACTATCATGATCTTCGATTATCATTATTATTAGTACCATCATTCGTGATTATCATTATTTCATTTTCATCTTGACCACAACCACCACCACCATTACTATCATTATCTTCGATTATTATTATTTTTAGTACCATCATTCGTGATTACCATTATTTCATTTTCATCTTGACCACAACCACAATGACACCATTATCATCATCGGTAATCACCGCTTTTATTATTGCTATTGCTTTGTGCTATTCAGCGGCTTCAAATGTAGTCATATAGTCAAACAATGGTCTAAATTCCATCCATGGAAAATGCAATTTCTTGCGAAAAACAATGCATTGTCCCTACGCCTTAAAAATGGCTCATGTGAAAACACTCCGAGATAACAACGAACGCAATAACAGCAATGATAATTGTGCCCTTGCGTTTTGGTTCAATAAAACCAGTTTTTACTATTTTTAATCTAATTATCGTCTATTTGTCTTACTTTCTTATCATGTTTTCCTGCTCTTGACACCTACTTCATTTTTTATTTTATTTTCTTCCTCTCCTTCCTATACTTTCTATGGCATATTTACTTAACCATCAATATTATTTACACCCCTTCTTCGTGTTGTTGACCATCCTCTTCACCATTAAGCTCCAAAAACAAAAATCCGTCTCATAAAGTAATAATAATTAACACTAGCTTTAAGCGGTACATGTTGAGTAACCCATAATTTGAAAGGAAAATAATTGCGCCCTCAATGAAGCCTTTGTGTTCAGAGAAGCATCATCCGTGATAGATTTGTGTACTCCAAGCCATCGTTTTTATGCCTTTTCTATTCATTTAGCTAGCTGAAGTGTTATAAATAAAAAGAGCTTCCTTTGCTTCAGGCATTGTTGAAAAACGTATTAAGATTTTGGCTTCTTGGTAAATATACATATATATATAAAGAAAAGTAAAAACGGTAAAAATGGTAAAAACTTCTTCAATCAAGCTTAGTACTTCATTTACCCCTTTTTTTCTCGCGTTGAGACATTCTTCAGAAATTTGTTTGAAGTTTGTCAGAAGTTTCTTTTGAAAAACAATCTTTAGGTACACTGTTGCACGAAATAAAAGAGAGCCCTTAGCTAACTCAGTCAATGACGAAGTCAACATTATCATGTGTTGAAAAGATCTATGTAATTTAATTTAACAAAATAAATATCACCATGAACCAGCGAAACCCATAACGTTTCTAAGCAAAGACACTTTCTTTTCCATCTAAATATGGCTGCAGTTTTTAGTAATGAAATAGTGTTGAAATATTATACATTCATTGATCTTTAAAACTAACAACAACAACAACAACAACAATAATAACAACAGGTGGTTTTTGACAGTTTTGAGACGCTGAGGGGATTTTTAAAACTAGATGACAGAAGCAACCTAACGAAAGCTATCAAACTAGCACTGCAGGGCATTGTAAGCGATATGCCTTTGGACATCAATCTGCGGGATATTAATGTGTCCCAAATATCGCATTATTCGCATGTTGAGATGTCAGTAAAAACTGGAACGTGCATGCTTGAAAAATATATAGAAATATATAAAATATATAAAATATCTACAATAAATGAATGAACGAGAGGATTATTTAACAAGGGAAGGAAAAGACTAGGAAACAACTGAATAAAGAAACGAGTGAAAGAACTAACGAGCGATAAAACGAATGAATGAAATCATATATATAGTGAGAAAAAGAAGAAAGAAAGAAAGAAAGAAAAACAAGAGGCTAATCGCTCGTTTTATTAGTTTATCATTATTGAATGGTCGGTGCTTCTAATTAATACTCATCTTGTCTCGTTTTGTCGTTTCTTCCGGCATCTCATCGAAACATCGACACCAAAATCAACAAAACAGAATATTTTCTAGAAAGAACTTCTTGGCTAGGTAACGATTAACCCTATCATAACAAACAAAAAATAAATTGCCAAAGATTGCACAAATAAACGAAAATCAGTTTTATGACCTCAGAAAGTTAAAAATAAGTGATGATTGAAAGTCCAGCATTTTTTGAATATTGTTTAAAGAGTTCTTAAAGAATATTAGAGAGAGATAAATAAACTTTACATTGGAGCTTTATGTTAATAATTAGTAATCTTCTCACAAATACGAGGAATAACTACTCAGAGAGCTAGTTACATATGAATAATAATTTGCTAAGCAGAGCTTGCTAAGTGTTATAGTGAAGGACAAACTTGTTGCGTCGGTGTATAATGCATATCATATGATGGGTTATAGGTAAGCTGAACACCGTGAAATAAAAAGGGAACTAACGAGTAAACTAGTTTGGTTTGAGCTGCGTCGGTGTATAATGCATAAAATATGATGGGTTATAGGTAAGCTAAACACTGTGGAATAAAAAGGGAACTAGTTGGAGCTGCGTCGGTGTATAATGCATATAATATGATGGGTTATAGGTAAGGTGAAAACCGTGGAATAAAAAGGGAACTAGCGAGTAAACTAGTTGGAGCTGCGTCGGTGTATAATGCATATAATATGATGGGTTATAGGTAAGCTGAACACCGTGGAATAAAAAGAGAACTAGCGAGCAAACTAGACTAAGCTGCGTCGGTGTATAATGCATAGAATATGATGGGTTATGAGTAGTAATCTGTACAACGTGGAAATGGTTTTAGAATTAGAAATAGTTTTGGCTTCTACTCCTTCGTCCTACTATTACACAACGACTCGAGGCGATATACTGTAGTTTTAGTGAACTAATAATCTTTTAAGAAATAGTTCAGACTAAACGATTTTATAGTTTAGTAAGAAGTAGACAAAATTTCGTGAATTAATGTTGCCTCTAATGTGAATTAAATCCTGTTATTTAACCGAGATAAAATCAATTATATTGTTAAAGTTAAAGATATAGATCCAGTGCAACCGTCTCTCGTCATCAAAAAAAAAAAAAAAAGAATCAAAACTCAATTTAAACATCAATAACAATCACTGAAAAAAATTGAGCACTATTTACAAATTTGTTCAAGAAAATATCCACTTACCTTCAAAGATGTCCAACTTATTCGCAAGAAATCCTTTTTTTTGCAGTCTAGTTTGGTCTTGCTGTTACAACCACGCGACCTTCGCTGTCGGAGCCCTGTCTACACGTACAAAGTAGAACACATCATTTGAAAAAGTTGTTTTGATATTTTCTCATTAATTCAACTCTAGCCAAGGTAGGGTCGTTAAGTCAGAATGTAATGACAGGTTGCTATGACAACAGATGGAAAACAAAGTTAATAGAGGTTTTTCAACTAATGGAAAACAACACTTGGACAGAATTTTCGAGAAAAAGCTGGAATGAAAAACTGGAGTAGAAAACAGGTGAAAATTTTCGAAAAGTTAACATTTTTTTTCTATTTCCGAGGAAATATTTCAATTGGATACTTGTCAATCGGCTGAGATTAATATTCCAGCGTTGGGGATGTCCCGGAGATCTGTTATGGTTCCGTTCCACTTGCGGCGAAAAATGGATTTCAAAGCCACCTCAAACTTTATCGTTTTGACTGATTTATGCGTCAAGACCTATTTAGAAACGCTGTGCTTCATGTGAATTTTTCAAACGATTCTTTGAAGCTGTGATTAGAAAAAAATATGGATTTAAATAAAAATTAAACACAAAATTAGACTGGGGGAAAAGTAACGTTGTGTGTACATATGTGTATATGTCTTGTTTTTGTTTTTGTTTTCTATATTTTCTTCCCTCCTTTATTTAATATTGTGTTTAAACTTACTTTTTCTCACTTGGCGCAGTTTTGTTCCCAGACTCCTGAGTTACCGTTACGTTAGAGTGAGTAAGTTTCTCAATGTTTTACATGTACCATTTTAAAAAACGGTAACAATTTTACGGTTTATAATTAGGACTAGAATGACAAAGGAAGTAACCGTACTAATGCTTATCATAACAATTTTTTTATTTTATTCTTCTTCTTTTCAAAAAATAGCTTTTGTTTGCATAGGATCGCTCAATTGCTTCCTTACATTAGTAAGGGAAAAGCAGTTGGAAACACTAAACGTGGAGATGCATGAATAAATTGATAGTCAGTAAGATCAGTTGTTTTTGTGGGTTATAACGGTCCATGGTTAATAAAATTTCACAATCTTTCCCATGTCTGATATATTTCTTTTGCCACATTGAGCCTAGTTAAAAAAGAGTGACTTTGTGTTTTCGATGAGTTTCTGGAGTAAAGTATATTTGTACCGCAGGTTTGATATTGAAATCTCTTTCCACCACAAACTTATCGCCTGTGGTCGAGAATCTCCTATATGTTCGTTTTGACAGTCTCAAAATCGCTCCCACATTGGAGAGCTTTTCTCTCACGATGTCAACAGTGTCTTCATCGTCTACTAATGACTCTGGCAATTCTGATATGAGGTCAAGAAGCTCTGGTGTTGTGCTGGTTGTGGCAATAGAAACCGTGGTAGCAGTCTCCATGGCAACATCATTGGAATCTAACGACTCTGCTTCTGTTACTGGGAATGATATTTCTGGTGTGTCTGCTGGTTTAGGTTGAAGTTCCTTAGGAACGAGATCTTCGCGTCTAATGGGACATGCAAGGGACTCAGACGAAAAACCAAGATTCACATGAGAAGAAAATTCCTGCGATGATAGCGAGGTATAGCTAATACAATTGTCCTCCTCGTGTGATCCCCTTATCTCTTCCTTTTGGGGGTCGTATTTTTTGGCTCGGTACCCAAACCTTCCCAGCTTGCGTTTCAGGATGTCATGGGTCCCTCGGAATCGTTTCCGATAATACTCTCTCATGAAACTACCAAGGTCAGAATCGGGAAACTTCCCTCCAGAAATATGGCGGACACTTTCGTATGAATCGTTTAAGATAGCTACGAACATGTTGACCAATATAAATGTCATACTCAGCATGTAGAGGAACACGAACAGAGGCGCAATAATGCGGTTTGTGGACAAAAGGTCGTAAAATATCATTTCTCCACCTAGAAATTTCTGGAACAATGAACTAAGGGATTCTACCAAGCTTGAGTATTCCTTGACAGTGTGACCAAACACTAAAACACCGAGAATCCCAAACGCAAGCATGTCTATCAGGAAAATAAAAGTGTATGTAGTAATATGTCCGGAGGAATGTGTTATCGAGGCTGTCATTTGGCAAATATGGCGATTGAATCTCAGGAGCCTTAAAAACTTGATGGTTACCACAAAAATGACGACAGAGATGATATAGAGCTCTAGGTTACACCACAGGAGAACGTAGTCCATACTGGTCGTCTGGTAGGGGTTGGACTGGATTTGTTTGATAAACCTAGATACGTAATTTGCCTTGAAGAAGAATAGGACAACCGCCGTTGAAGCAGAAAGGAGTTGCACAATGTTCAACCAGTTCCAAAACGAAGCAAAGTATTTACATCGCAATTCCATTATCTTTCCAACCTCGGAAATCAAATAGACAAAGATAAATACCAGTAAAAGAATTTGCACGACTGACATCACAGATCTGAGGGATGAATTCGGGCTTTCGTACAATGATAGCGTCTCTATTTTAACTGACAGGATTGGTTTACCAGTTGAAGGAGAGACTTCGTAAATAAACTTTGCATGGCTGAAAAGCGAACTAGTTGGCTCAAATACGGTGAATTCTAAGATGACCAGAGATGTTTGTCTATCGATCCAGTTGTCTGACTGTAAATCATTGATGACACCCAAGGCTGTTTCCATGTTATAGCCCAAATCTGCCACATACCCACCCCCATCGTACTCTCCATTTACCCCTTGGATGTCAAATGTATTCAGTTCCTTGGAGGATTTGTACCTCCATGGTTTTGGACAGAGTCTCATTAAATCAAACAGTGATCCATAAGTGCTAATATTTTTGACTGGAACCCATCGTGGAAAGTTGTAAGGAGTCCTGTCTTCGTTTTGTGGTTCGTATGGCAGGATACAACGGTTGAAATGAAACCCACTCCAGGGAAAATAGTTATCAACTTCACAAGGCGACTCTGTAAAAAGCATTAGCATAACATATGAGTTAACTAAATTATCAATTAGATTAATTTCACATCACCGTTTTAGATTCGTTAGGGTAGCTAATTTTTTGAAGTTGCTATTGATATTTTTTGTCAGCGTTGTTATTCCTGATGCTTTCGCTGTTGGTGTTCAGTTCAATTTGTGTTGCTGCTTGGTTTTATTTTTGGTACTGCTGTTTTCTTTTGTTTGTTGTTGTTTTGTTGTTGTTATGTTTTGTTGTTGTTATGTTTTGTTGTTGTTGTTTTGTTGTTGTTGTTTCTCTATGGAAAATGTTTTTGCGGGCATATAGTTTGCTGATAAAAAGAATCAAGAGAAGTTTAGATATCATTTTGTTCATTAATTCTGTCGTTTATATTTCGGGTAGAATCCACTACCCATCATCAGGTATCGTCAGTTGTTGCTATTGCTTTCGTCATTGCTATCGTTGTTGTCAGTGTTGTTGTTGTTAATGTTTTTGCTGCTGTTGTTGTTGTCTTGTTTCTTGCTTCGGCTTGTGTTATTGTCGCTGCTGTTATTGTTGCTATAGACCCCTTGCACTGAGTCTCTAGAGGAATTGTTCTGGGGGACAAAACAATGGATTTTTTTTGCATAAGAAAAGACGTCCTATTGTTTTGTCCCCTGAACAATTCCTCTAGGAATCCAATGCAAGAGGTCTATTGCTGCTCTAGGAGTTATTGTTGCATTTGTTAGTGTTCTTGCAGCTACTCTAAGTTTTAGGTCGTTTTAACCTTTAATTTTTTAAATTTGGCCATGAATTTGATACGAAGAAATCCTCACCTGTTTTGACCCGCAGTTGCCTAAACCTAGGCATACCAACAAGAAATGCTTCCTTACTCGAGATGTATCCCTCGGTCATCCTTGGTCCTCCTGGCCTGTACCATGTAGTATCGTACAAACCTGGTAACAGACTTGTTCTCGACCATTCCCACAATGTTTGACTGGATGAAATCTTGAATAAAAGGCAAATAAGATATGCTAATTCTATAATTATACATCTTTGAGTGGTAATAAGACTATTGACTCCTATTAAAATTATCTAGGATGCGAGGCTAACACGAAAATGTGAAAGGAATGCCACAAATAGTTGAATTTTTTCGTTTGCCAGTATTGTTCTGTTAGCTTCACTTCCATAAAAGTTCCCAAAAGAGTTTTGCGTACTGGCTCTCTCTTTATTAACCTTCGTAGCAGGCCCTTACGGGATTCTGTGGGCCTGGGGAGTGGAAAGGCTGCTACACAGGCTACGCTTTATGGATTCCTTTGACTTTCTTTTCCATCATTGTGCCCTTCTCTTCCATTTCATATTTTTTCTCTCCTTCCTCCACAGCAGAGTAAAGAAAATCAGCGACATTTTATGATAAGTGTTTCTTTGTAGGTTGATATCATTATTAATGATGAAGTGCTTCAACAACCTTTTGATTATTTGTACACGTATATAACCGTTGACTGAACGTCGCTCCAAACATTGTACCCTGATGATAGGCGCTATAATTTATACTTTATGTAGAATCAATACTGAAAGTATTGTATCAGGGGTTAAGTTCACTTTAAAGATTGTTGGAGCACTTCATCTATAATTTTGTTATATGTTATAGCTTAGATATTATTATTATTATTTTATGATATGTTATACCTCTTTGAAGGATGAGGTGAAAATATCATCAATAGACTTGGTTAGTCGGTACCGATCATACCCTCGATTGCCATACACGAACACCATTAAACAGGTCACAAACATGAGGTAGAACACAATCTCTCCAACAGCTCTTAACGTTTCCACGATATTTTTTCTATAAGTGCGCGCTTCTTCGAGCTTTTCCCCCTCGGGTGGAACGATGGTCACTTTGGTATTGACTTCTAGATCCGCCTTTTTCATTGAATGAGAAGTCTTCTCCTCGACAGGTTTTTTGATTATAAGAGCGAGAATAACCGCAAAGGAAACAACTTTGATGGGCTGAATTACACCTATATCTTGTACGTACGCAATCAAAATCGACGTCAGCCATTGGTTGGATGTTTCCCCGCCCCAAGAGAGACTGTAAATAATGGTGAAAGTTCCTGCAGTAATTACAGACGCCATGCATAAAAACCATCCGATGTAAACAAAGAAGTGAGGCAAGCATCCCGGAGTTTTCTGTTTAGATTTTTCGTTCTTTTCTTGAGGCAAGTAAGAATTTCGCCGGAGATTATTGATATTATTGGAGAATTTGACGTTTCTAAAAATAGTAACGATAAGGATATTGATTGGAACCACGACCAAAGCACTCTGGACGCCAATCATCAACTGCTTGACGCTTAACCGCAAAGGTCCAAATTTAATAGTGTCTTTCGTCTTCTCTCCAAACTGATAGAACATAGCACTCGCAACCATAGCACAGTACAGGACAGATAAACAACAAGATACTCTCTGCGAACGCGTGAACGGGCTATGCGGAGGCCTGGTGACTACTGATAACCAAAGATGGCCGTCACCCAGACTTTTTGAAATGCGGGAGTAAAATTGGTATTTGAAGCTAGAAAGTTCTTCCTTTGAAGAGACACCGAAAGTAGCCTGGACTTCACCATCTTCCTTATCGACAGCCAACCAACGATTACATACAAAGTACGTTTTGACGTCATTCTCTAAGTCCCGGATTACAATCTGGTTGATGTACCAGGAGGGACTGGAACCCTCGTTGTCATGCCATAACTTAATCCCTACCATCGGACCGAGAGTGTCTGGTAACGAGACCATGAAGACATTGACGCTTGCCCTGGCGAAGAGTTTTCGCTTGCTGTATCTATCATTGAGTGGAAGGACGTCACTTTGTCCATTCTGTCCATAGACTATTGCTGCTACGTTAGCAGTTGTGCCGTTGTTTCGCCACATCCCTGTGTATACTGATATCTCGAAAAGGTGTTCATTTGATGACGACAAACAAAGGGTTTCTGTTGCCTGAAAAAAAATATATAACTTGACATTAAATAATTCTCAAATCATGATTTAAAAAAAGGCAAGCCATATTTTGAGAAGAAACAAGGAGCTAACAAAAAGTTATCTCGTTGGCTAATATTCAATTAAACATCCCGAGGTTGAGGAAAAAACTGGTTCGAGTTGGCATTGCAGTGTATTATGGGACTTTTTACGGGACATAATTCCAAGATGGCGTCTTTCTTACTTTCCACTAAACTACAACCTCACGATGCACTGTGATGCCATCTCGGCCCAGTTTTTCCTTAACCTCGGAAAAGCTAATGTAGATCGTGATGTGACTGTTTCGTTCCTTTGACGAATGCCGTCAAGGTCACGGCAAGGCACTTTTGAGCCCTGTTTGTAAACTACTTCAGTGATATAAAACTGCGCACTGTTCAAAATAAGTAAAACTAATACCTTGACTTCGTCCTTCCTGTCGGCGCGTCTTGCTATCACAAGTGCCACAAGGTAAAGCCCAAAAATACCAAACACCACAAAGAATACAACAAAATTCTCAGGGTCAAAGTCAATGAATCGCTGCTTGACTTTGTTGAAGTCGATTGGATTTGGAGCGACGAAAAAGTTCCCGCCAAACGATGACAAGTGGTTGCAACGACAGTGAAGAAGTCCTACTCTTGATCGTGATCCAACCTAGAAGAAAAAATAAAGTAGAATAGAAAAGAGGAAATACTTAAAGTGCCTATGATCCCTGACTCAATAATTTCAGCATTGATTCTACATGAAGTGAATTATAGTTGAATGGTAAAATATTTTTATATGGTTTGAGAGATGCATCTTGGAGATATCAATATTTACACTTCTAATTTGTTAATGAGTGTGATGTCAAAGGAGGCATTATCAAATATACGAAACTTTTCTGTAGCCTGCGTCACATCCGGACTTTTTCTCGTTGAAGTCCGGACGGACTTAAACCCGCGTAGCCTCATTTTGAAACGCTTGAATACGAGGCTACGTATTTATTGTCCAAGCTAAAATGGCTGCTAAGTGAAAAAATTCAATAAAAACTCGAGTAACAGCAAACAAAAGGGAAAATGAACGTCTCACAATAACGAAAAATTTTGATATTTTGAATTAATTTTGACAGTGATTAGAAAAAATTAAACCCAAGTCAAGAGGACTTACTCTACATCCATATGATGTCCATTTCTGCTGGGTTGTGTTCCAAAATAAACAGGTTGCTATAGAAACAGACATGGTGTAATTCACATCAGTATGTGGGTCATATGTTAGCAGAAGGTTGTCAGTTGTAGATTCAGTTGGAGGAGGGTCTTTAACACCAACACAGAGCGATCTCCTCTGACGACCACCATTTGAAAAACAATCCCTTCTTACACGCATGCGCACTTCTTTCCTGTTATCTGACGTCACTGAGAAAATTTTGTATAAAATGCCAATGTAATGAAGTCCCATATGACCAGTTACGGCGCTTGATATGGTAACAGTATAAGGATCAGAGGTGCAATTGTGAAAGCCTTCAAGTCTAGTAAAGTTGCACGACTCGAAGTTCGGTACGACCGCTGTGTAGTTGTTTTCATGAACTGTCGGTCTCGAGCCATAGCGCACGTACAATGTCAAGTTAACCGCTGACAAAGGTTTTATCTTGATCGACACCGCATATTCGTCTCCAGGTATGTTGATGATGTGATACTGCATGCTTCCATTCACGCTTGGCTTTACAAAGTATGACTCTTCGTTATCAGGGGGATATTCACCACTATTCTTTACGGGTATGAATAATTCAAAGTCCTTGTTGAGGTTATTGACTTCCATGTGAGTTCCATTAGCGTTTCTTAATTTAAAGTCGAGAACTGAAGATTTGACGTGTTGTGCACTGGTGTCCCAAGTGAATGGATTCCCTGTCAGCGATACTAACTAATAAAGAAAAAAACATTGAATTAATACTCAATAGAGTGGCATGGTTTGACGGCAACCATATTGTAGGACAGGAACAAAGCGATGTTTTTGTATTGTAAAAGTTTCCAAAAGGCCTCTTTACATTGACCTTTTCCATTTCAAACCACATGTCATCCCTTGGTTTAATAGTTGTACATGTGAAGACACATGAATATGGATTAAACTCAAATTATGAATGAATATTCTCAAGAGAATTACACGTGGTATGATATGGGAAAACAGCACGCCGAAAGGTAAAGAGGTCTTATAGAAGACTGTTTTTCTATTGTTTTGCTACCGTGAATTCATTCTATTAATCAATTTAAATTGCTTATTCCAATTTCCATAATCCGGTTCACTAGTCAAACATACTTCTCTGATGTAGTAGGTGTGTATATACCCCCCTCCCCCCTCCCCCCTCTCCTCAAAACGTCTATTATCATTATAACCGGATATGATGACGTGAATTTAACTTAAAACATCCTTACCTGAGAACTAATTTGTTCCTCTTTCCCCGCGTCCTCCCCCCTAAGTAATTCCTCAGCTGCCGGAAGTGATATCATCATGCCTTCTTCTCTTAGTGTTTTTCCACCAATGAGTTCTGGCTTCTGTCTATCGATGACCATTGATAGTGACTTCGTCTTAAAGACACTAGGTTTTTCGTACAGTTCTTTTGTTTGTTCTAAACTGCTCCCCACCTGGTCGATCAACTGCACAGCTTTTTGTACCATTGATATGCTCTATGAAAACAACAGAAAGAAAGCGAATAAATGAAAAAGTAGAAACGAATAAACGTTTTTAGCTTTGTGATCTGTTGTGCACATTTCAGACCATGTGATGCCACTCTTGGGAGTTAATCCTCAAGGGAATGTCATGTGATTTGAAATAATCAATTTGCATAAGAAACTAAAAGATACTTTTGATTCCAAGATATGAAGCAATAGTCCTTTTCACATTTTCCTGCGCCATCTTGAAGTGCATCGAAGCGAGACGAACGGTGAGCTTGCATTGATAGAGATTTTTTTTAACACCTACGACAATTATTCACATATCTCTATCATTGCAAGCTCACCGTTCGTCTCGCTTCGATGCAAAGGCGTGGCTACCATTTAAGATTGTGCTAGGAACTGTGAAGGGGACTATTTAAAGCTACTTTGTTTGCCATCCAGCAGAGCCTTTCCCAAGGGAGCTTTAGCTGAATTTATTCGTTATCAAAGTGGTATATCAGCTTGTGATTGTTGGTTGCAAATGGCCAATTAATAGCTGTAAATCGTATCGTCCTCAGCCCAAACGTAATAGCACTTCTACAATCAGAAGCACTCACCTCTGTGTTACCATATTCACTCTCTGTATCTCGCCGTTGTCTAGTTTTCCCAGTTTTCTTTTCTGTTAGAGATGCATTTATTGCTGCTATTTCGATGAAGTTTCCAACACCGTGCAGTAGGCTGGAACCAACACCTTGAATCGACTGCTCGTTACCATCATTTTTGGCTTTGTTAGAAACCTCTGACTCCAAAATGGTTGTCATGTTACCAAGGAGTGTAAGTATTGTTTTCTGTTGAGGGAAAGCGCGGAAAAACAATATCACGTGTCGTGAAAATGCATGTACACAAAAAAACTCAAAATTACAATATACCAGCAAGTAAAAATATAAAAGAGTTTATCTTACATTTTCATGAGCAATCTAGTCTTACTCGACTAAATCTCGACTTAATCTATCTAATCTAGTCTTACTCGACGAACCCAGGGTGTCGGGTCCTGAACGGTCGGGGAGACAGAGGAGAAAGAGAGATAGGTGTGGGAGCAGTTCTTTACCTGGGATTCAAACGATACTTCATCGTTTTTATCCGAGACGCCAGTAATTACTGCCGATACTTGTCCTATCTCCTCTAGGTTGCTCACAGTAACATTTGACCAGGCCTTGACTATAGCGTCTTTTATCTATTAAAAGATCGAGAAAGGTTAACTAAAAACGTTTGGTATAAGAAACCAGTCTTACCATGTGTAAAGCATATGTGCACGAATTTTCGCTTCTCATTCCTATACAATCCGGTGATCAGGAGGTCATTACAGGTTTGTTTTGGCCGTGACGGAACCTACCACAGATAGGTGAAATCACTTCGTTTCATCAGTTGTAATTTCCTGTCTCGTGTGGAAGGGCTCGTCAATAAAATTCTTTCTGGCTGACAGCACATGTTGTAAGTGTTTGACCGCCATTTGGAGCAAAAAATGATATCCAAATACTTTGCTACTTCAGCTGATTGGCATTTAGCAACAGAATAGGACGTTTGCGTGATGGCGTCTTTGACCTCTACTACCAGACTCAATTGCACACTTTCTTTTGTTCAGTTACAGTAGTTAGCACCAATTGCCTTACTATTCTCATGAGGAAATACAAATTTGAATAAGAAAGAAAATTTGCAAAGCATTATGATGGTAGTGGGAGTCATCGCCATCATGCAAACGTCCTATTGTTGCTTCCCAACTTCTTTTAACCAGGCACTCACTACCATGGTGATCGTTGTAGACATGGCTACGTATCCACAGATCGTGCTGATGATTTCTCCGGAATACGACCTACCTTTATTTTTTTAACCAGTGATATTTCTTGTGGAGAAGCATTGTTTACAACTGACAGGACAGACGTAGCACGCTGGGCAGCCAATTCGATGTTATTGTCTTGGAGGTACTGATTCATCTCGCCCTGTTTACCTACGGCTTCCTCGATGGAGATGCTTGACATTACGGGCTCAGTGACCTAATACAGAATCAAATATCGATTAATATTCTAGCGGTTTTAGATTTAATGGATTGAATAAAGAGTGTTACTCTATAATTTAGAATAATGGATAACATTAAGACACTCCATCCTTCAGTTATCAGGGTTGGCCTTCAATTTGTCTTTAGAATCACGTATTGCAGTGAAAGTCCGTGGAATCTCAGTGTTTCCATTGCTAAAGTTGTGTATTATTAGCATTACTATTAGAATGTGTGAGTATTTGGACGTTGAAATGAGTCTGTAATCAAAGACCAAAGTGATATTCTTCGAATTCCAAAAGGGTCTATTTAGAACATTAACCTTCATCACCAATAACCTCAATTCTGGCCCACAATGACAATACAAGAACGGAAGCCATGCACGGTGAATGCCAACATCTCATTTCCTATCCCCAGCCCCTGACCCTTTCCTGACTTCCAACGTAGCTGAAGTCACATGATCGTGCAGTTCCGTAAACATCGTACCTTCCCTCCCTTCCTACCCATCATTACGGTTCTTACCCTGACATGCAGCCAGAAGCTAGTAGCCGAACCAAGGGAATCCAACACAAGAATCTGGATGTGAAGCTTCATATCATCCATTTTGTCCCCAACAGGCAGTCTGACTCGAGCTGAACTAGACCTCCCAGAGAAAAACACCATCTCGATTCCATCACTTGTGTTATACCTGAACTTATAGGTCAGCGGCAAATCTACATCTTGCCAGCCGCTACAGGTAAAACTAAAAAATGTCAACCATGCCTCCCCTTCTTGCAAGTCAACGTCACAAGTACCTCCAGTCGGAGGCGAATTCGTAACAAATCGATAACTCGTCGTATCTGCGATGCCCCCGGGAGCTTCTGCCGTTAGGCACAGGAGATAGGTCGTATTTCCTCTTAGGAGACTCTCTTTCGTAACAAGATTTGGAGAGTTCATGTAAGTGAGAATGTAGTCGGCAAAATTGGGTACGAGTAACCATTTTTGTGTTTTGGAGTCGAGGTACTGTAGGTCCCATGCATAGCTGTTTATTTTGTTGCACAGAAGACCCTCGCAGGTCCTCTCGATGATGAGTCTTCCCGAGGGAATGACTCTCTGGCGACAGTTCTGAATGCATCTAAAGATGGTTCAAAAAATAAAATTAAATGTAAAAATAAATGTCAAGATAAATTATTAAGTAATATTTCTCCCTTGCATCCGTTACATCAATATTTAAAACACTCTCTTTCCTTTTCCTCTTTTGACTTGCTTACTGTACCTTCTTTCTTAAATTTCCTTCCTCTTTCCCTCCCGTCATTTCTTCCTATTCCTTTCCTTTTTTCCTTCTCTCTTTCTATTCCTTGACTCTTTCCAATGAAAAGTATACTTACTTCAGTGCAATATCAATTTCTTCCTTAACATAGATAGAATGCTCTGACCACTTGCTTCGTTCTCCTTTCTTCACCAGAAGTGCTATAACGTACTTGGTGTTTCCCTCCATTCTATCGATATCCAGTCCCGAAGAATAGTTTTCCATTGGACTCGATTCCAGTCTCCCAATACCCGTTCCATAACAGCCACCAAGATCTGCATTCTGATTGGACGACGGTGTCACAACAGGAAGTGACGTCGGGTCACCCTTAAAACTTTCATTATCTCTCCTACATAACCATATAAACTCCATCCCATCATAATGTCCAGGTCCTATATCAGGATCGTAGGAACCCGAACCATTAAGGTAGACAATTTCCTTGATTCCTTTGTATACCAAGCTTGCGCCAGCAATCCTAGACACCAGCGGAGTCTCCCCCACAACAATAAAGCCAAAGTCACTACTCTGTGCACCTCGCTTATTTTCGATGACTGACATCACTTTGACGTAATATTTCCCATAAGAAAGCGTTTTGGCGGGAATTTTCCATATTGTTGCATTCTCAGCTAAGTTGCCAAAAGTTTGGTATACATTTTGAAGAGAGCCAGTGACATTGCTAATAGAGTAGATAGCAGCTTTGTAAGACGCGATGTAATTAGATGCGACACATGATAAATCAGTTGTCATGGAAACGGTGAAGGTCATGTGTCGACTGATGTGGGTGGCCTGCTGTAGTGTCTTTAGGAATGGTAGCTTGACATCGGGTGGCTTACAATATAGATTTACTGTTGAAGGAAAATATGTTTGGTTAAGTGGTTACTTGCAATAAAGTTTGATGGTTGGTGGTGGTAGGTAGGTAGGTAGGTAGGTAGGTAGGTAGGTAGGGAGGGAGGGAGGGAGGGAGGGAGGTAGGGAGGTAGGGAGGTAGGGAGGTAGGGAGGTAGGGAGGTAGGGAGGTAGGGAGGTAGGGAGGTAGGTAGAGAAGTGTTGGTGGTTGGTAGTTATGTTAGTAGGGAGAGAGAGTTGGTATAGGGTGTTAGGCAGTTTGGCAGGCAGGCAGTTAGGTAGGTAGGTAAGAGAGTAGATAGATAAGTAGATATGAGAGTGCGTGGATAGCACTATTGTATATATAGTTAAAGCGTTCATACCTGTGTCTCCAAACTTGATGTAATCATTTTTAAAGATTCCAGCTCCATTGACAATATTTCTTTCCATGCTGTCCATGATACGGCCAGTACTATTCCTAAGGCATTCAATCAAAACCTCTACCACAAGAAAGCTGTCTGGACTGAATCAAAAATAGAAGAAAAAACTTGTTTAGAACAGGAGCTTTTCGGACACTAGAATGCAAAGAAAGGTTGATTTGGCGTCGCCTGTGGGGATCGGAGGATTTTTGTTGCGACATCATAACAATCAACTAACCTGTAAATCTCCCCAAGAAGATGATCCCCCTTTGATACCAGTCAACGTATAGATAATCCACCCCCTTGCTGTTTGTCTAAGTAACGTACCGATCCTTCCCTCCCAAATCCTTTGACCTCCACCCAACCAAGACAATAAATAACCCGGTCCGTTACCTGAAGCGTCTTACATCGGAGGACAAGAATCCGTCATCTAGAGACATCATCGAGGTGATTTGTTGTTTAGCCTGGAAGGCACTTGTGTTGAATGCAGCGGAACTCCTGTCCATGAAATCCATGGTGAACGTCTTGCCTTTTATTTGAAGCCAAATAATTAAGAAAAATCCGGTTTCTGAAAAAAAGAGAAAATTATTGCTATTTTTTAGGACAATTGGACAATCATTACGCAACGTTGCGTTCTTTATTTCTGTCATGTTGGTGGAAAACACTAGATGACTTCAAGCTTAAATTCAAATCATATTTCATTCCCTTGAGCATTAACCTTCCTTTGGTAACGTTTTAATCAACATATGATATAATAATAATAATAATAATAATGATAATAATAATAATAATAATAGTAATTACAATTTATAAAGCACTTATTCAGGGCTGCTCTAGGCGCTGTGAAAGATGAAATACAAAATAATACAAAAATGATGATTACGATAATCAGAAAAATAATAAAGGTCACACATTAAAAGCTAATTTAAACGAATAAGTTTTCAAAGAAGTCTTGAATAATGACAAGCTCTCAGAATTAATCAGAATTAATGGTGACCCTTGAAATGGCGGAAAATAAATCTCCATTCGTGAAGCGACTTGCTTTAACAATGATAGAATAATGCGCAAGAGAACTTACCTTCCTCGCAGTTTTTCCCTCCGAAGCCTCGAACACAAGTACATTCATATCCATTGACAACATCTTTACAGGATCCACCATGTTGACAGGGTGAACTAAGGCACTCGTTGATGTCTTCAAATAATTACAAAAGTTAAAACATTCATTGACGAACAGAATGACTAGAGTCAATAGACAAGCGTAGTTTTTACTTGCAAAACGAGTTTAGCAGAATTAAGAGCGCAATGAAATTAGGGCATTGCTCATTAACAATTAAAATACAAAAAAATACTCAGTACCTGAGTTGTCCCCATTCGCCTCTTTGATATACCGGTTGTGCGCAAAGGGTGCCCTTCTTTCTTCCCTTCCCTTGACCTTTTGCGCACTTCACTGAAAAACGTAAGAGACGACTGGGGACGAGCCAAAGTCTGTACATGCTACTGATGCTGTCTATCGATCGCTCTTAATTAGCTATAAATTGCAATCGATTACTGATTGATACTTTTCTTATAATATATAATAATAATAATAATAATTTATTGACTTATATTGCGCTGCTTCAATAAAATTATCAGCAGCGCATTACAACATATATGATATAAAATAAATCTAATCTAATTCATTAAAATTATAATATAAATAAATATTGTAATCACAATCGAAATTATATATAATAAAAAATATATATATATACACATATACACACACACTCATATATATACATACATATATAATAATATTAGGAACTAATCTAAACGAAATACCAATAAATATGACAAAGGCTTACGTAAAACATGTGGTTTCCATAGTTACCTATATTGCAGGTTTTGCCGGTGTAACCAGGAGGACAGTCACAAGAGAAGTCGTTGATAAAATCGGTGCAGTTGCCACCCTGTTTACATGGAGAGCTGGCGCAGTCGTCTATATCTGGTTAAATTAAGAATGATAATAGTTGGAATATTGAGGGATGGATAAGTGTGTGGGTCTGGGTTGGGGTGGGTCTGTAAATGGATGGATGGATGAAGGGGGGATGGATGGATGGATGAAGGGGGGATGGATGGATGAAGGGGGATGGATGGTGGGGGTGATGGATGGAAAGGGGAAGATGGATGGAGAGGGGAAGATGGATGGAGAGGGGAAGATGGATAGAGAGGGGAAGATGGATGGAGAGGGGAAGATGGATGGAGAGGGGAAGGTGGATAGAGACGGGAAGATGGATGGAGATGGGAAGATGGATGGAGAGGGGAAGATGGATGGAGAGGGGAAGATGGATGGAGAGGGGAAGATGGATGGAGGGAGGAAGATGGATGGAGAGGGGGATGGATGGAGAGGGGGACGTATGAAGGGGGAGGAATGGATGGAGGGGGGAGGAATGGATGGAATGGGTGAATGGATGGAGAGACGAAAAAAGGGAGGGATGGATTGATAGATGGATCGAATGATGCATAGATTGCTTGGTGGGTCTGTGAATGAAAGGAAAGAATGGTTGGCTGGTTACCTAAATGGATGGATAAATGGGATAAGTTGAATGCATGGATGGATAGATGTACTACTCATGGCTAGCTACATGTATAATCTCTACTCACTGTATTGACAGTTAGTACCATTGAATCCTTCTGTACAGTTACAGTGATAGCTGGCAACCATGTCCACACATGTACCATTATTCTGGCATGGAGTGCTCAAACACTCGTATCCATCTGAAAGAATAAACCCGAGGAACTCAAGATATCATACAAATGTCATGCAAGTCAGCACTTCAAAACCACGGAAATCCTAAGGAAACATTCGTAATTTCTCACACCCCATTCTAGGGTTTGAAAATAAGTTGAGCTTATTCAGCTTCAATCATTTTTGTACGATCTGAACCTCTATCTCCACATAAGCATTGTCATCAATCACTGCAGCCCCTTGTCATGCAATTGTTCATCAATTTTGTTAGCAGAGCTAGAGGGAAAAAGCATCAGTTCCACGTGATCTTGACTGACACTTTAGAGACACATATACAAGATTGCAGAGGCTTTGAAACACGTCAATCCTAGATCAGATTTACAGCTCTTTGTGCCAGAATGTTCCCACCAATTTTGGTTTTAATAGAGGCTTTGCATCATCGCGTGACGGCAGTCATGACAGGAGGCACAACGATAGCGTATTTTTCCTCTAGGGAACTAACTTCTTTATCATGTAAATCAGATTACATCTAATTCAACAATTGTTCCTGCCTGCTGTCATAAATATTTTCTGAGATAGTGAACATGGTGTATAATGGTCTAGCTTGGGTAGAAACATCTTTTGAACATCATGCCTTATATGGCTAGTTTGTACCCAAGCTAGACCACAATGCAACCTGTTTATCGAAACCAGAATAGGCCTATGAGAGACATCACGTAATGGTTCAAAGCCTCTATTGCTAAAGGTGAATTATTCTAGCTTGCTTCATCACCTGCCAAGCAGCCATACAGTTCGAAGCGGATAGCAAAGTTCTTGTTCCACTTGATAGGCATGATATTTATGGTGATGACAGACTCAGGCACCGGCATGTCGTTACGAACAATGCTGTTGCTGTCCTTATTACCATCAAATTGCTGAGGGGAAAAACATATACAAATACATAAAGGTCATTCATGAACATTCACATGACTGTCGTGTTTCTTGTTTACAGATCCATTTTCTCAGGGTTGGCCTCTTGTTGCGGGATTAAAATACTCACAAATACCAACGGTAAATAATAGTAATTGAACTGAGTGGAGGGCAATATGAGAGGTGGATCCAGGGGTGGTAAAGTGGGTGACTATTCACCACCCCCTCCCCTTTTTCCTCAAATTTCTCAGTTGTATCCTTAGTAAGCCACCCTCTTTTCCTCGCACTCCTGGTAAAACTTTGGTAACCATGCACGTGCACCAGTAATTTCAAATTCAAATGGAGGCATTTAAAGAAAGAATGCGCAACTCCAAAAATACAAACACTTATAAATTCCACGAAGCTTACGGCACTGGAATACATGAATAGAACCTCCTTGGCTAGGACGCGCTCAGGCATAATGTTTTCCATTTCAGACCACGTGTCATTCCTTTGAGAATAAGATCATTTGTTTGATTTGTATCCATATTCACGTGTCTTCTTATTTGCAACCGAGCGCAACCGTTAAAGAAAGAAATAATAGTGTAGGGAATGACATGGGAAACCATTATGCATGAGCGCGCCCGAGCCGAGAAGGTCTATAGTCTACCACATGTCCGAGGATAACCATGAACAACAAAGAACTCGAAAATAGATTGCATATTCAACTGACCTTTGCTTGTTTTCCACCTTTAACATCCTTAAAGTACGAATTCACTGCTCCATCCGAATACCCAAGCCAAAACTTGTCAACCCATTCTTGAATCCTCTCATCACCAAACCCTTGGGTCGCTATGCCAGTAATAATGGTGGGCTTGGTAAATATGACCATGATCCAAGCCTGATCAGCATTAGGATCAGCCCGGTACCCGCCACCAGGGAAACCAAGTCTAGCAAATGATGGACCGTAGGTCGTCTCGTTGTTATACACTGAAGCTGCTTGGATTTGTTGATCGAGGATGGCCCCACTGACCATACCAAGTGGCTTGCGGCAGTCTGGAAAATATTAGATAGATGTATATAATGATATGGATATTGTCTACGTAGCTGATTGGCTGATAATGGTCACGTGGGTGGATGGACGGTTGGACGGACGGACGGACGGTCGGACGGATGGAGGGAGGGAGGAGGGAGGGAGAGAGGGAGAAGGGAGGGAGGGAGGGAGAAGGGAGAGAGGGAGGGAGGGAGGGACGGACGGACGGATGGATGGATTTCCTCATCAGACTTTATTCAATCCACAGACTGTCTACATTGAATCGTACAATATTTATTCAAAATATAATGAATTGTTCATAAGCACAGACCAAACCACAGAAGAAAGATAGCATCTAGCTGTATTTGGATCTATTTGAAGGTTTCCATAGCAATTGCTCCAAGATCCGGCAGAACGTTCAGACGTCGGACACAAAGTAGGATTATTTGCTATTTGAAGGTAGTTAAGAACTCGTGGATAAATACCACGAAGAATAAAGGAAATGAAAAAATAGTTGGTAAGGAATTAGTTTACACTGTTCATGACAACAACAATGATTAATTGTAGTCCTCTTTTCTCTTGTGTGCCGTTGTTTACTTGAAATTATTAACAAGTCGGTACAAATATATTAATTAATTTTCACTTTATATGCGATTTTACTCTCGCTTCTCCATTTTCCGCTTTCTTTGTTTTACCTTCGGCCCTTTGCTTTCCTCGTCCCCCTGTTTCCTTCTCGCAATGCTTCTTTTCTTGTTATAGCTCTTTTCTCTTTTCTATTTCTTTCCTTTACTTTGCCTATCAAGCATTCTCATCCCTACACTTAATTCTGTTCGTTCATTTTCTTTCTCATTTCTTTAAATTTTTCAACCGAATGAATTCGCGAGCAACAATAAACATTAACTTGTTTGCCTGAGAATGAATCTTTTAAAAGCTAAATTTGCTGTAGTAACATATGCACCATTAATATATTTTAAAATATCCTATTCCTTAAAACCATGTAACAAACGCGATCTTAAATCATTAACACTACAATCCGATAATAAGGTAAAAAAACCTTTTTTTCTTCAAAAAACTGAGAAGGAACCAGATTCTTAGAAATTACAACAGAACGCTTCTTTGTCTATTCAAACTGTACTAAGAAATAACCACTCTTTAGCTAAAAAAATATTTTTAATAATATTAATATGCAGCACGTAAAGTCCTCCACTGGTCATAAATGTAAAGCGCATTGAGACGTTGTATAAATGCACTATATAAGAACCTTCCATTATTATCATCATTTAAAATCAAAACCTCGACAGACAGGACACTTCAGAACAATAAAGTACCATTCCATTCCGCCATTGTTTAACTTTATATATGTACTTTACAAATAATTTTATAGGATCGAGTTTCACCGTCTCTCGATGCAAAAAAAAAAAAAAAAAAAAAAAAAAAAAAAAAAAAAGAAAAGAAATGTCTGCCATAAAGATTCAAAGTCATCTTGGATCAGAACTTTGAAAGCAAAAACTTTTTCTTATTTTTCTTTTGTTTTCCTTAGGAATAACGTGCTATTTCGTTCTATACGTATTTTAGTCTCCGTGATTAGTAAAAATACCGGCATTGTTAAGCTTATTTTTGTAAAATAATTAAAATAAATATAAACTATATTTTGAATTTAACTCTTCTCTGCGTTTATGGATTCCAAAGTTTTCTAACTCCAACTCCACAAGTTTTAGTGGGATCTTGAATAGTAAACGATAAAGTTTTCGTATTGAATAGCTAGAACAATCAAAACCAATACCTAAAATAGAAAATTACCTATCAACTCAATTATTCAATTGAAAATTAACTGAAAACAACTGTTACAAGTGACAAAAAACATTTATTTTACATTGGAAACTGTTTAAAGTGAAAGCTGAGTAAAAGAATGGAGCACAACTTACCGTGCCAGCCCTGAGGAGCCACTTTTGCGAGACACGAAAATGCTACGACCATTGCCAAGAGAATTCTAGAGATTTGAGAATGCATTACTACTGTGGTCATATCATCTCTCAGAATCCAGAGAAAAGTTAATGTTCTTTAACCACTAGGCGTTGCATGAAGCGCCGTTTTGAATACCTATCAGAGCAATACTACTCGAGAAAACTATTAAACTCTCTTAACTAAGAATAAAGACTCCTAGAGTTACTTGACTCAGAAGAAAGTAGTTTTACGTAATTTAGATGAACTTCCTTTGCCAGCAAATCTCAAAATAATCCTTTCAAGTCATTACAATCGACTGCAAAAGAATATTTTAAGTTGAGGTCATTCTGTCTAGAGTCTAGGCAAGTTCAGTTTGCTTACAGACTGCGTTAACATGAAGAGAACAATGTTCTTGAAGAAGTTGGAATCTTTTTTTTGATTGTTTGTCAAGACATTTGACACACCGACCCAGCAGTAAACATAGAGTGGGACAAGAGCCAATAGCAACACTAGATTTATTCTTTTCTAGCGCTTTAATTAAAGCTGTCAACAAAAATCCAAAGCAACAATAGGGTCTGGATTTTTTGAGCCAACAAGCCTAAAAAAATGAGAAACTTTCGTAAAGAAGCTTGAAAGCAAACACAGAGATACAGGAGACAAGTGAGTCGATCAAATATAATAACGTTAGAATTACAGAAAAAGAAGATGCTTTTTAATCCTTAATTTAGACTTAAACTAAGACTTATGTGCATTTTTGTTGACAAAATCCAAGGAGTTAGTTTTTTGTAAACATATTTTAAGATTTTTGTTTTAAAAAAAAAGAAATTGTTAATAGTAGTGTTGTTAAAACATAAGCGTTTGTTCTCCCGCCTGATGATTTTTTGAAGAGCTCGCTATGATTCAAGGGTTTTCCTCCAGCTTCAGCGGTTTTCCAAAAACCTAACGAAACCTAACGCGTTAAATCCCAATAAGATGTTTGCACGATGGCGTCATTGACCTCTACTACCAGGCTCCCTTGCACACTTTCTTTTGTTCAGTTAATTAGCACCCATTGTCTTACTACTCTCATGAGGTAATACAAATTTAATTAAGAAAGAAAATTCTCGAAGCATCTAGGTAGGGGGAGTCAAATATTGACGCCATCATACAAACGTCCTATTCGATATGTGAATTTGTGAGCCGTGCGCTGACTAGAGGTAGTCTCAGGTTTTTTCGATAAAATAGTCCCCTTCCCAGTTCCCTGCGCCATCTTGAAAGGTAGCCGTGCCTTTGCATTGAAGCGAGACGAATGGTGAGCTTGCAATGATAGAGACAAGTGAATGATTGTCCAAGGTGTTAAAAAAAGGTCTCTATCTTTGCAAAGCCCACCATTCGTCTCGCTTCGATGCAAAGGCACAGCTACCTTTCAAATGGCGCAGGGAACAGTGGAAGGGACTATTGAGGGTTTATTTGAAGGCTTTTAACCCGGTTCTCTTTAAGTTTTTTTCCCTCCGCAAAAAATATTTCAGTTCTAAATCCCATAATATATTTTATTCAGATTATATTTTAAACAACACAACTGAGCAAACAAACACATTACCACATTAGAGCACGACAACAACAAACACTAAACACGCACCAGCTATTTACGGCCTATATCAAGTCCAAAATCTATAATTGATAAACCATCTTCAAGTAATCCCCAATATTAAGAGGTTTAAACTTGAATTCCTTGTAGAGAAATCCTCTTATTACGTCTTGTAGCTAGACGGGGGTTTGTTTATAATAGGATAAATCGAAAAACAAGATGTTTCAAGGAAAGTTATTTTCTCTTCCTCTCTCAGTTCATTTTCTTTCTTTTTTCTCTTTTCCCTCTCATTTCCATTCTCTCTTCCTCTCTCTTTCCCATATCTCCCTTTATTCCGCTCCCACTATCCCTCTTTCTTTCTTTCTTCATTCTTGTTTTGCTTTTTCTATTTCTTTCCAAATTACCTCACATCATCTTTTCTTCGCCCTCCTCTCTCTCTACTACCGACCCCACTAACAATTCTAATCAGATTTGATCAGCGCTTCAAGAGAAGTACTTAAGAAGAAAAAAAACAAATATCCTTACCTCATTAATACAACCATGACGGGAATGAATACCGAATTATATCACAATTTGAAGGACACTTGATATAAATCTATCTTATTTGTATTACCAGTCTGGGTTTTGCTTTTCTGTTATCAAAGGACCACAGACAAGTAAGTCATAATGCGTTATATACTACATTTTTTTCTGCATTACATATGAGTAGAGTTTGTTAGGTCCGCTTCCTTGATTTAAGGTTTTTTTCTCAGGATTCTTCGGTTTTCATGGAGTTCTTTCCCAGATCTTGCGTTTATATCATTTACTGTATTTATCAAGTTCAATCTCGACTTGGAATTCGAATTCGAGAATTCAAAGGTTTTTTTCTCCCTCCCTACACGCTAAATTCTAGTTCGTCATGGGGATAGCAGTGCCGTTACTTAGATCAGCCCAGAACAGTGCTGCATTTTTCTTTTTTTTCTTTTTTTTCTTTTCTTTTTGTTATTTGGATTTCTTAAATTTGAATTTCTTGTTATTTTAGAGTTAAGACTTATTTCTCATATATAGCTGTTTTCTATATATCTTTGTTTTCTCAAATTTAAATCAGTATAGTTATATAGATTCATGTTTTGTTCTCATTTTCGTCTCCTTTCAACTACTGTTTGTTGTTTGTTGGCTTCGTGACAAGCTACAATCAGTTTACCACATTCGATGCATTTAGAAACCTTTCAAGAAAAAAACTAATTATGACAGCTATACTGATTCCAATTCGGTTTTCGTTAAAGAATAAACTAAGAATCCCTAAAAAAAGTTCACAAACAAACAAAAAAGATTATGGAGGAAAGATTCGTGACTTACTGAAGTACCTCGTGAAAATCAGACGTCAAGAGCCAATGATACATAATATAGTCAGGAAGATTATCATATATTATTTAAGAGCCTCCTACCTCTTGGTTTTGTGTCATTTGCAACTCCAAACGCGACCAAAGAGACGAAAAATAAAATCCAGATCATCTTGGAGGTAACAGGAGTTGTATGAGCGAGAACAACATCGTCAGGAGGTAGTAATCATCTTGTTATGGGACCTTTCGTCTCGTTCGTTTTAATATGTCTGTGGAACGAGATTAAAGGTCATTGTAAATAACGTGAACGATAAGCTGATTATTGATAATCGTCGGCTCGTCCGTGTTGATTTGTTTGTGAAGTCGTGAAGCAATACTACTGCAGCTTCGGGGGGGGATTCTTAGGACAGGCCTGGAGACTGGGCATGGAGAAAGATAGAAACACTAGTATGGTTCTAGAGTCTCGTGTCACAAGACAATGACCTTCCTCGTGTAAAGGATCCTTCCTTTTTTACCGCGGGGAGGGCGGGGGGGGGGGCGGGGGGGGGGGGGGGGGGGGGGGATTTGAGACACTTGAAAGCCAGTTAAATATACTGAATTGCGAAACCTATCTATGACCGAGCTACGAAGGCTATGACTGCTAGGACAGTAATACAAAGAATCGAAAAAATAACATTGCGTTCCCTCCTCCCCCCCTACCCCCCTCCCTCCCCCCTGGTTCTCGCCTTTGGCCTCACTTAGTGTTTCAAGCTGGATGATAACGATCTCCAAAAAGTTTGAATATTTTTGCTCTTATGTTACCGCATATCGCTTACATAACACTGTTATTTCTTAGTACCTAAGTATCTAGACTAGCCATCAAAAAATATTTTAAATATTTGGACTTCTTTGCGTCGGAGGAGAATAAATACAATACGACAACAAAAACAGCACGGTAACTTGGTTCTCAGCCTGTGACGTTTCATGTTGGTCATTCTTTTACTCCTCACATTATATAAACTCTACTCTTCTTCATGTATTCTCTTTTACTTAACTTGGTCCTCCGCCTCCGGGCTAGAGGGTTGGGGGGTTGCGCATAAGGCTAGCCCTGTCCCGTAAGACAAACGTATGGAAACAGCAACAAAGTAAAAGACTGGGGCACAGTCCCGAAATTGACCCACAATAGACAGCGGTACGGTTGTCATCCTTTGTTGCTGTCCTACATATCAGCAGACAGAATGGGCAGTAAGTACAGTACAAGTACTTAGCTGACAAAATACTAACGTACAGAACGTCAGTGGGGTTCCGAACTTTCTTTTACTCGGTGTTAAATTTTGAATTCTTTCTTAATTATTCACTGTTTTCGTCATCAGTGTTCGAGATCCACGCAGCCCCAAATTGTTCATTTGCTAGCCATTACCAGATTATTACGTTCCTTTATTCTATAACAAAGCCTTAATTAAGGGACAACTACGAGTTGTGCAAATTCTAAAAGTTTTGAATATGTGGAGCTTATGAAACTAGGACAAAGTGGCCCTAATTATGGGCGCATGTAAACTGATGATGACTGGTCAATGTCTTCCTCAGTGATATTCTTTTTTAAAAAAAAAAATTAATGGTTGGTCTATAATATTCGAGGACAAGACAAGTGTCAGTAGGCTAGTTAGTTTTTTGTTTATTTTATAAATGTTCAAGCATTCCTGCTAGAACTTTGGTATTTTTGCGACTGTACTTTGTTTTTCTCAGTACTAGTTTTTATCATAAAATCTAAGGACTACTACAGTAAGATATGCGTAGTCTTAGTCAACTCACCATTGCGCTTGCGTGGTGGTTACTTTTCTTTACTATTTTTTCCTCGTTTATTCTTGCTCAAACTATGGTGTTTCTAACACTGGACTGTACATCTTTCTCGCGCCTTTTTGTTATCTTAAAATCTAGGACTAGTAGCACAATGAGATATAGTTCTTTAGTTGAGTTTATCTGATTGCGCTTGCTTTGTTACTTAGTAGGTTTGGTTGTTCATGTGTTTTGTTCAAACTGTGGTGTTTCTGCCACTGGACTCTGCATTTTTCTCGATTGTTATCATAAAATCATGACTACCACACCAAAATCTCTTATCAACTAAGAAAGCTAGCGTGCCTCAGTTGGCGTGACTGGGTTATCTTGTCTATCTAAGCAGTTTTTGTTCATTTGTACTTCAATAACTACCTAAAACATGAATTAAACAAACTACATCGTTTGAGATGTTATAAATCCAATTTTTCCTCGCGATTTTATCAGCATGTACGTGTTGACCAAAATTTAACACAAAACTCTCGAATTAACAGAGCATTATGCTTTGTGTGTCGTAGAACGTCCCCTGAAGGCACGACTAGACATGAAGAGTATTACATTGGTCGACATTTGGTTTTGATTGAAATATTGTTTTAATCTGCTTACATGTCGCAACAGTCATAGGTTAAATATCTCGCTTTATGACAATCATATGGCTGAGTTCTGGTAGACCTGGTACTGAGGCTTAGAACTGGTGAAATGATATCGTTTGTTAGACGACTAGGACAAAGTGGCCCTAATTATGGTCGCATCGTGTGTAAACGGATGATGACTGGTCAATGTCTTCCTCAGTGATATTCTTTCTAAAAAATAATTAATTGGTGGTCACTAAAAGAAAATTCAGGAAGGTCAGTCGTCTAACAAACGATATCACTTCACCAGTTCTAAGCCTCAGTACCAGAGTCTACCAGAACTCAGCCATATGATTGTCATAATGCGAGATATTTAACCTTATGACTGTTGCAACATGTAAGCAGATTAAAACAATATTTCAATCAAAACCAAATGTCGACCAACTTGACGATGTTGTGATACTGTTGATGTCTAGTCGTGCCTTCAGGGGACGTTCTACGATGAACAAAGCATAATGCTCTGTTAATTCGAGAGTTTTGTGTTAAATTTTGGTCAACACGTACATGCTATTAAAATCGCGAGAAAAATTTAGATTTATAACATCTCAAACGATGTAGTTTGTTTAATTCATGTTTTAGGTAGTTATTGAAGTACAAATGAACAAAAACTGCTCAGATAGACAAGATGACCAAGTCACGCCAACTGAGGCACGCTAGCTTTCTTACATACATTTATACAAATATCTAATGAGATGCAAGATATCAAATGAGATGCAGAATTTAAAACGTGCTTAAATACGATTGCTTAGCCACAGCATTTTGTGGAAAGTATTTTTTTTTAACTTGAGTTTGTGCAATGTGTATGTCTCTGATATAATAGAAGGAAGACCAAATAAGTTACTATTTAAGTTTTGCAACGCATTTGATATCTTGCATCTCATTAGATATATGTATAAATGTATACTACAACCTTTCGGCGATCAAGTGTACACCTACTTGTAAGAACGTTGTCATATGAAAATAGAACATTAGTGATTTAGTGGGATAGGAATTATATAAAAAAACAAAAGAGGAACACTGATGCTGAACTTTTTCTCATTTTTGTCTCTTAATGTATTCCTTTCTCACTAAATTACTAATGTTCTATTCTTGTATGACAACCTTCTTGCAAGTAGGTGTACATATATATAAAATATAAAATATTATATTTTATCATATAATTATCCATAAAATACCTATATTTATTATATAATCACCAATGAAATATCTATTTTTCTCTATTTCGAAAAATTGATATCTTCACACGTGAAAATAACATGTTATTTTCACGTGTGAAAATAACACCATTGCGATGGCTATTCAAAAATACACGGAAAGAATTGCCTGAAAAAGCCAAAACATACTTCATTGATAATTATATAATAAACAGAATATTACATGGCCGCTTGGAGATACGAATTTTATCTTCTCGTGTTGAAAATCTTTCACTCGTTCGCTGCGCTCACTCGTGAGAGATCTTTTCTCCACTCGAAGATAAATTTCGTATCTCCAAGCGCCCATGTCATATCATCTATACATTAAATATCAAATATTTCATCAGCTGTTTACTGAATGATCATGATGATCTATGTTATTGATCCTCTCAGCGTCTAAACAGAAGATTATAAAGCCTTTAGATGCTATTATCCGCCGTTATATGAGTTTAATAAAATTAAAATAAATGAATCCCTCTATTTAAGTGTCTAGTCGTTCTAGTGCTTTCGCACTAATTGGGGACACTTTTCACTCACACGCACTACCACTACATTCAATGTTCTATGTACACGACATTCGACTCACATTGATTTTTAGTGGAGAAAACCGGAGAACCCGGAGAAAACCCTCGTAGCATAGGAGAGAACAACACGTCAAACAAACTCAATTCACATGTGGTGTCCGCAGGGCTCGAACCAGTGACTCGAACCTTTAGAACCACAGTTGTGAAAGACGACGCTTTTAAGCCAGCTTACACCACCCAAGCTACCCGCTATAGATAATGAACTAGCTCTGCATTGCCAACGTGCCAATAGATACTTATTAATTGTAACTCTGTATTCTTGGATTGAGTGACAGTAGTGGCAATAAAAGAAATAAAAGGCATCTTATTTTTAGTAAATATTCCATGGTGTCAACACAAAGGCTTGCTTATTGCCTAACTTGATTCAACTTGTTTGCACAAACCAACAAACTGATTTAAGGCTTTGTACCATTATTCTTTCTAGTTAAGATTGAGATAAAAACTGTAAGAGATGGTACACGTATCGCATTGATCTTTATCGACTATATATCGAGTTAATAAAGCAATTTCAAAGTGTTCATAGAGTGTTATTGGAAGGCGTATTCGTCACTTAATTGTTTACATAAGATTCAAAAACGTGTCTGAGTTGGTAACCAAATCCACAACACAGGCTGGACAAATTCGTTTATTACTTTGGTTGTAGCTCTTTAATCTGCATTGAATGAGGCATTTATGATCTTATAAACTTATAAACTTATATCACTTCTTTGTATTTTAACCAGTTTGAACATTTGTTCAAATTATGCTCATGACACAGCAGCCTCAAATAACAATTCCACAAAATGACGATTTAAGTTTTAGTTAGTCATAATTTATCCCTATGTAGTAACATAAGATTTGTGATCCCTTCGATAAGAAAACCCGGAGACAGTGAACAAAGCTCTGGGAGAAGGGAACTACGGGGAAATCTTTCCTTTCAGTCGATGTTAGAATACTCTTTTCGGGCTGACGTTTTACAAGACGTTACTAGGAATATCATGATGAACGCTTGAGGAATATTAAATTCACATAAAATAATTGAAATACGTCTTTAAATTCTCTTTACGACTAGTCAACCTTTGGAATTAGAATGCGTTTATATCGTGTGTTTCCAGCTAGAAACACACGATATAAACTTTAATGGGGTTAAAAAGCTTCGGGAAATTTTTTGACAATTTCAAAATAATTTACATTCTATGATTTCTACTGATTATTATTCTGAAATAATTTGATTTAGTAACTTAAAAAAAAAGTTTCAAGCAAGCTTTGTAAAACGTTTGAGAAATAATCAAAAGTACTCAAAGTGCTTTAACTCACCCGTAATATGGCCACTAAATGAAGAAGATTGTTTTGGAGAAGCAAATCCAACGAGTATCCAAGCTTACGCAAAGAACTTCGAAGAAATGTGGTCTGTTTGTCTGAACTGATGTCACAGAAGACTTGTTTACATAAATGACCCATGTTGAAAACACTGTCAAAAAATATTTTTTACTCAAATAAAACTCGACAAATTATGTATGTTTATTCTGGCCTTGATTAAAGCTTAATTAACTTTAACTAAAAGTACAAATTAAGCTGACGGCAAAAATAGAAAGGAAAGAAAATTGAAAAACAAAATAATCCTTACTCATCTGTTGTCAATGTATTGTTCAGAGAATTGCCAAATTGAAGCTATTCGTTTATCAATAAATGGAAAAGGTCCTCGCAGGAACGAATATGTTTCAGCCGAAGTCTAGCGTGCATCAGTGAACCAAAGTCTCATCGAAAGCGTTAATAACATATAGGAAATTAAGGAAAATTGTTTTAAGAATTGCATATAAAAGTAATTGCAAGCAAACTTGATTATTTCGTCTTGTTCATTCGCACTCGTAAAAGCTTGTTGTCATGAAGCCGGAAAAGATTTCACGTAACGAGAAAAAAGAGCAAGAAAAAGAGCTTTGCAGAAGTAAAAAATGCTCGATCCATGACAGCTTCCATTTTAAACTTTTTCAGTAAAAACAAAATAAACTGGAGAAAAATACACAAATCAATCAATTGACTATGGATTTTCTCATCCCCTTCCAGCCAAATGACGTCATTAGATAAACCATTTAGGCGTGGCTGTCATCACCTATTGTGAGGTGTATGACCTGAGGGCTAGAAATTGCGCATGTATTTGTTAGATTGTTTAAACAAACGTCAATGACGCTATGTGGAAAATGTTTTTTCTTAGTTTTAGTCTAATCCTCTTGTAGATATACGATAGTATAAGCTCTTTGCAAGATTGGAACACCGAGGTTGCATAATACTGGTGACTGGAAGGTGAAACGATTGTACTTTAGTTAAGGTGAAAAGGAAACTGTAGAGGGATGTCAAACATAGCACCTTCCCTGCAATGGTTACATAGTTCAAGCATTGCCGAAATTATAGGTTGCAACGTGTGACAACCTTTTTGACTGCAATGTGGTGTGCAACCATTGCAGAGAATGTTGCTACGCGTGACATCCCTCCAGAAACCTTTTTGACTGCAATGTGGTGCTTGGTGTGCAACCACTGCAGGGAATGTTGTGACGTGTGACATCCCTCCAAAAACCCTGTTGTCTGCATTATGAAAATGGTCGCCAATTAATCAATTAAATGAAATTCAAAATATGATATTCCCAAAAACCAATGGTCCCACGATGATAAACATTTGCATATATCAAATTCCAAAACAGCCAACGGTTGTAACTAAAGATTTACCTATCATCATTTCATTTTAAATGCGTCATTTTTTATATTTTTTAATAAGTAAAAAACATCTAGTAATCAACATTTTACCATAACATAAAAAATTCAGATACGACAAATAAAATATATAAAATATTTTACATTAAAAAAGTTTTGAATAAGGAAAATTTTCTTGATTACTACTGCATTTAAAAATGGCTGAAAATATTCATATTAAAGACACCTGGATGCATCCTTTTTGTGTATCATGGCTTTGCATTGTGATTCCTGAAAAAGAAACAATAATATGTTACACTAATTAATAGTATTAGACCTTATTATTAGACTATTAGATCGAGATCTTTCTCGAGTTCGGAATTACCGCTGCGGTCTATGATTGCAGACTCATTTACTCAGGGTTAGCCCCATTTCAGTGTCCGTTTATTCAAAATACCAACGGTAAAGTACAGAATGCACAATTTCAACAATAAATACAAACACTTTGAAATAGACCTCATCGGCTCGGGGTAAAGTTTTCCCATTTCAGACCACCTGTCATTCCCTTGAGAATAAGATTCTTTGTTTGAGTTGTTTCCATATTCATGTGTCTTCTCATGTGCAACCGTTAAACAAAGCAATGATACTCTAAGGAATGACACGTGGTCTGAAATGGGAAAACATTACGCCCGAGCCGAGGAGGTCTATTCCATGAATCCTAACCGGAACACATGAATATTCTGCACAAAGTCAAGGCTAATTAACCCTGAGCAAGAGAGAACTCGAAGCTGGAGTATTGCTGGGTTTGAATCAGCTGATAAAAGTCTTTAAATCCCATTATCTGCTCCAAATGGTGGTCAAACACTGACCACCCTGTGCTGTCAACCAGAAAGAATCCTATTGAAAACTTGAAAGTGAAAGTAAAACCCAGCGATAACCGAGACATAATTTGTATGTCGTGCTCTGTCGTGACCGTTACTGTGCCGTGCCTGAGTATTTTCATAGGCTCATCAGTGATCTGGCGCACTGTGATTGGTTCAGAGTATGTCATCAATTCCACACCGTAACCGTGTCACGTTTCACCCATTTTCAAAGCCATGAAAACTTTAGATTGATGCAAACTAACTTGAAATCACACTTTTTCTCGATGGAATTTGTGGCATATCTTTTGTATTATAATTTTAGAGATAATTTGAGAAGGGTTCATTATATCGTTAGAATGTCACGAATGAATCAAATATCAACGATAACTATACCTTTTCTTCCATTCATCGCTGAGTTCCAAGAGATTCTTGTCGCGGTCTCGTTTTGGCTTTGATTTCTGGTCTTGTTTCAAGCTGATTTAAAGAAAAAAAAGAAAAAAAAGATGGAAAATGTGGTCAAAAAAACAATACCTGATTTTAATAACTCAAACAATAGATTTCGGCATTTTAGACCACGTGTCATTCCCTTGAGAATAAGATTCTTTGTCTAAGTTGTATCCATATTCATGTGCAACCAGTAAACAAAGAAAGGCTTCTTAAGGAAATGACACGAGTCTGAAATGTAAAAACATCAAGCCAAGATAAAGAAATATATGCATAGCCTCTTTTCACATTTTAAACCTTTTGGCCTCCCCAGGCCCATTTACTAGTATTTTAAGTTATGTCTAAGGCAAAGAAATCATACTCAAGCAAATGAAACGTGCTAATTCAAAAATAAAGACTATAGACCCTTGTATTACGTCAAAGCAGCTCGATCTGGGGGACATAACAAAAGAATTTCAATCTCATGAGAACTGGAACCTTTTGCTTTGTCCCCCAGATTGAGCTGCATTCAATAGTGCTGCAAACAGTCTATAGACCCCTTGCATGTGACGTCAAAGCAGCTCAATTTGGAGGGCAAAACAAAAGAATTTCAATCTCTTCAGAATTGGAAACCTATTTTTGTGTCCTCTAAATAGCCCGCAAAGGTTTCAGTTTGAGGCTACGTGCTAAATGCTCAGTCATTCGTGACAGGCGGTAAGAATTAATTTAATTTAGCACGTAGCCTCATGCTGAAGCCTTTGCGTGACAAGCAAGTGCATTCCCAAGTGCTGCAAGGGGTCTAAACGGTGAATAGTTACCTCGTCGTATCACTTGACTGTCCTGTTGCACCATTGTTCTTGAACCTTATTCTACTGTGGAATTTTTTCTTTGGCTTTCCAACTGCCTTCTTATTTTCAACTTCATGATTTTCGTTAGTTACTTTTTCTTTGCTATCATCTTTCGGGATATCCTTGGGTTGTATTGGACCTTCGTCTCCTTCACGTGCTTGGGTCATATTCCTCCTGCATCTAGCCACGTCGTTGGATTCTTCCAATCCATCATAAACATTCTGCAAAAATTCCTTGGTGCTACCGATGTTTTGGAAAAGTTTCTCCAGCAAGTCAACTGCATTTAGAGCATTACGAAAAAACACAATGCTATTTTCCAACTGTTCCTCCGGGGAAGAATCACGGTCGACCGCTACCACTGGAGCAGTTGGTCGTCCAGTAATCATCTTTTTAGTTTGTCCTTCCTTGTCAACTTTCCTGAAAGGAGCTGCACTTCTCGCCCGGGCCTCTAGACACTCTCGACAGCATCTTGAATGCTTTTGCTTGAGTTTTTCGATATCAATGAGGGAATACGTTCCAGGAATTCTTCCTGGTAGATGCCCTGTGAATGAAAAACTGACATGGTTCTCAGATTTACTCTTCAGCTCATCTTTGTCAATAACCATAGTAGTTTTAGCCATTTTCTTTCCGCCTGGGTCTTTTGCAGCTCCTCTAAACTTCGCTGATTTCCGATTCCCTTCGTTGACCTGGTGGTCTCTTTCAGAATCTTTACATTCCTTTTCGACTGATTTTGAACCTGAAATAGTTTTCTTTTTCGTTTCAGCAACAGTAAGTCTTTCCTTTTTTGGAACTGTTGTTGCTCTGAAATTAAGACTTTTTTCTGTATTTTCCTCTTGTCTGTCTTTCCAGTGCTCAGAACTAGTAGCTTCCAAATCTTTAGTACGCTTCTTATCCACAGACGAAATATCTTCTTTTTCGCTTCTCATTCTTGGAATAGACACCCTGTCTGAGCATGAAAAATTCGCATTGTGTTTTTCATCTTTGCTCGTTGAAGCATCATAAGATTCGAAACATCTTTTATGCGAAACTGCTTTTTTCTTCTCGACGATATATACCTCTCTGCTTGGGTCCGTGTTATTTGTAATGCTGCAATGATGTAAAGTTGAGCGTTGAATTTTGGTTTTCTGGGCCAAACTTCCATCACTTTTTGGAAGATCATTTCCAGTTCGTCTTACCACCATATCTGAATAAAATGGCTTGATTTGAGAACTCTGAGATTTTCCATCGCGAGATTTATACTTGCCCTTCGTCCAAAGAATCGGCCTGCTTGGATGGAAGGCTTCTTTGTGTTTGGAATCGCCATCTTTATTAGTAAGATCCGCAGATACGAGAAACGAAGCTATACGTTCACCACAGGTAGTATCGTCGTTAGAATTAAAATCGTTCGCTACCAGCATTGCTTTTTTAGCAGCTTCTTTTTGACGTTGGTAATCGTTCTGGGAAGATTCGCCAAGACCTTCTTGAAACTCTTTTTTACCAGATTTTCTCTCATCCATTATCTTTTAACGGTATACTTTTTTTCAGAAAATGAAATTATTTCTCTAAAACGTTTCTTACTTTTACGTTGGATTCCTCAAATCATTCACTTCTCTTGTTGATGTTAATCAGTCGAGATCCAAATCTCTTGTCTTCGATAAATAAAATGTATCTTCATTAAGTGAAATTTCAAACAACTTCAACAAAATAAATTACTTGCTTATGAAAGATAATTAATGACGTCAGTTACGAAGTACGCACGCGCGCGCGATTCGAACTTACGTCAAATAGTGGAACGATCTGATTGGACTTCTGGTGGTCGTTTGTTTCTTGTTGTTTTAGGTAAATATTTAAAATTCGCTTGCTGTTACCTGTTAAATCGACACAGGTGTAAAAGAAGTTTCACTTCCTTTAGGTAGATCACACTTTTAGAACGGTTTGTTTACAAGCTTCTAATAATAGCCGAAATCTTATCGCGAGTACGTCATAATCTAATAATTACCGTCAATTAAATCTATGTAGTTCTTTTTCTTCATGGTTTTAAAGTTAACTAGGATGAAAACTCGAAGAAAGAGAACATCAGAATCATTCCTTGCGTCTTTACCAGAAATAGTAGACACAATTCTGCGCCTTCTACCGGCCAAAACCCTTCGAATAACGTCATGCGTGAACAGAATGTGGTTTGAGATTTCGAGACGTTTGCTCAATGAGCGAGGTCGGTGCGTGATAAAATACTACGATAACAGTTTTATATCGACGAAAGAAGTGGACGAACTGATGGACAACATCCGGGTCAACCCCAGCGTTGTGATCTTAATTAATCAGCGCGAGAGCTGGCACTTACGAAGAGACCGAGATGCCCGGAGAACCGAAGAGAGACACTTGGCCAGAACTTTAAATATCCTAAGTCGTAGGATTCCAAAACAATGTCTTCTCCTGGGATGCACTACGGAAAGGATTTTATTAGATCAACAACTCCCAATTGCCAGGAATCGCGCCATCTTGCATAAGCGTCAAGGCAACGGACTGATTATCTTACCGGAAGTGGATGGAGTTCAATACCATCACGTGTATTTAAGGCAGCCCAAGCCAGCTCGAGGACAAAGTTGGGCCGAGTATTTTGGATTGGATGCATCGACACCTGCGAAGCTGGTGATTCTTACTGCTCTAACGCACAGCAGAGATTTTATTCCACACATTGCTGCAGGTAATAGAAAGATCCTTACTCTTTAGATATTTAATTTCAAGAACACTTTTACAATCAGTCCTATTTAAAGTCTTGAAGTTCAGAAAATGCATTGAAAACTTTTGAACTTCTTCAAACTTGTGTAGTTTTGCATATCAGCGTACTGTTTGAAACCCACCTGTCAAACACCATACATAGCAAGGACGGCTTTAAATTGAGGATCACTTCCACTCAGTTGCAAATGTTATGTGACCATGCAAGGCACAGTAGTTCATGTAGGTCCTCTGATGTATTTATTTTTGAATTTAATACAGTGCAAAATTTTGAAAAGTTGTGGGAGTGGTGTTAGGCATGTCTTGAAATTCTATTGCCGTAATTATTGCAAAAGTAGAACTCTTCTCTAGTTTTCGCAACGGTTATGGCGGCAACGCTGCAACAAGATTGCAAGACAAGTGTCTCATATGTTACTCTAAACAATTTCTTGTGCAACTTGTCTTGCAACAAGACTGCGTAACAAGCTGCAAGGAAAAGTGCCTGGGATGAGAATCAATATAATCTATGATCGCGCTTGAATTATTCTTCGCCTCAATCTAGTACGGACGAATGCGTACACAATCAAACCTTGCATAAAACATTGCCAAGTGTAATCGTACCCTGGCTGTGCAACTCCAAAGCACTGGTTTTTACTTCTTTTTTTCTGTTGTACGTCTGAGCACAATTTTTGTTTGTTCGTATGTTTGTTTGTTTTTTGATCGCACAACAAGTACCTTTACAATCCCGGAGAAGCTATTTTAAGCCAAGGTATTCCTGCAAGGGCATCCAGGACACCTCCCCTACCTCCTTTCCCTCACGTTCTTCCCTTAGACGCAGGGATTTATCTGAAACATTCAAAAGATGTCCTATTGTGTTCTAGGTATTCGTCAAACGTATGGACCACGTGTCGTAGTGCTTGGTGCGGTGGCTCACGATCGCATATTTTTCGACGGATTACTCAAAAGGACTCGCGTGACAGCGTTGTTTGTCAGCGGAAACGCATTTCGAGCATGCGCTAAGTTTGTGAACAATAACCGCGACTCGCGTTTCTACGAAAGAATTGAAATCCTGACGGCAGAAGCGGCCGAAGATGGCTACGAATCGTTTTTCAATATGATCATCACCTCTCGCTTCATAAGCAGGGGAAATGCGTTCTACATCAATTCCATAACCGCTTTCAATCAACCAATCACAGAAGCGCCGACCTTCGGGCTTCATTCGTACGGAGAATTCTGCCTTAGTTCAAAAGATGTCGGCAAAACAAGACCAAACCCGTGTAAGAGATTCATGAAGTATAACACTGCCATATTCTGTGCATGCTCAGTCAAAAAGGAAAGACGACCCGCGGGATACTCGATTACAGAAAGCTAGTCCCGAAAGACGTAAACTTGCATTAACTCATAGGATATGTTATCGATACGTCAAATATACTAAAAGTATCACGCTTTTTGAAACTTCGAGATTGAGGAAATTCTTGGTCGCGTTGGCATTGCAGTGCATTGTGAGGTTGTTTAAGGGAAGGAAATAGACCCCTTGCAGCACGTTGGAATGCAGCTAAATCAGGGGGACAAAACAATAGGTTTCAATTCTCAGGAAATTGAAATTCTTTCGTTTAGTCCTCCAGATCACGCTGCTTTGACATCACATGCAAGGGGTCTATAGACACCATCTTGAAAATACGTCCCCTAAGACAGTACCATAATGCATTGCAATGTCAACTCGACCCAGCTTTTTTTTATCATCCTCGGAATGTAGTAGTCACATGGACAAAGCTCTTTTAAACGACTTGAATCTTTCTCCATAATTTATAAATATTTTCTTACAATAATTATTTTTTCTACATCAATTCATACGTACAACACTTGTTTTGTTTTAAATACTTTTTAATATATTCTGGGAATAGGATTTAGTCGTGAAGAATTATAATATATTAGATTTACATTTAATATGCTTTTAGATTTTAATGTTATCATTTTATTGGAAAAATTAAAGATTTCCTATTAAAACAAAACAATTAAATTGTTTAATTCGAGAAGAGAACGAACGTTTAGTTCCTTTGCGTGGTACACTTTCAAAATTATTTTGGATACGAGAAAAAATAATAATTAAAACTATAGTAAAAGTAAGAAAACCGATAACATCTAAAATATGTCTTGAATGTTAAACATCGTGTTCTGGCCAATCACATGCGACACTTAATTAGAAATGAATCTATTCTCGCATGTGATTGGACAGAACACGATACTTACCATTCCAGACATATTTTAGGTGTTGAAGTTTTCTTACTTTGGCTGTAAGTTGATTGTTAAGTCGTGATACGGGGAGTCATCAAAAAGTTTCCCTAGCCATAGGGCAATGTTTAAGTACACTCAATTGAAGAATCGTTGTCGGGTTCAGAAACATAGAACATAGAATCTGAGACCGAAATGGCACATGGGAAGTACGTTAATTAGATGCATGCTGTGACCGGCGACCCGTGGTATCATCCACTGTTTTTAATACGCGTTTGGCATTCTAAACCGACTGCATAGATGGCGCAAAAGAATAAATTATAATATGATTATGTCATTTCCCATGTGCCATTTCGGTCTCAGCTTTTATGTTCTATGTTTCTCAACCCGACAACGATTCTTCAATTGAGTGTATACAACACCCTCAACACACACTACCACTACATTTAATATTCTATGCACACAGCTCTTTGTTGGAATTTGTGGCACTTTTTGATTATTTTCATATTTCATTTCTCGCATCCCTAAGATAATTTTGAAAGGGGTTCATTCTAAGTGGTTTAATAACCAATAAGTTTTAAATGTATAAATTATTTAAATTATTTTAGATAGAACGAATAAATGTGTTTGTAAAATTCTTTTATCTTCAAGCACGTCACGTGATCACTTCCCTCCAAAACTGGAGGCCAAGGCGACACAAGTTGGCTCAAGTATAAGTTTAAGAAGGCTCAAGGCTGGGCATTCAACATGGCGGAACGTAATCACGTGACCTGCTGTATACTTTATACGGATATTATTCAGTGAGGATATTTAATATACAATCATCGACCAAATATGTATTTTTCTTTGTTACTAAATAGTGATATCTTCACATGGGAAGATATTACATGATATTTTCACAATAACACCATTGGTAACAATTCTGAGGAATCGCATAAATAGTAAGAATCCAATAAAACTGTATTTCATCGATTTCATCATGTTGAGAATATCTAACTCGTTCACTCGTGGGAGATCTTTTCAACACTCGAAGATAAAATCCGCATTTCAGCGCGACCATGTAATATCCTCTATATTACTGATGAATACGACTCTTCCTTCGTGCTTTGGTACATGTATATGTGTTCTATGCGTTTGTATTTATTTAGAAAAAATGTTATGCATAGATCTTGTTATTTGTTGTTATAAATGTTAATAAATGTATTACAATTAGTTAAAAATGAATACTGGCAGATTGAGTTGATGAAAATAATTGCAATCTGCCAGTATTCATTTATTAACTAATTGTACACATTTTGAGTATTTTATCTCGTTAGAATTTGAATATTATGAAATATTATGAAAACTAAATAGATAAATATATAAGGATGATGCAAAATTGAAAAAAATTCGAACTACGCGATATCTATGTACTTATGAGAATTCTAGTAGTGGGATCCCTGTGTCTCCATTCACCACAGGAATACCAGTTATTGACACCACGAAGAATGCTGTAGACATTTTTGTTTGAACCAGAGATCCATTAGTTGATTTGACGAACTTAGATGGTCGGAGTTTTGGCTACGAGTTTCTTCTTTGTTCTGATAACCAATTAAAATCGATTTAAAATAATAATAATTCTAACTAAAAATACTAATATTTCCAGTAGGGTGTTTAACGTAGGTTGGGCTACCTGTGCTAGAAAATATAGACACGACCTTCACCTTCTTTTTAAGAATTGCAATGTATTGTGGGTACACTTTTTCCCAGAATTCATTGCACCGCGTGTTTTGCTCACCATTGTTGGGACACAATAGGCCCTTTGCAGTTATCGGTCACGTGTCTGTACTGGACTGCAAATTTTTTGTTTTTATATTAAATTAGTGATTCTTTTTAGCTACTTGTAAAGAACTGAATGAAAACATGTGTATCCAGTGTGTTACGAAATGCAGTTTTATTAAGATCTCTCGAAACAGGTTGTAGAAAGTTTGTTTGCAGTCCAGTAAATTTCACCCATGGGAATCAAAATGTTCATTCATTTGCTCTCAGTGAATTAATCAGCACGTGATTGCTTAGCTGCAAAGGGCCTATTGTACCAACGATATCAAACAACATGGTGCAAGAAATTTTGCTGGCAGAGCTTTTCCACTAACTGAGCAACATTTGCATCTTATATATGACAAGTGTCTGAGCTCAATAAGTATGGACTGTGCACCTGTTGCTTAGCAGGCAGCACATTAACTAACCAAGCCACACTTGCTCCTTAAAACAAGTGTGTGAGGTTACTGAGGATCAAACTATGAACCTCTTGCTTAGCAGGCAGCACACTAACCAACCAAGGCACACTTGCTCCTTATAACAAGTGTGTGAGGTTACTGAGGATCAAACTATGGACCTCTTGCTTAGCAGGGTGCACACTAACCAACCAAGCCACACTTGCTCCTTAAAACAAGTGTGTGAGGTCACTGAGGATCAAACTATGAACCTCTTGCTTAGCAGGCAGCACACTAACCAACCAAGCCACACTTGCTCCTTAAAACAAGTGTGTGAGGTCACTGAGGATCAAACTATGAACCTCTTGCTTAGCAGGCAGCACACTAACCAACCAAGCCACACTTGCTCCTTAAAACAAGCGTGAGATTACTGAGGATCAAACTATGGACCTCTTGTATAACAGGCAGCACACTAACCAACCAAGCCACACTGGTTTCTACAAGTTTGACAAAGAGGGTAAAATCTTCGACAAAAAATATCGAAGTTACAGATATAAAACCAAACAAATAAAACCACGCTTACCGTTGGTGGCGGGAACACGCGGCGATAGCCTCCTCTGTTGACGTGTTCATAGTAAGCCGCTTTGAGGAAAGACCGCTGTTCTACGGTCAGGCACTGATGACAAGTCTGGCATGACTGGAAATAAAATGATAAAGTCATAATAAAATAATACTGAAAAGCAAAGAAATTTTGAACCAATTTCTGGGTTTTACTTGACGTCTTTTACTGTCTCGTGCGGAATGTTCATTGGCTTCGCAAATTTTCAATAGGATTATTTCTGGTTGACAGCACATGGTGGTCAGTGTTTGACCACCATTTGGGGCAGATGAGATTCAATGACTTTTATCAGCTGAATGAAACCCAGCAATAACTACAAAACCAATTGCTAATTTTAACGAATCGAACCCTAAAACATCCTCACAAAAACATCCTCACAAAACAGCATTTTGTGGAAGAAAAACCGGAGACCTCCCACCCCTGAATCTTGAATCATAGAGACCCAAACAGACTCTACATACGTTTGATGCCAACGAAGTACAGCCTTCTCCTAGGTGATAGCAACAATTTCATATAATGCGGTATTTGTACCTTGTGTATACAAGACATTTTACACTCTTTACTCGCACACGCGTCGTGTGAGGTAACGATGTTGTGATCAGCTACCATCATATCCTTCTCACTCTCTGGGCTAAAACACATCAAATTTTGTTTTGTCAGTAATTGCCCTATTTCACAACGACGTCACTGCCTGTTTATGTGGGGGATAGAATCGCCAAATCCAATAGAAAATTCAACAAAATTTGCTCCTAGCGAAAGAGTTTAATCTAAAATGCCCTGGTTTTCAGATATAATATGTGTTAATATGTACTAAAAAATATTCTGAGCGTTTGCTGGCTATTCTACTTCTCTTCGTGGATTGATATGGGTTTTACAGAAATTTTCGGTGAATTTGCGTTGATTTGACCCCCTCCGACGACCATGATCCTTTGCGTTTAAACAATAGATTGTTTTGATGTGACGTCATAGTGGATTAGGGCAATTAAAAGTTATGAATTCTGTGTAAAGTAAAATAAACAAAGCGAAAAGTAGTAGTGTAGTGTGTAGTTATAAAACAGTATGCCAGGATGGCAGTATATGAGAGATTTATTAGGACAAGTGGTTTTTCTTTCGTAAAATACAAAATACTGCAGTTTTCCATATTCCGCGAACTCGGAAGTTACAAGCTGCACGCTGAAATTTGCTTTTTCTCTGCTGTCAATCAAAAATAATCAGTCAGTACATTTTATATTTAAAACAGGCCATTGAAATGTCTGAAGTGTGCAGAATATCCAAACCGCAGAAAGGCACTTACACGAGTTAGTTTTTCTTGCAACTTACGATGCTGTGCTGACGAAAGCGGAGCATTGCAAGTCGAAGGTGTGATGTCTGAGGCGCACAACTCTTCGCAACTCGCAAAAAGTAAAAACAAAAGCTCATTTAACTTTGTTGCAACTTGAAACGTTGCGTTGCAAGAGGGGTTGTTATCGCGCAGTTTATTCTGAAACTTGCAACGCAACAATTGCAAATCGAAAGAAAAATTGCCTTGCGTAACAAGGCCTTTAGAATAGTCGTCTTTTTTAATCATTCCCCTCCCTTCCCTGGTTTCTTCCACTTGCAGTATTAACAGTATGGTTAGTGTACCTGGATCTGGTACTGTGTGCTAATCTGTTGCTCACGCCAACTAGTCCAAAAAGATTAAATATGACCTGCATATACAAAATCAATAAAAATTTAAAATCATTATCATCTTAATCGTCGTCAAGATCAATCATCATCGCAATGTTTGTCAATCATCAATAATTAATTATTATCATCATTATTCATAATTATCATCAATTATCATTAGCATTATCCTCATCAATTACCTTCATCATCATCATAATCATCATCATGTATTATCATTATCATCAACACCACCACTGATCATCATCATCTATTACAATCATCATCATTAATCACTGCCACCCATCATCATCTATTGATGTCATCATCATCGATCACCATAACTGATCATCATCATAATCACCATCATCATCATCATTATCATCATCAATCCACTCCATCATTGGTGCGCCATCTCATAAGTTAACATTCACAGCGCTCCACACACCTGTTCATACATAAGAGCGTTGTCAGAATGAGAGCCAGAAGACAGATTGGGTGACATGTTAACCTGATGACATAAATATACAAAGTAATCAAGGAATACGTTGCAGGCAATGCTCCTGAAGTAGGATCGTTTTGTACATCAGCAACATTGCGTGCAACACATTGCGTCGTGTGACATGACTTGCAAAATGGATTACCTGCAATCGCGCGCAATATTGCACCGTGTGTCTGCAAATAAGTTAAAGTTTTGGGAAAGGAAGAGGTAGGGAAGATTCGCTAAACGAGCAATGTCGCACCGTGTGTCTGGAAATAAGTTAAGGTTTTGGGAAAGGAAGAGGTAGGGAAGATTCGCTAAACGAGCAATGTTGCACCGTGTGTCTGGAAATAAGTTAAGGTTTAGGGAAAGGAAGAGGTAGGGAAGATTCGCTAAACGAGCAATGTCGCACCGTGTGTCTGGAAATAAGTTAAGGTTTTGGGAAAGGAAGAGGTAGGGAAGATTCGCTAAACGAGCAATGTTGCACCGTGTGTCTGGAAATAAGTTAAGGTTTTGGGAAAGGAAGAGGTAGGGAAGATTCGCTAAACGAGCGAATAGAAATTTGGAGTGTTACGTTTTAGGAAGTATGCACCATGTTTGCCATCAAAGACTCAAAGGTCTAAGTCACGGATTTGCAATAAGAAAATGGTGGAAATCCAAGACAAGCAAACCTACCTCCATTAACCAGACGTTCATATTTTCATCCAGAATAAAATCAAAACGAACCAATTCAAAGAAGTTCCTAGTGTAAAAAAAGGCTTGAATGAAGAAAATTACCATTACATTTGTTCCAGAATGCTGTAGACAAGGGTCCCAAGGTGCATGTAAGCCATCTTATAATTGGCAGTTTATTTGTATTTGTGTTAGGGAAGGAGAGAGAGACTTAGCTATGACCCCCCTCCCCTCGTTGTGGAATCCTGGCTACGCCCTTATTTCGTCTGATGCATACCTTGAACTACCATAAGTTGAAGAGGAGGAGATCAGATCAACTTCTTTCTTGACGTAAACCTAAAAAAATGAGGTAAACATTAAAAAATATGAATAAACAGACCTCTTTACCTCGGGCATGTTTTTTCCATTTCTGACCACGTGTTATTCCCTAGAGTATCATTTCTTTGTTTAACGGTTGCACATGAGAAAACACATGAATATAGATACGAGTCAAACACAGAATCTTTTTCTCAAGGGAATGACACGTAGTCTGAAATGGGAAAACATTACGCCCAAGCTAGAGGTATACTAGTTCTAGGAAAACGCCCCATTCCAAGAATTATAACCAACACCCGGTTGGCTCAGTTGGTTGAGCGTCGGGCTGTTATGCGGGAGGTCGTAGCTTCAAGCCTTGGCGGCCGGGTCAACACTCAGGGTCTTAAAATAACTGAGGAGAAGGTGCTGCCTTTGTAATTACATCTGCAAGTGGTTAGATCTTCACGTGGCTCGGATGACCACGTTAATGGCGTTCCCGTCTCTCATGACACTCCATCATTACTAACCAACATAGGAGGGACGTAAAAGAACCACTGAGGACGTAAAGAAACCCTGGCGGTGACCACCCTCAGTGCCTACACCTCGTACCAACCACCTCAAATTCGTTAAGTCATTGTAAAGCGCCTTTGGTCATACCCATGTGAAAAAGAGCGCTAAATAAAATTATTAATCATAAAATCCAATCAATAATCCAGTTGCTGAACCTCTACTATGATGCATCAAGATGTTAGCATTAATGATTAAATCAAACGCGTTTCGCACTGCATTTTACCTCTTTGATAGCATCATGCATATCCCGCCAAACTTTATCAGCATCTTTACCTGTAACGATTTCAAAGACACGATCAATGAATAAGAAATAGTGATGAAAACAGAAGGGAACAACGAATACATACCTTCTTTCTTCAAGTGAGTTAGTATCGTATGCTTACGAGAAAACTTGCCATGTTTCCAGAGGGCTGCGAGGGACGGCAACTGGAAACAAGTAAGAATTAAAACTTCATTACCTTCTTACCAATTGGTTATTGATGCGATGAGTTATTCTTTAAATAAGGATAGCGATGAATATTTTTTGAACAACTGGTAGTGCATCATTGCTGCCCAAAATCTGTGTATTCTGAGCCCAAAATTTGATATGTAGAGAAAACTTGTTATTGCTATTCACCACCGCAGAAGTGGCTAGCTTAACGTGGTCGAACTGAAAGTAATGTGAAGGCACGTCAATACAGTCCTCTTTTCTCGTCATAAACCCCTTCAAATCTTAAAAAATGACGAAATAATTTGAGGAGCATAAGCCAAAATGACTAAAGTCACTAAATGGAATTGGAGATTTCTCTGAATCGATCATTCACGTTCTTCTTGATGCGTCTAATGCGTTTACCACTCCTGGGTGGACGGCTTAATGTCTAACAGGTTTTGCAACCCAATTGATAAGGCAGCCGGTAGATCGAATTAGAATTTAGAAGTTGATTTTTGTGGAGGGAGGAAAAGCCGAAGAACCCGGAGGAAAAACCCTCGAAGCACAGGAGAGAACCAACAAACAACTCTACTCACATACGAACCGGGGCTCGAACTCGGGTCGCATTGGTGAGAGGCGGCGCATTAGCAGCGCACGCCACCCGTGCTTCCCCGTGCTTCTCAAGTAGGGACTTTAAGATTTTGAAAAATCTACGACGGCGACGTCAACGGGAAGTGTAAATAACTTCCATTTACGGTCCAGGCGTCCTCAAAGTCTGTCTTCCCTGTGGATGAGTTGGCTTTACTGACAATGTTTTGAATAAAATCTTCAATGAACAGAACCCCAAAGAGAAGTTATTCACGCTTCCCGTGGACGTCGCTGTCGTAGATTTTGCAAATCTTAAAGTCCCTCTTATCGTTTTGTATGTGGATTTATATGGTGTACTTATAACTCGACTACTCACCTCCCAGGGTTGTGTGTACTCGTCACCAACCACATACTGCTTCTCGTCTTTAACGTCGAGGGGTAGATAATCTTTGACACAAAACCTAAAACCATAACAATAATACCATACCATACCATAAATCCGTGAAAAAGTTAAGTAACAAAATTGTACAAATTAGTACACTACTGTAGGTCTACGGTCTACTGAGGTCTAAGTACTGAACTTACTAATCTGTACAAATTTGTGCAAATTTGTGCAAATTTGTGCAATGTTTTACAACGTTTTTCACGAATACATGTATGTATGTAGACTATAAAATGAGAAACTAGAGAAAAAAGTACAGATTTTTGTACTTCATTTTATCAATTTGACAGTCATGACTCGGTGAGAGGCATCAAGACAACAACGTAGCAAGTCATCCTTTTTGTGGACGTATCGTCGTCTTCAAACCTGAATTGGCTTGCAAGAAAGCTACGAATATTTCTACCATAAGGGCAAAAGACTAGGGCCGCGTGTCGTGCCGAAGAGTTTTCATTGGACGAGCACTGATATAATGCGCTGTGACTGGTTCAGTGTGGGCGAGAGGTTACTAGACCTCCAGTAGGAATACTTGAATACGTTACTTTCACGGTCACGGTCACGGTCAGGTCACGGTCACGGTCACGGTCACGGTCACGGTCACGGTCACGGTCACGCCACTGACGTTTGTATAGTAAATTGTTCTGCTTTAATACCTGATTAATACTTCATCTTCAAAGATGTAGACCCTGAGCGGGTTGATGGAAGTTAAAACAACATAGATACCAATGTCAAACTTTCTGAAAACGAACATAGCAATCAAAAGCTGAGTCAGGTAAAGACGCGATTACACGGAGCAATTGCAATTGCCCTATTTCACTTTGACGTCACTGCCTGTTTATGTGGGGAATAGAATCGCCAAATGCAACAGAAAATTCAACAAAATTTGCTCCTAGCTAAACAGTTTAATCTAAAATGGCCTGGTTTTCAGATATGATATGTGTTAATATGTGCTAAAAAATATTCTAAGCGTTTGCTGGCTATTCTACTTCTCTTCATGGATTGATACGGGTTTTTAGAACAATTTTCGGTTAATTTGCGTTGATTTGACCCCCTCCGACGACCATGATCCTCTGTGTTTAAACATTAGATTGTTTTGATGTGACGTCATAGTGAAATAGGGCAATTTTCTCTGCAACTTGTCTCGCAAGAGAGCTGCGACACAAGTTGCAAGAGTGTTTACACAGTGCAACGGAGACGTAATCGCTGCCAAAGTATGAACGAATTCTACTTTCTGCAACGATCGCTGCAACTTGTCTCGCAACATTTTTCTGATTGCACTGTAGGTTACACGCTGCAATGCTCCATGCAACTTGTGTCGCAACATTTTTCTGATTGCACTGTAGGTTACACGCTGCAATGCTCCATGCAACTTGTGTCGCAACGCCGAGATAAGTTGCAGAGAAAATTGCTCGGTTTAATCGCGCCTTAAATAATGGCAGATATTTGGATGCATGCAAATAAGATGAGGCAACAAGCAATACACTCTGGTAGATGCCCCTTGAACCTTGAACGCAGAACCCCCTCTTTTCCCTTCTTGATCCTCCCCTGGTTCCTCCCTTGATTCAAGGGTTTGGAGGGTGATGTTGACCGTCGTTGGTTGCTAATAACAGCCAAGCTTACCTTCCATCAATAAGGTATGGATTAGAAATAAACTCCTCTACAAATGTATCACTAGATGTACCGTCCAATTTAATTTCTGAAGACCAAATAAGAAAAAAAGATTTACATTTTTATGCAAACAAATTATTTAAAGAAATGCGCAGCAAAACTCACAGCGAAACTTACTCAATTGACTTCAAAAGGAATTTTTAAATGTTCAAACAAATTTGACATACAGTCTTTTCTCAGCCTGTGCAAAGTTACTAAATAGAATTTTAAAAAAGGCTTATCCAAAACATTGGAAGTTTCTATTTGGTTATATAGTTTTTTTTCCTAAAGTAAAATGTTGTTGTTGAGCCAGAAAAGGCTACACTTCATGTTCCTGAGATTGCTTCTTGTGCTCTACAGCTCCCAGTGTGTTTATATCTCTATACAGAGACATGCATGCATGTTTTATAGAGTACAAACACATTTAGTAGGAAATAGTGCTAATTAAACAATAGAAAACAATATAATAGGATTAGCATAATTTAGCAAAAACTTCATGAGTACTTATAATGAGCATTTAGACCTATCAGGTCCATCAAATCCATCAATCCATCTTTATACCTAATAATAGTTCAACATGGATATCTTTATATAAAGATTTTGAAATCTTTATAAAGGACCAAAAGAGTACAAGCTGAGCATAGCACGAATAAGGACCCTAAATGCTCATAAATTATTATTCATGAATTTTTGAAGTTGTTTAATGAACTCGAAGATCGTGTTTCTTCAGGACTAAAACCACTCGGCTATGCCTAGTGGCTTTAAACCTGATAAAACACTCCTGCTCATTTATTAAACTATACTTAATATACACTTAATTGAAAAAACATTGTCGGGTTCAAAAAAAGGTTATATCATCAAAGCTAAGACCCAAGGGGAAAATGTAAGACAAACAATTATGCTAATTTCATGTGTATTGCAGTTTTCCCTTCCTGTGCACATTATATGCATCATGGCTTTGGCATGTTGTTAATCTAGGTCGACCGACTTTGCTCTACTGTGCATTTTTACATGTCTATATGCAAATATAATACACATTTTGGAGTACCCAAAATCCTTTTCGAACTTAGCTTTGATGATATGACCTACTCGAACCTGACTACGTTTTTATTAGATGTGTATGCATTTATAAAATGATTATTACGGCACCTGATGGTGATTTAATCCTGATTCCCCTGTGGCCGCTACTTTTCTCCACCCACAGTTTATGAGGAAACGTCTTCACCTGTCAGAATGATAAAATATATTTTTTTTAAATACTAACATTATACCTTCGTAAGACCCTCCCTACCCATTAGAAATTACCAGAACCCCTCTGATCCATAGGGGAGGTTATAGATATTTTATAGTATTTCAAAGGTGTTTAAAATAAAGCTTTTTTTAAAAAACTTATAAAATATCAATTCAAGTATATTGAATAAATAGAAAATGGGCGCACATGCTGTGTGCTGTCATAAAGCATGCGGGGTTGGCAGAACATGAGAGAAGTGTTAGGAGAAGCATGATGCATAACGGAGTGCCTCTCGACACTTCTCGAGTGTTCTGCCAACCCCCAAGTGCTTAATGACTGCACACAGCACAGCAAGCAAGTTTTGTATTTCTTTTATAAAACACAAATTACAATAATAGAAAGGAATGACGCAACGGAAAGTGTGCATGCGTGCAATGTGCTCTCATAAAGCAAGCACTCCAAACCAATCAGAACGCGACATTCATAACAGTTATTTTATAAATCTATATATATGTCATTGAAAATGTGAAAAATATTACTCCCAAATTAAAAGATCTTTCGTTGAAATATTATTTATTATCTCTTTATGAGCCAGTAAAAAGTTAAACGTAAAGTAAATGTCAACCTTCTTCAGATGTGATATGTTGGATCAACATACACTGTATCTCGTACCCCTGTACCCCTGTAGATTTTGTTGGTGAAAACGTAATAATATTTAAATTACACTAAAGGCCTTTTCTCACCATGAAATATAGAAATGTTGTTAGATATATTATGCTTTAAACACTACCCATTATGCTATCTACTGTTTTAATGTCAATAAAACCACATTTTGCCATAGGCGACGTATTAAGATAAGTTCAGAGGATATTTGACAAGAAATACAGTTTGCAAAAACAAATACTGGACAACATTCATTTATTTTACTTTTTCCCAAAATCTCAGTAGCTGAATACTTGCATATTTCAACTAGATTTTATATCTATTTAATTAGTATAGGAAATCGCACGATCTCGAGTACAATTTGGAAATTAATAGACACGAGTTATGTTAAGAACTTTCGAAACATTACTAGTGTCTATTAATTTCCAAATTTTACGAGAAGATCATGCGATTTTTTGTTTATAGTTCACTCAACAAAATTTCAGTAAAAAATGCGAAGCAAAGCCTTTCATCTTTGTCTATTTGGCCGCCGATTTTCATCTCATCGCGCAACTGAAATGCATAAAAAAGATTAGTTCTTACGGCTTTAAAATTTTATTTATATGTTTTTTAAGTACAAAATGATAGAAAATAATTGTTTTGACATTGTTTTTTGCTGTGTTGCCATAGCGACTTAATTCGGTACTCCTACGGAGTACAATTAGCGCTATGATTGTACTCATCTCGACCAATCAGAGTCGAGTAATTTTGTTGAGTGTACTATAAATTAATTAACATTAATTCGTTAAATTAATATATTTATTTATATCATTTATTATTGCTAATTCTTTTTTATCGTTTGTTTATTTATTCTTTAATTTACTTATTTAATATTAATTTAATATCCATTAACCCCACCCCACCCCATACAAAATCCAGAAGTCAAATTTTTACAAAAACATAACTCACCTCCTTTAGAAACTTATCTTTGCTCTTGGGAATCTCAAAAGCCACAGGGTGAAATGGAAAACGAGAGACAGCCAGACTAGCTTTGTTACAGATAAATCCAGATCCTGGGAAATGATTCACCTAGAGGAAACCTAACAATCAGCCATGTGTCGACATAACTTTGACATGTTACTCTCTGGCTGTCACAAACCAGACAATCATGTTCGAACTTTGACATGTCACTTTGACATGAACTTTAAGTGAATTTTATGAAAAATAATAATGTATATATTAATATAAGTATATATAGAAATTCATTAATATTAAATATATTCCCCACTAAGTTCTGCAGAATTATAATTCAAAATGTGTAGTTACAGGAATTATTCATACCCCTCCCCCCTCATACAAACCCCTCCTCCCCATCCCTCCCTCCATACAAACTCTGTAATATTGTTCTTTCTCTGACCCCCCCCCCCACACCTCGGAAATTCCAAATGGGGAGAGGGGAGGAGTGGGGGGGAGGATATGGATAATTTCTGGAACAACAAAATACATTAATTATTATAAGGTGAATTAATGAATTAAGTTTCAACAACATTTTTTCTCACTTCTGCTCCTCTATTTTTCTATTTCTCACTTTTAGTTTACAAATTAAATTCCTACAATTTTAGCTCCTTTTTCCAATTTCAGTTACCACTTTACTTTCCCATTTTGCATTTTTCCAGTCTCTCATTCATTCACATTGCAAGTGTATCACATTGCTTCACACTAATTTGTTGTTTTTGCTCTTTTTCCAATCTGAGTTCCCACTTAAGGTAACTCTTAAATCAATATAATCCTAGTTTTCATTTTTCCATTCTCTCATTTAATTCCATTTTCAGCTTCTCACATATGTTTTCTCTCTTTTGTCCTTTTTTTAAAAAAAAGAGTTAAGAAATGGAAAAAAAATAATGAATAATTACAATAAAAATAGTAATTTAAACCTTTTGGTAGGCCTGAAGCTGGTGAAGTTGATCTTTCAATTCGTCTAATGTAAAGGGATATTCATGAGACCACAACACATCCCATTGGTTGTTGACTGTCTCTGTGGTTACATAACCAACTTGTCGGAAGACATTAAAAACGTGGTTAAGGTATCCTGTATGAATCTATAAAGGAAATAGAAACAGCAACATGTTACTGAATATTATTCCAAAAAGATGATGACAAATGATGATCATTACAGTTTTCATTGGTATGTCCTCTTATTTACCACCATTATCTAGCCTTCAAAATGTTGTGGACACACGAGGTGTAGTGGTAAAACACTGACTTTTCATTGATGCACTGCATGGTAATCAAATATTTATGTTCTTTACAAATTATTTTAACCCCTTGCCTGCCATCGGCATAATATAATATTATATGTGAACAAATCTTTGTGCAAGCTACATATACCCTAGCCTTAGTTGCTGATCCAGGGGTGGTACTCCCTTTGTTAAGGTGGTAAGGGTGATCGGCACTCCTTTTAAGGTTGAAAATGTTCCCTGTGTGGACCTTGTAGGGGTTCTGGCTCAAAAGTCAATTACGTAACATAACTCCGTACCTTTTGGGATCATTTATAATATTATGCGCGTTATCCATGCTATGCCGCTGTTTACTTTACAATGATGCACTAAATATTTCTTTAATATGATCATCGTTATAATCTTATTATACGATGTCCTGTCATTTGTTAAACCGGCGTTGATAGCCGGGGTTAATAGTAAATTACTAAAATAAAGCTGTACCTTTTAGGGTTTGAAATCAGGTTGGTTTTAAGAGCCTTTTTAATTTATGTGTACCTTTTAGGGACCATGTTTTAAAAATCGACCGCAGATCACACCTACCACCTGAACAAAGGGAGTACGCCCCCCCGGGGGTTGCTGACGTTTTATGTGGTTCAAACCAAATAAAACGTCTGCAAAGGAGGCTATATATTATACCTGATCAAGACAAAATTATATACAGTACGCCTCTGGTACTCATAATCCCTGGACATTATAAATGAAAATTATAATTTGAAAAATTGGCCATTGAGAATGAGTCCCTCTCTAGCAATCTGGTGCTTTAAAAAAATGTAGCACTGGTGGCTGCTTTCCTTCCGTCATTTTTTATGGGAAAAATCCAAGATGGCCACCAGTAGCTGAAGTGAGTCCCTCTCTAGGAACCCTGGGAAAAAAGGGTTTATAGAAGGTGGCAAAAGCAATTCAAATAAACTTACATCTTTACCACAAATTAAGGCCAATGGTTTTTGCGCCGCAGCACCATCATCAAAACTCCTATAATTTAGATTTCTAAGCTGTAGCACATTGATAAACAGAAGCAAAACACCAAAGACAAGACACCCAACTATGATTTGCAGGAGACGATTGGAGATTTGTACCCCTCCTCCGTGTGGTGGTGAATGCCTGTATTTGATGTCGTCACGATTCTGCAAGTGTAGAAGAGACTCAGATTCAGTTACACATTATATTTGGGGGGGGGGACCAAGAACCAAGATCTGGATAACTAAGTGATTTTAATCTTCAACATATTTCCCAGGGTTTTAAATGGGGTAGTAGGAGGTACGAATTATGTTTAACAAAAAAAATGTCATATCATGATTCACAAAATAACCCATTACCATTCTGATTTACATATATTCCATACAGGACTTCGTTATTTCCTTAGGATTTTTTATAACAATATTCACCCACGCCCTTCCCTTTTCCCATCCCCTTTTCAAAGGTTTTCTCATTATTAATATATTATCATTTATAATACACTCAACAAAATTACTCGATTTTGATTGAAAAAGAGGGGGTACAATTAAATCCCAAATTGTACTCTGTAGAGCCCCAATTTAGTTGCTCAATTTTGTCAAGTGTATCAAAAACAAAAAATCAATTCAATACACTTAAATCTATAGATACTCTTGTGATGTTTTGCAATTTTGAAAAACCTTCAAAACATCACTCTTACCTATAAATTCAGAATTGTACTTGAGATCGTGTGATTTCCTTTACTAAAAAATTAGTACACAATCTAAAATCTAGTCTGCACCTTTCCCTCCCATCTGGCAAAAAGAATCATCTTCTGAACAAGCAGGATTGGGAATTTATTAACCATTGGGAATTTATTGGGTTATCATTAGAATATTATTAGGATCATAACCAGGAAATTGTACTGGGAAGCAGGGGTGGCTAGAATTGAGATCACTCACCCCTCACCAAGATTGCCGGGGATTGTGAGTCCTGCCGGGCATGGTTTCATATGTGAGTAGAATTATTTGTTGGTTCTCTTCTGTAGGGGTTTTCTCCAGGTTCTCTGGTTTTCCCTCCCTCCACAAAAAACAACTTCTGGATTCTAATCCCATCTATCGGCAACCTTATCAAGTGGCCTGCTAAAACCTGTTAGGCTTTATGTCTACCATGGAGTGGTATCATATCCAAATAGATTATGTTGTTTGTATGGTTAAAAAACATTTACCCAGCAACCCCACTCATTATATTTTTAGATTTAGAGTTTATTTTTATAAATTATCATAGATGGATTCAGCTTCAGTAAAAACAACATTTCATTATATACATCTCTTAGAAATAGTGTTTCTTATTAAAAAAAATCCATCTTGATAATAACCGTAAGCATTCTGCAGAAAAATCTACACAATATGGGACAGGATTTAGCCAAATTAAAATGGTTGATCATGGTAATGACTGCACAGAGTAACCATCTGTTATCATATCACTCTCACTTTCGAGTGGCTTATCATTGTTATTCATTGAGTTTAGTAAATGGAACTTAGAAACTAAATCCCGAATACAACAAGAGGCACCAAGTTGTCTGATATACACATCAATACCCTAAGTATTGATCAAGAAATTAGACACTATGGCTCCTGAATGAAATTTTTGCAGTCGTTTGTCTTTGTCTATGAGTTTAACTACCTCTTGATTGTCGATGGGGATTTATATGAAAGATTTTGAAACTTTAAAATGTAAAAAGTAGTTCGTTATTCATATCGCGTGTTTTGGATACATTCTGAAGTGGTATTTTTACTATCCTGTTTTTAATTCTAACACTAAATTCAATTGCAATTTAAATTTAGAATTATGATTTTTGTGGAGGGAGAGGAACTGGAAACTGGAAATTGGAATTTCTAAGGGGTGGGGAGGGTCAGTAGAGGCCAGGGCATATAGTTTAGTAACAAAAACCAGTAAAATTATCCATCATTCCCCCATAAAGGGGTATTGAGGATCTGTGGAGGGTATATTGTGTAGTTCCAGAAAATATCCATTTATACCTCACCCATGAAGGGGACTAAAATTTCAAAGGGGTGGGGAGGGTCTGATTTAGAAGGCTATATATTTACTTTGTAAATATGTGAGGGAATCTGGAATCCACGAAATTTTAGACTTTGGAATCCGGAATCCAACACTCTGGAATCCAGAATCCAGGCCTTGGAATCCGGAATCCAGTTTACAATGGAATGCGGAATCCACCTTTTTGGAATCCGGAATCCACTACTTTGACATACAAAGTATACACTCAAATGCTATCGTCTCGACCTAGACTGAACCGATGTAGCCCCTCCCTGACTGTGTAATATCTCCACCAAGAATATCTGTCATCAGATGCTGATTTAATTGATAGACGATTCTACTTATACTGGCAAGTATATCAAATATAATTTTCAGAGAAAGTATCTGAAAATTAACGATATGGAATCCGGAATCCGCAATACAAAAGTTTTGGAATATCTATACATCCAAATGGAGGAAGATTGGAATTTCTAAGAGTGGGAAGGGAGTGGCATTGGTCTGAAGAGGGTACAGGATATCACGGTATTTCAAAAAAAAAATCTACATATTTCCCTTATAGAGAGGGATTGGAATTTCTGAGGGGTGGGAGGGTCTTAGAGGTGTACATAGAAAGCACTGTTAAGTACAGGCTGGTAATGTCTTGAACCATGAACACTCTTTTTTCGAGTTGATATTTTATAAACTTTCTACTGTTACAAACTCTCTAAAATGAAGCATGAGTTTATAATCCGAAAGATCAAAATAAATCTTATTTCCACTCGATTCGCTCAAGGGATGATTTAAAGTAAGTTATATACATTTAACAATTTAAAGTGACAAACTGAAACCTTTAGACATCAAATATATATATATAGCACTTTCACAGTGTAACACCAAAGTTTAAAAAGGGCAAAACAGAATAATTCTTCCTATATTTAACACATGAATTAAGCTTATTAACTCTACGGCGTTGCCATAAATACATATAGTCGCTAAACTATATTAAAATATCAAATAATCTTATCAGTACTACAAAAGTTCATCAAATTATCATCATTAAATGGGTTCAGGAACTTACCAATAAGACAGTTAAAAAGAAATCTTAATTTTAAGGAAAAAAACATCGAGCTCGCTCACTTTATAATTATAAAACGATGAATGACAAAGAAGAGTAAAGTTCCGAAGCCAAGCTTGGATATTTGCCGGATTTTCAAAGCTCTAAAGTTCGCCTTATTACATAATTAAATCTTATTGTAGGATTACTTACTAACCTTATAGTCTTTTGAAGAAGTTAAGCCCGTAGAACGCCACATATCTAATCTAAAGTCTTCAATGAATGAGTTACAGCGACTAAAAGAACAGCAGGTGTGAGCTATTTTATTTGGCTTTCAATGAATAAAGCACCAAACCTTTTATTCAAAAAAGCCACTAGAAATGCGACTCTTAGGTTGACACTTTTCAAGTTGGAAATATAAACATTTCGCATGGAATGCAAGATTAATCATGGCATGTAAAAGGAACTAAATTTTATAAAAGTAATAAAATATATTGCGTGTCCACGGGACAATGAACATTTTTTGTTCAGAATGTGAGATTTGACAAGGCGTTCTTGGCGGTAACCGCGAAAACTGTTACCAGGGAAACGTCAATTGGGATCCCTGTGTTTTATTCTATTGAATTTCTTTATTTTCTTTCTTTCTTTCTTTCTTTCTTTCTTTCTTTCTTTCTTATAAAGCACAAAATCACAACCAAAGAATTGAATGACAAGGGACTCCACCTCAACCGAGCCGGCATAGGAGCCATCGCCAAAGACTTCAATAGTCATATTAAATCTAATTTTACTTGATCCTTTAGAGTACCAATAGAGGAAAGCTTTTCAAATCAATCCAACGTATCAATTTCTGGCCATAACATACCAAAGGTAAGAGGTTTTAAAATGGCCTCGTTGAATATTGCTAGCTTACTCGCACACATTGATGAACTGAGGATATGGGTCGCAAATCAGAGCCTTGATCTTCTTGCTATAAATGAATCCAGGCTTGACCCTACTATCCCAAGTTCTCTAGTAGGTATTGAAGGCTATGAATTGTATAGGTTTGACAGAAATCGTCAAGGTGGGGGTGTTAGTTTGTATTTAAAATCAAGTATAAACGGCAAAAGCCGTCCGGATCTATCTGATAACAACATTGAATCACTATGTATTGAGATAACGAAACCACACAGTAGACCATTTATCGTATTAGCTTGCTATAGACCACCAAATTATGACGTTTTAGCTTTCTGTAACATTCTCGAAAATATTTTGACAAAAATAGACTCTGAATTCAAAGAGCTGTATGTCTTGGGGGATTTGAACTGTGATTTAATCAATAGTAATACAAGTACACAGGCTCGTCAACTAAGACATACTTCTGAGTTATTTCAGTTACATCAACTAATTACTGAACCAACAAGAATCACCCAAAGAAGCAAAACATTGATTGATATCATTCTTACAAACACTCCAAACAGGGTTGCCCAGAGCGGTGTTATACACCTCTCTTTGAGTGACCACAGCCTGGTGTATGCTATACGCAAGATAGCTATACCAACAAATCATAAGCACAAAATAATAACATTTAGAACTTTCAAAAATTTTGATGCAAACAATTTTCGTAGGGACTTGGCGTCACTCCCTTGGGATAGCCTGAATGATTTAAAGGACCCAAATGATATGTGGTTAAAATGGAAAGAATTGTTTCTATCTATTATTGAATTGCACGCACCGTTAAAGCGGAAGCGCATAAGAAATAGAAGGACGCCTTGGTTGACAATTGAAATACGAAAATTGATGCTCGAACGTGACAAACTAAAACAATTAGCAATAAAGACAAACCAAAATAATGACTGGGAAAAATACAAAGCAAGTAAAAACCGAGTAAACAATGAAATCAAAAAAGCTAAGAAGAAATACTATGAAACTCACTTTTCACAAATCTCGAGAAATTCGAGCGAAGTTTGGAAAACAATAAATGAAGTCTTATCTCGAAAAAGTAAAGACAAAACTCGTATAACCTCCTTAAAGAGCGGGGAAAACACTATTTGTGATTTTCAAGAAATCTCTGAGCTTTTTAACGCTCATTTTTTTGAAATAAGGACAAAGCTAGCCGGTACAATCCCGGAAGGACCACTAAGCTTTAAACTATTACCTAAATAAAGCAAACTCGACCTTTAAATTACAACACACGACTTCTGATGAATTATCTAAGATCTTAAACTCTATATCAAGTAATAAGGCAACGGGCTTAGACGGCATATCTGTGCGCTTGATAAAGGAAGGTGCTCCAATTATTATTAATCCCTTAGTTAAGATTTTCAATCAATCTATAGACAGTGGTATTTTTCCAAATGACCTTAAACTCGCCAAGGTAACTCCTATTCATAAAGCAAATGATAGAGATGATTTAAACAATTATCGCCCTATCTCAGTACTTCCTGCCATTGCTAAACTTTTCGAAAGAATTGTCTTCAACCAGTTATATACTTATCTTAGTTCAAATAACCTGCTCTCTGAAAAACAATCAGGTTTTAGACCACAGCACTCAACGACTACTGCTCTGCTGGAACTTACAACTGAATGGCTTACAAATATAGATGAAGGGAAGATTAACTGTATCACCTTCCTTGATTTTACGAAAGCGTTTGATACAGTTAATCACTCTATCCTTCTCCATAAATTAGCTAATTACGGCATTGCAGAAAATTCATTGAAGTGGTTTAAATCCTATTTAACTGAGCGAAGACAGAGATGCAACGTGAATAATACATTATCTACTATAAAACAAACCCTTTGTGGAATTCCCCAAGGGTCAATCCTAGGTCCATTATTATTCATATTGTATATTAATGATTTACCAAATAGTGTACATTTTTCAAGTACAAGAATGTACGCGGACGACACAAGCCTCACGGCTTGTAATACTTCCGTAAAATCTTTATCTGAGCAGATCAATTTTGATATTATTAGCATATCCAACTGGCTGATGGCAAATAGATTAAGCCTTAATTCAACAAAGACTGAATATATGTTTATTGGGTCTGACGACAAATTACGTCAATAAGTTCCAAACCACATGTTTACCTTGAAGGTAAACAAATCGCACGTGTCCAAACAGCCAAAACCCTGGGGGTTGTAATCGACCAACGCCTGTCCTGGGCTGACCATGTCGATCATATATGTAAAAAAGTTTCATCAGGCCTGGCTGGCCTTAGACAGGTTCGTGATTACGTCCCCCAGGAGACGGCGATTGCAATATATAATTCGCTGATAACTCCTTGGTTTGACTACTGCGATGTGGTTTGGGATAATTTACCAAAAACATCAGCTGACAGACTCCAAAAAATGCAAAATCGCGCAGGCCGAATTATAACTAAGAGTAATTATGAAACTAGGTCGCGCGACATTTTAATGTCTCTAGGATGGGAAAATCTTCAAAACAGGCGGAAGAAACATAAAGCCACAATAATGTACAAGACTTTGAATGCTCTTGCACCTCAAAGTTTAAGAGACCGCTTTGAGTATCAAACTACAAAATATAATTTGCGGAAGGGAGAAAAGTGTTTAAAATTATCGAAACCAAACACTGAGTACCTCAAACGTGCGTTCTCCTATGAAGGTGCAAAAGCATGGAACTCTTTGCCTTCAGATATTAAGTCAGCTAGAAGTATAAGGGAATTTAAAAGAAAGCTTTCTTCTGTTGGACTCTCATAAACTTTTTTAGCTGTCTAAATTGTATTCTTATTTAACTCGACATTCTTGTAAAGCAATTTTTATATTGATAGAATTTTTTTCGAGTATGAATAAAGTATCACTCACTCACTCTTTCTTTCTTTCTTTCTTACTTTCTTACTTTCTTTCTTTCTCAGATTTTAACGCCATCACGTCATAACCTTAGGCCGCTCCTCTACCTCACTCTAGTTACCTCTACCCAAAACAAAGTATCTGAAGAAAAGTTTCTCCCATAGTGGAGCAAAATTATGTGGAATTCGCTTCCTGAACACCCCATTGTGGAAATCAGCATTAGTTGACGGGACAAACGTGTATAAATATGGTCCTTCCTTACCTTACCTTAATTACCTTGTCAGTCATTTTCGGTCTCTTCGGATCCCCAACCACGACACTAGCTTACCTTGTCAGTCATTGTCGGTCTCTTCGGATCCCCAACCACGACACTAGAATTACCTTGTCAGTCATTGTCGGTCTCTTCGGATCCCCAACCACGACACTAGAATTACCTTGTCAGTCATTGTCGGTCTCTTCGGATCCCCAACCACGACACTAGCTCTGTAGGAGTTTGGGTTTAAAATGTATTAATTTCTAGAGGTCGCTCTAAGCGTAGTATAGAGGTTATGCCGTGCTGATAAGTCCTAAATGAGGTCGAAAACGCTGTCCATGGTTGTCTGTACAGTGTACACTGCTTTGCACCATTACGTGATAATAATAGTATTTCTCGTGTAAATCAAATTAGACCAGTTACTGCCTCCTGTCTTTGCTGCCATCACATGATGGTGCAAAGCCTCTATAGGCTGATGCGCATGCCTGTGATGTCATGAGCCCAATTTGTAAAAAGCAGTAACATCATCACCACCATCATCATCAATTATCATCATCATCGCCATCATCATCGTCACTCATTATCAACAGCAGCATCTTGCATTGGCGGACAAGTGATCAATCATCACTGTCTTTTTACATCTTGATAATTCGTATTGCGATCTGGATCTGGCTTGCGCGCGCAATAAAATGAAGGGCTCCAATCAGGGAACGAGTTCTGTCACAGAATCTCTATTTCAAAACTGATCATTGTGCTACTACTGTTTTAAAGCTCATTGGTTGAACCCACTTTCGTCTTCGTTGGTCCGTTATACATGTAAAATGTATATTCTTTGATTGGTTTTAAAAAAATGTTAATTATTCATTCTAATAATTAAGTCATGTTTCTGCAGCCGGATTTGGTCAGAAAACGAGGCGACTATCATTACTTCCTACGCTACTGGATTCCCTATTTTTGACTTTATATAGATTCCTTTCCTTGCAAGATAACGAACGGGAAAGATGCCAAATAAGACCAAATCTTGAAATACTTCTCTATTAATCCTAAGTTAGTGATGACTCCCTTGTGATATCGTACTTAATAGAGACGATGCGATTAGAAAAGTGAAGATAAAAAGACAAAGCTCTTAATGGTCTAAGAGAGACCACTCTTAGCTACAATGCTGTTCCCATTTTTACCTGTTTGATTCATAGAATTCTTTTGAAAATCTTTTCAAGACAAGCCGGAGTAAAGCCGATATGTTTTCTCGGAGATATCTATAGCTACGAGTAAGGATTCTAACATTTATGAGGCAGATAAGCAAGCGTTGTCAAGTATAGAAGTGCAGATCAAAGCCGCCCTTTGCCTCCACGATGCCGAAGGAGATAAAACTGAAAAGATGATAAACTCTGACTCTAAGAGTTTTGCCTTTTGCGTTTTATAAACAATTGGTTATTCCCACGAGATTGGAATTTTCCCTATTTTCCCTCAAGACCGCTTATTTTATAGTCTATTAAAAGAGAGTCCCTCCTTTCTGTATAAATATATATTAAATTAAGTGATGATTAGAAATATCCTCAGCGTGTTATTTTTACTTAAGGACAAATCATTGCAAATCCCTAGATTAATTTATAAAGATCGTAGATTGAAACTTGAGTGATTGACTTGCTAATATCCAGAGTAACGCGAAAAGAAAACATATAGCCCTCTCTGTTTGTCATTTAGATCGTAACGAGAACAAATTGGAAGAATTCTGCTTGTTACGTGTTTTTTTGACCAAAAACAAATCAAACATTTGACATTAAGACTTTGACTACTGCATTGGTTGCTACGATACATCCAACAGTAATAAATTATAAAAAAATATTATGCAAATTTGGGTAGAATTCCGCTCCTAGTGACTCAAGCAATCAGCCAGGAGAGCATTTTATGATGCAATTATCGCCTCAGCTAGCGCCCAGTTATTTAACTTTTCTTTCCAGTCAAAACAATTTTTGTGCAAATTCTTCATTTTAAGGTGTTTATGTTCCTATTATGAACTTCACCCGTTGATTTAGCTATCAAGAAAACAAACGCGTGCTAATTTCTCCACAAATTATATTGGATTGCTAAGATTCAATAGCTCCCTCAACACTTCATAAATTATCTTGCGCATATGTTAAGGCTGATAATAGTGAGTCATGAAAATGGTCTGATGAGCCCAAAATGAATGAGCAAGCGCTGAAACTACCCGCCAAGGATGTGAATTATCCATTTAAGATTGTTTGTTTTAAAGCTCTAAAGTTGAATTGAAACCCGTTTTTTGAAATACCAAGATCACTTAACACTGTGGAAGGTGCGCACTCTCAAAAAACACGGAATCTTTCTGGCTTGAGACGGTGTTCGCCAGATCTATTGTTTTCAGTGCAGAGGGTTATAATCGAAATAGTGACCAGATCACTCACGCGTTCATGGACTAGATATCGCGCATCATTACTGAATTTTAATACCGTAATCAATTCATTTTGTGATTTCTAAGTGAACAATTCACTAGAGAAGTGTTCATTCAAGCGGTTTTTCGTCCCAAAAAAATGTCTCGCTCCCGTTCAAAACTTTTCGATGCTGACACCAACCCTGGTGAGTTACGAATAACTTTAAACGTTGGTGGCCAGAAACACGAAACGTATGTGAGTACACTTGCAAGCGTTCCAGATACAAGACTAACATGGGTCGCAGAACGATGTTTAAAAGAACCGCGGACCTTAGGCCAGAGAAGAGAGTATTTCTTTGATAGAAACCCAAATGTATTTACGCACATTTTGAATTACTACAGAACTGGTAAACTGCATTGCCCCCGTGAAGTCTGTGGACCTCTTTTTGAAGAAGAGTTAATATTTTGGGGAATCGACGAAAAGCAAATTGAGACTTGTTGTTGGGCTAAATACGACGAACATAGAGACGCAGAAGAGAAGCTTCGTGGGTTTACGAAAATAAAAATTGAGGAGCAAGAAGATACAACGGATGATGAGGATGACACAGCTGATCGAGATATACTCAGCAGTGGGGAATTCTACCAAAATACACGGAGTATCTCTTCAAAATCGAAAACAAAATTTAAAATCCTAAAGAAGCGAATATGGAGGACGTTGGATGACCCCTACTCCTCGAAGCTCGCAAGGGTGAGTCACGTTGTTTTTAGACAATTATTTCAATACACATTGTACAAATGTTGGGTCGTATTCAGAATACACAAGACGTCATGACATAGTAGTAATGTTAGGCGGAGAAATTTCAGGATAAGAAGTAGAAAATTCTATTAAATGATTATATTTGTTCTTTTATTTGCGAAATGAAGAACAAAATTAATTCGATCCAACCAAAATTTTCCAAATAGTAATCATAATAAGTCCTTGAAACTTAAAATAGAAGAATGGCCGTGTGATCCTGACCACATTACTAGTGTTATATTCTTGTATCTTAGCATTAGGTATTGGTTCAATTAAGAAATTCCTAACCGGTCTGTCGGTTTTTGTAATTTTATGCGTTTAAATCACCCAGACCGGCTATTTTTTTTCAATCCATTACTACAAGGATTATCTATTCAGGCGTTTAGATGTTTTTCTCTGGGAAAAAATCTCTAATACTGTTGGTTCGGAGTAAAATTTTAATTCGACTTAAGTCATTAAAACTCGATAAGTGAGTGAGTTTATAGCTAACGACTACATTTCATTTTGTTACATATTTTAAACAATTTTTCTCGTAATTTTACGCCTGCTGCCATCCGTTTCAGTGTTCAATTAAACGTGTCGAAAAACACGACTTTTGCATGAAAAACACCTTTCTTTAAGAAAAATTAAGTCAATTCTTTTCGTTCTCTTAATCTAGCTAACTCGACTTGAATAGTATTGATTTAAGTAAATACAGTTCCAAGGTATGAAATACGACGGATTTAGCATTTTAAAATTAGAAAACACACTACCAAAGGAGTCTATTGATACCAAACATCGCGATGACATGACCGTCGCTTCGTTTGTTTAGCCGCTATTAAATTTACTGATAGTTTGTTTCCATTGGCAAAGACGAAAATCATCGTCATCATTTTTCCCGCCTTTTTTTTCGTTTAGGGTAAATTGGCGAAAAATATTGGCGATCATATATTGACTTAGAAGATTGGAGCTTTAACAGTGGCTGAAAAAGAAGGGAAAAGACCCTAAGAAAAAGATAATAAATCCTTAAAAAGTAATTTATAATTCTTAGGGTCTTCCATGGAAACGGCTAAAGTACAGAATGTCGCCATCCGATATTCAAGGAAGCGTCTCTTGTTGAACTTTGACATTTTCAAATTATTTTGAGCTTAAATTTTTACAGCGATTTCACAACGAATTTTTCTTTCCTTAATTTTCCTTGTGGGTTTCAAAACCAGCTGTTTCATTGTTGCATTAATGCACTGAAATAGTTGAGTAAATTTTGTTTTTATTCCCTCTCGAATTTGAATTAAGAAAACCCATTTGTCTGATCTACACACTAATCTACTCACAGTTAAATTTACATTTTTCTAATACAAAATTTTGTATTTTTGTTCATAAAAGTACGAATTTAGTGTAACAGTTTTGAAGCTAACAAAATAGTACTAGCTTCATACAATTTGACTTTTATTTTTCGGTGTATTTTAGTTCAAATGTTTTCCTTGGCTTTAAATTTCAGAAACTAAAAGAATTCAAGCAAATGAACATTTGTTATTCGGCCACTGAACAAGTCATTCTCGAAAGAACTCTTTTTCAACAGATCATTATTCTTTTAAATATTGTTTGCATGCCGTTTTGCCTCAGTTATATAAACAACTAGGTTTTGGATAATTGTTCTAGGTGAAATTCAATATATTTAGGAGTAATTAAAAAGCTATTTTTCTACTTTCGTATAGCTTAGTTCTTCAGAAGAGAGTAACTTTTCGTCGAACATGGGAATGTTTATTCAAACCTAAAGGGCAAGAAATCGCTCGATTCAGTCGTTTGTTCTCCACAAATATCATGAAGAACGTGTCGAAATAAAAGCAAGTTCCAAGAGATAAAAACTTGCTTCTATCCTTCGATATTTTATTATGTATTATTGCGACAGTCAGAGCAATCAAAAACCCAAAAGAACTCCGATATATTACATTTTTATATGCCTCGAGATAAAATATATATCAGAATTCTTGATTATTTTGAGACGAATTATATTTCATCCTAAATTCCTCATTATAATGATGACATTCTGTGAGCGAAGGAAACGGAGCAGCGTCTGACTCAGAGCGAAAGAGTATTTCAAGTAAATTGTTCCATTAGGAATCAATCTGTCAAATAAAAATAGATTATTCTATCACGTTGACGAGAGATTCTAACATGAATAAAGATAAGTCTACACTTTCTGAAGCGGAAGTTATGGTATGCGGTGAAATTCGCCGCTTCCGTCAAATGGGGTCCTCTCAAACAATCAACTCTTACATGAAATTGCTTTTTCCCTTGTATCTAATGAAAAATGTGTTGCTAAAGAAACGCCAAGTGGCTTCTACGTAGATTTTAATAATAGAAAGTTATATCTTAATCTTTTAATTCTGAAACTCTTCTTTCCCTCCGTGGTTTGGAGTCGCTTGGCATCGCCAAAGGCGTGGTGTCACGTGGTGTCACGTGGTGCCGCGAGGAATTATGGGTTATTGTAGCAAATGTTGTAGTTTTCGAAAAATACAAGGTTTTAATTTATTTTCTTTTTCTTCTTTTTTTCTTTCTTTTTTTCTTTCTTTTTTTCTTTCTACATTTCATCGAATCTAATTCAACTTTCTTGTTGGGTATTTCCTTAATTCTTTCTTTCTTATCTTATTTTCTTCTTCCTTCCTTCCGTGCGTTCTTTCTTTCTTCATTTTCTTCATTCTTTTCCTGACGTACATTAGACATTATTTTAACCATAAGCAGTTAGATTAAGTTTCGCTAATTTTTTAGACTTTTCGCCATATGCATATATTGTTATATTGTTGTTGGTTACAGAATCAACAGGCGTATACACCTATCCAATAAACGTTGTCATCGCCAAAGAAGATAGGCAATAGGTGAAAAGCGATAGGATATAGGTCATTCCAAGATCCAAGAATAGCTGGAATGACTTGTGTTTCTGCTTCTTATTCTTGTCAAGAACATGGACCTTAGTGTTGAGACTGATTCAATGTTCTTCGTATTCAACGAAACCATTTCCATGTCGAAATGAGCTATCGCCTATCGCCTTTGGCGATGACAACGCTTTTTAAAATAGGTGTACACTTAACATGTTAATATATTTATCATGAAAACTCTTTTTCAAGTGCTGTAAGCATACAAACAAGAATACAAAATGGTCTTCTCATTATTGGTGATAAAATCGAGACTTTTCATTAGGGGGGAAAACGTTCGTATAAACAAACCTTGCCATTGAGAAGTTAAGGCGACATCTCGATAAAAAAAGAAAGAAATTTTCCCATAGTCACCAAGTTATTCAGAATAAGAATTACTAGCAAATTGCCTTATCTACTGATGAGCGCCGGGACGAACAGTTTGACAAAGCAGATGGCGAATGGCATTACCATAAAGATGCGACATGCTTGCTGTTATGCTTTGTATAAAACTATGAAAACACAAACACAAGCCCTTTTAATCAGTTGAGGACACGTCGTCTTTTAGTAATTTGGCTTATTTGTGACGTCATGGCCGCCATATTGGATTCTAAATTTCGCATGCATTTTTTATTAGTGGAGTTTTTGACTGGAAATTCAGAGTATTTGACTAGAACTTTCGAGAAAATTTTCCTGGACAAAAATTAAATAATCAGGAACCGGCTAGACGAACCCACAGTGGCCCATAAGTAATATGTAGCAAGTTAGACGAATTGCTACATAAAAAACGATCGAGTTGCTGCACTTTAGACGAGTTGCTACATAAAAGAAACGAGTTTCCTATTTGCAGCAACTCGTTTCTTAGAGCAGTTTTCGTATGACTATGAAAAGTTCACGGCACGAACACGGTCGTGATACGGCAAGGGATACGCCAGACCAATTACATTGGTCAATAATTAATTCTTCATCCAATCAAATGCCCGGCGGAACATGGCATGGTGAACACGGCGCGGACACGGACATGTCACGGCACTGCCAGACCAATCAACAATTTGCGCGAGAAATCAACTCATTAATATTCTAGAAAGCATCAAGGTAACGGCACGGCATACTTACGGCACTAACCTTTACAGTCATGCGAAAACTGTTCTATTTATAGCAACTCGTCTAATATGCAGCGACTCATTCCTTATTTGTAGCAACTCGTCTAACTTGCCGGTACATATCCCTAATGGGCTACCGTACGAACCAGTAATCATCTCATAGCTTACCTTTTCACCATGATAATTGCTAAGCTAATTATCCGACACATTTTTACGCGAGACAATTTCATTTAAAGCTACTGATGTTCTTTCAAACAACATCATTAATTATCAATCCGCGAAAGGTTTTCGGCAAGAAAAAGGCTAGCGTGTTGAAACTTGTCTCGGCATCGTCCGTTGCTTTCCGTGATTTCGCTGTAAAAATTTAAGACAAAAAATAACAATATTTTTATTTTAGAGGCAAATGAATAAGAATAGTTTGAGCAAGAAGGAAGAGGGAAGAGCAGAAAAAGGCCAAACCTAATAACCACCTCGGAATGTAGTACCCCAAAATCTGGCTTCGAATTTATTATCGCAAAACTATAATCTAACCAGAATTACTCCACGTTTCCGCAGGCTTTGCAACGACAATTTCATTCAAATAAAATATACCTCACTTCAAAAATGGTTATCAGAGCCAAAGGTGATAGGCTGGTGATAACCAATAGGAGATATCCGATTATTCCAGATTCCAAGAATAGCTGGAATGACTGGCGTTATTAATATTTTCGTCAGGAACAAGGAGGTTAAAAACCGTGTTGAGTCCAGTGATGTTCGTAGTCAACAAAACCATCATACGGGTTTAGTTGAATCATACCCATAATTCCTTTCCGTCTCGTAATGATCTGTCGCCTTGTTCGCCTTTGCGAACTCCGATAACTTTTTTTGAAGTCGGTGTATCAGATGTACTTCGTTAATTCAATCGTTCCATAAAAAAACTTTCTTCTTTCATTGAGCCTCGGGTATCAGTTTATTTTGAGATAGACTGAGATAGACGCGTTCCACGTCTCGTTTTTTTAAAATCAGCTTTGAATGAGGAAGTACGAGTCTCCACAAAAACGCGCCTGTGGTACGATAACGTCTAATCGTCCTTATGGTCAGTGCAGTGAACGTCAATGAGACGTTATTTCACCTGTTAAACAGGTTAAAAGTGTTTATTTTAGCTTGTTGGAAGCTCTGGAAGATATATTTCCAATAAGATACTAGTTTGCTCGAGTTCGATCTATATTTACCCAGTTTTGCCCCCACCCCCATTCAGCGTAGTGAGTAGAGAAAGAAATATTACTCTTGGGAATGGCTTAAGATAGTTAGATACATGAGAAAGCATGCACCGTTCTCATAATGGCTGACAAGTGCACGAAAACGAGGTCACCCAGTAATTAGCTCACATTAAAAGATATAAAAGCACATCAAAAGCGAAAGTATAGCAAATTAACCTATTGTTTTGACCTGTATTTGTGCTATCCACCTATGTATTTTGAGTGAGCAGCCTTGCTCAGCCTTCGAGATAACTGGTGGCCTTCAAGATAACTGGGTGGCCTCATTTCCGTGCGCTCATCAGCCATTATGAGAATGGCCGTGTATATTTAACCAACACTAGCACTCTCCGAATTTTATATTCTTTGACATTCTTTTATTTTCCTTTTCTTTCCATGCATTTACTTTTAGTTTTCATTCCTTTTTCATCCTATCTCATTCACTTCTCTTTCCTCTCTCACTATTCTCTTCCAACGTGCCTAATAATCTCCAAGACAATCAGCCGTCGATTTTTCATCAGCTAACACAGGACTGAATATCTCTTATCTTTGAATCACCTCTTTGATTCCAAATTTGGTTAGTTCCAAAATCTTATAACTACAACATTTATTCCATAATCTGTTGAGATTTTCCTGCGAGATTTGCAATATTCCCAGCTATACTAGCATATCAGTATTTTCTATTTCCTTTTGAAGCATTGTTCGTAATCCCGTTGAGTGGTATTGAAATCAGCATTCTTCTAACGAGAGAGTACTTAATGACAGAAGTGATAACGAAATGCTCTCAGAAGGAAATGGGTTTATTTGTCTTCGTTGGCGTTGATATCTCCTCACCGGCTAAGCTTTTCATTCATTTCGTGGTTGATCATTATAATTGGTTCGTTCGCTGCCTCGAATGGGGCTTTAAAATCAAGAGGTTTATACACGTCTTTGGCCGTTCGTTCGCCATAAGCCAAGAATATATTCGTAATCTGTATTGTTTGGCAAAGGACGCTGCGAATCCTTTTTTATTTTTAGACATATTGGCCCTGAAATATTGGACCGTTATAGCTATTATCATCCCGGAATGAGATAGCTTATAATAAAACCAAAAAAGGATTTCCTAATTGCTTACTATCAATCACGTGACCTTTTGGAGTTGACTGGGGGGCAAACAAGTGGTTGACTGGGGGGCAACTAGCGGATGCTAAGTCAAAACGTGTCAAAATAAGTCCTCAAACTATTGTATTTGACTATTTCTACGACATGAAACCAGAAAACAAGAGATCAAAACAACCTCCAAGATTCTACAAGCCATTTAAAAACGCAACTATTACCGGAAGTGACGTCTATTGATAGCAACCTGTACTCCAGTTTCCCTTTATCTTTTGCTCAGCCTTAGCGTCAGTTGTGCGTTAAAATATTCAGCCATTCAACCAAAACCCGTGGCATTGTATTCAAATCGTATTGTTCCGTACTACCTACTTTACTTACTATCTGAGCTGTAGAGAAACTATTGTAAAGTACCAGAAAAACCTTATTACCAAAATATATCTGAGATATTTTTATTATGTCATTTGGATTAATAGTTTTAAATCAGAGAAATGAAAATCAATGCGCTAAAATAGCATAAGGGAATCAGGACTAAAGATAAAGAGACGCTGTTAAAGAAAAGAAATCTGTTTCAATAACGACTCCGTCGTGTGGCACAACCACGCTTCGCTTGTCACGCACAAAGATACGCGCGAGACTACGTGCTAAATTAAATTCATTCTTTTCTCCTGTCACGAAGCCTCGCATTGAAGAATATTGTATGCGTTACTGACTAGTATTTGGACGCGTTTGGATCGAATTTCATCAATGAAGCCACTTTGAATTGCTGTCAAGTACTCATCTTAAGACACATAACTTCATAAAGCTCTAAAAAAAAGTTTTGAATTATTGAAAAAAGAACATTGCTTAAGAAATGATGCGGAAATCAATGCACGTTTTTGGGCTGTAAAAGGGGAGACATGTATTTGTACTTTTTTAATTATATGTACTTTTTCATATTACAGCAGTTTATATGCATGTACGGCCATTTGATAATGCTTTCATGAAATTATTTTTGAATGAAAAGAAGTACCATTTGCGCAACTCGAGTGGAAATGTTACTGCTTATACCTATTTTATTTGCTTCGTAATTTATTCCGACATCATAGAAATATCATCAGAATATTTAATCAATTAAATTACAACTGTTGATAAAACTTACATTATTAAAGTGACGTTCGTATGAGTGGGAAATGGCAAGTCAAATTCGTAGACATAGTGTCATATCTTATCGTAAAGCCGTAAACTACGCGTTTTCATTTGTGAATTAGTAGAAGACAATGGGAAACCATTTCAATGTTACGCGGTATGTTGTACCGTGTACGTGCTGTAAGTCAGTACCGTATGTTTCCCATTCATACGAAAACCATTCCTATGGGAAGCCATGTCAATGTTACGGCATGTCGTACCGTGTACGTGCTTTAAGTCAGTACGAAAACCTTTCTTATGGGAAGCTTTTCAATGTTACGCGGCATGTCGTACCGTGTATGCATGTACTGTAAGTCAGTACAGTATGTTTCCCATTCATAAGAAAACCATTCCTATGGGAAGCCATGTCAATGTGACAGCATGTCGTTCCATGTACCTGCTGCAAATCATGCAGTACCGTATGTTTCCCGCACACTTGAAAACCGGTGCGTCCAGCCAGTATTGATGTTATTATTATTCTTCGTTTTTTTTAGATCATTGGTTTCATTTCGTTGCTCTTCAGTGTAGCTGTGGTTGCCAAGTTTTGTCTTTCAACGCTGGAGTTCTTCAAGGATCAATCTTCGGCCCACTACGCCGGTCTCTTTATAATCGAGGCGGTGGCCGTCACGTGGTTCACTGTCGATCTTATTCTTCGCTTCATCTGCTGCCCGAACAAATTGGACTTTGTAAAGGATCTGCACAATTGGGTTGATCTAATGGCAATCATTCCGTTTTATTTGACTGTCCTTCTACCACACAATCGGACGATCAGGAATTTCAACGTCTTTTATGTCCTGCGTTTAACGAGGACTTTTCGTCCGCTGAAATTTTCCTACGTAATGCAGGTCTTTACACAGACTTTAAAAGCGAGTTCGCGGGAGCTGTACTTCCTAATGTTCATTCTCGGGATACTCGTAATTACTTACGGGAGTGTCGCTTACTTTGCGGAACGTGATGAGAAAGATACTTTATTCACCAGCATTCCTGCTTCGTTTTGGTGGGCTGTGGTTACTATGACGACGGTAGGATACGGCGATATGCATCCAAGGACGTTGTCAGGGAAACTTATTGGGAGCGTGTGTGCAATCAGTGGAGTCTTGATGATTGCGCTCCCAGTTTCCGTGGTGGCCAGTAATTTTTCATTGTATAATTCCTACGCTAAGGTGAAGTTAAAACTTCCGGCTCGGCAAAAACGGAACGTCGTTGACACTGCTCTGAAAGCACTCCAACTCAGTACTCCGCATCAGAGCTTGTGCACAGGGAACCCACCAGAAAACTACACCAGGTCGCGGTATGGCACCTCTTTGCCCGGTCTTACGGAGATGACAATTCTAAATCACTCAAATAAAAGAGGTTCGATAGGAGAAGATGGGAATAATATAAATCACTTGAGCGAGAAGGAGGCGCGCCCGCGATACGCGCGGCGTTCCGCGCATTTTTCACTTCATCTCGGCTCGATTGCTGCAACTCCTGAGCTGCCTGAGAACGAAAGCGAAGCGGAGGAGAATGACAATTTGATGAATTCTGAAAACAATTCTTTAGATCGATTTGAAATACAAGAGACAGGAACATGAAATAAGGAAAAAAATTAAAGGCTCGGACACACTGTGCCGATGGTGTTTTCAAAGGATCAGCGTTACAACTTTTCCTGCAGAAAAACTATGAAATAAACACACACCTGTCGCACACTGAAGAATCACGCGTATCATTGGCTGAGAAATTTGATGCCCGTAACGGCTCTTCTGCTTGGCCTTAACCGACAATGTTGTGCGCAACAGTTTTAGAGGTGAAAATGCGAGGGTGCATGAAGATATGAAGATATGAAGATATGAGAGTAATGGGGCACCGAAGGGTAAAGGAATGAGGGTCAAAATAACCTCCCTTCCCTGCCTCCAACTGACGATCTCTGTACGTGCGATAAATTCCTTGTATTGTATATTGTTGGCTAAATAATAATGAAATACTCTTTTTATATTTCAAATGGACCCTTCTTCTCAAAAAAGTATCGCGGATCGATGCGATGCTAACATGGGAATACAAAGAAATTCAAAAGAAATCCTGCTTTTTTTCTCGATGGAGATTGTGTCACTTCTCTTATATTTCAATTTTAGCCTCGCATCCAAAATAATTTCGACTTATGATACAGTCCCAGTTTTTAACTCTAGTGAAGTCTTAGTTTTGGCAAAAACGTCTGCACCGCACAGGTTGCCAGACTCAATATTATCAGCCTAAAACTATTTTTCTATTATAGACTATTGAGCATTTTGTTGTTATTGTGGCTGCTGCTTTTGCTGCTGTTTTTCTTGCTTTGAAAGATAAGAAATATCGGGGTAGAAGTGGGCAAAGGGTTTTCTTTGGGGGGGGAGGGGGGACTGCCCCTCCCCCCCCCCCCCCCTCTCACTCATTTATCGATTTAAGCCTGCTATTACTTTCTATTCGAGTTGCGAAAGTCTATGAAAGAGCGATATAACACGTCACGTGATCACTTGCCGCCATATTGGGTAAACTATTTACGAATTCCAAAATGCGTCTGAAAGATATCACGTGGCGAGGTGTTAGTGCGTATTACCGCTGACATTCAAGATTTGAGAAGTCGAAAATTCAATTTGTTCTGAATCAACATGTGAACAATAATATTTAGATAGACAAATAGAAACACTATATTATATCAGTATACTGATATAAATATATGTTAAGATATATATCATCATAAACGAATAAAAATGCGAAATGAATTTAACGTTGATTGGTTCATTATTGTCTGAGGGGGAAACCATGTATTGCTTTCACAGTTGATGGGTTGCAAGCATTCCCAAGAGAGTTAAAAAACAAAAACACGGCGGCCATTGTGGTACCGTTAGCAATGGATGCTAATGAGAAATCTTTTGATAAATGGCACCAACATGGCCGCGATGACGTAACGTGCAAACGAAGAGTAGAAATGAAAACAGGAATGTGAAAAGTAAATTCGAGCTCTTGTCTGTTCTGAGCAGAGCAAACCTAATGCTTTTCACCAAACGAATTAATGTAATCTAGGTAAGAATTTTTCAATAAAATTCTTTAAGGCGCTTTTCATTCGCACACGCAATAAATCGTGCAATTTTATTTGCAGAGAAAGGTTATGGTGGACGTCAATCAAGGCGTTTCCATGACATTCCAAAGACACGTGCCCATGAAAGCTTTGTGTTTTCCGACGTCATAGAATCACTTTAATAGGGACCTTAAGCTGCAGGACGGCAACGACGACGACGACGGCAAGCATACAATAGCACTAATTGCGCTATTCAATAGATACTCGTTGAAATGTACGAAATACTATGCATCATTGCCGTCTTATGCTGAAAGTAAGACGTGAAATGTCCTATTTTTACGTACTAAAGAGAACGGCTACGCCAAAAGCTTATCTTTGCTGATTTTCCTTTTAAGTAAAGCGTTCCCAAAACACGTCATTTCACTCTAAATATTTTACTCAATAAGAATCCCCGTTTTAAATACGAAATAATAATACAATAGAAGGTTGAAGCGCCTCAATTTCGCCGACGTTGCCGTCCTGCAGCTTAAGGTCCCTAATAGTCCCCTTCACAGTTCCCTGTGCCATCTTGAAAGGTAGCCGTGCCTTTGCATCGAAGCGAGACGAACGGTGAGCTTGCAGTGATAGAGATATGCGAATAATTGTCCTTGGTGTTAAAAAAGGTTAGTACTACCTTTCAAGATGGCGCAGGGAACTGTGAAAGGGACTACTGATTGACGCCCACCAAAACTCTATTTTGTGGCGATAGAAAGTTGTACGATTTCGCGTGAGAAGCGATTAAAAGGCGCTTTAAACATCGCCTGAATTTTTTAGTTCAAGGAAAACTTTGTGTCAGTAGAAAAAGTTATCATGACACTCAAATGACTTCCCAAACTAAGCACTGTGATTGGATAGATAATCTAGCTTTTCTAATTGGTTAACGGGGGAAGCCATTTGAGAGTCAAGATGACGTTACATTTTCCTCCAACGAGAAAAGAAATCGGCTCTAATTCAGAAAAAGATCAACGATATCAGATTAAAAACAATAAAATGACAAACTGCTAACGAAATCTAAAGCAATGAATAAAAATAAAGTAAGTTTTTTGAGTCAGTGTGGGCGATAATGTGAAAAAGCGAACTGTGATTGTCTTTACAGCATTTTCGCCCATGGCGGACATCTTTTTGTTAAGTATATAAAGGAATGTTAAATGGTATATAAATTGGTTAATTGCCAATTTTTATTTATTCTAGTTTCAAAATCCCATGTCTTTATCTGAAGATCTAGTTTCCTGGAGCGAAATAACCGAGTTTTCTGATCTATTGAATTTTCGTCTCTATTCGCACAGCAAGACTCTCACATCCTACAGAACTGAATGAGGAGGAGAATGATGACTAAGAATACGTAGGAAATGAACCTTCGAAGGAATAATCAAATAACTCTTTAGAAAAACTCTCTTCATCTTCATTTGAGAGAATACAGGTATAGAATCAATACTATATCGTCAATTCCAGGTAAGTACTAAGAAAACTTAGTGTAAATAATTTTACTTTAAAACCTTTAAGAAGTGAAAAACTATAAGAGAGTTCAAACGAAAACATCACCAATGTTAGTGTGTATTACTAGATTAGCTTTAAAATCCTTAAGGCCGGTTTAGACGGTACGATTTTCGCCTACAACTATCGTATACAACACGCTCGCGTCTGTCGTAGGCGAGTTGTAGGCTTGATTTACACGCTACGACTCAAGTTGTAGGATGGCGCGAGCGTGTTGTATACGATAGTTGTAGGCGAAAATCGTACAGTCTAAACCAGCCTTATATAGAAATTGCCGCTTTTTCGCAAATGGAATTTGGGCCATAAACAATAGCGGCCTATTGGCTGTAAGATCTCGTTTTTTCTCGTTTGTTTTTGAGAACTTATAGCACTAAGAAAGTGAACAAGCTCACTGAGGGAAAGTCGTTTGAGAAAAATCATAACATCAAATCAATCAGATTTCCTATAAAAATTTAAATATAAAAAAGTCAACTTTTTGAGTTTTACAAAGCCGTTTTAATCTCTTACAAATTCAAAGTATCAAATCAAATTGAATTCAAAGTGGAAAAATATACTAAAAAATTTCAGTATTCTGAGGTGTTAGAAAATCCTATTTTTTCTCCTACAAAGCAAAGAATAATATTGAGTTTATATTCACTTCTACATATCTAGTGAAGATATGCATTCTTGCATGCTTTTCTAGATAGACTTAGTATGTCTGTTTTTAAAGGAAAAACGTCTTACTTATACTTCATTTTTGTCCTAAATACATGAATTTCTAAATCAATTTTGCGAGTTGTATATATTCATTCGAAATCTCTCGTAATCCAAGTTTTCCTTATCGATATATTGAGAATCTTGATATAAATTTATTGAAGATAAAGTCGTTTTTTCGGATACAATCGTTACAGTCTTGATAAACGAAGCGCCACTCAATGTTGTCACCAAGTTTTTCCGTTTTCGTTCATGACTTTTTTGACTCTAAAACTAAAATCTTACTGTGCTTTTAAATTATTTTGTTCCCTTAAACGCTTGGAAACTTATCGCATAATCGTGATTTCTAAATCTATTACTGCAATTTTCACAAACATGCGAACTCTGTGTCTGCTCGCTGCTCGCTGAAATGTGGTTTTTCGCTGCCGTCAATGATGATCAAACCTAATCATATTTCAAACCTTTCATATTTTTGACTAGCGGCAGCAAAAATCTTGGTGATTAAAAATAGTTGAAGAATTGCTTACTATGAATCACGTGACTTTTTGGAGTTGACTGGGGGGCAAACAAGCGGTTGACTGGGGGGCAACTAGCGGATGCTAAGTCAAAACATATCCAAATAAGTCTTCAAACTATTTTATTTTACTATTTTCACGACATGAAACCAGAAAACAAGAGATCCATACAACCTCCAGGATTCTATAAGACATCAAAAAAGAGCTATTACCGGAAGTGACGTCTATTAATAGCAACCTATACCTTGGCCTTGACGGCGTGTTTGGCTACTGCATGACGACAACAAGTTGTAGTCTTAATCAACTTTGACTTTTAAATTCCCCTTTACATTTCCTTTATTTTAAAATATAAAATCCTTCTTAATCTAACTGTCCTCGAGTACAGAATGACATATATTAATTGTGAAATACAAGAAAAACTATTTCGCAGTGTTGGCGGGAGACTTTAATCATACCAAAAACAGATCAGATTTTTTTAGTCCATTACACTAAAATACGCTTTGAGGCAAGTGCATAAACGTATAAAACAACCGAAGGAAGTAATTTCGTTCAATCTCAGGTTAAAGTATGAAGAATAATTGAATTAAAGCCCGGGGGAACTAGTTAATTGTAGACGGCAAGCTTTTTGTATTTTGTCATTTACTTCATCTGACCGAGAGTTCCGCTTCAGTTACAATTTTTTGTATTTTTTTCCTCTCGTTTGCTCATGATGGCGTCATTTTACTACAGCTACCAAAATAATTAGCGAATTTTCTTATTCAAATCTGTATTCCCTGATGAGAATATTAAGACAATCGGTGCTAATTAGCTGAAAAAAAGAAAGTATGGTATATTAATGACGCCATCATGCAAACGTCCTATTACGATTTTTATTTTGAGCTTACTTTTAGAGCTATGTCTAAGAAGGTTGCTATCGATAGAAGTAATTTCAGGGGTCCGGTCTCTGAGTGCTGAATTTTTAGCAGCTGATACACCAAGCAGTAGAATACTCTGGTTGATAGCACACGACGGGCAGAGTTTGCCTGTCAACGTAGGCTGGTAATGAGATTCATTCAGTTGATTGATACCAAGACATATCACTGTCAATGGGAATTACTTGTGGGTAGATTATCAGTTGGATAATTGCTTTTCTGTGCGATTAATTTTCAATTATATGATGGATGGCCACCAGATTGGTCACGATGAATCGATTATTGAAAATTAATTTGATTAAAGTGAGTGTACTTCACAGTTTATTCCTGATGACGATGATGATGATGATGATGATGATGATAATGATGATGATGTTGATGATGCTGATGATGATGCGTTGATGATAATGATGCTGGTGATGATGATGCTGGTGATGATGATGACTTTTCTTGATTCATGACCGATTTTTATAATTTAATAGGATGCGATCATGCATTAGTGTTTTCGTGTGACTGTGAAAAGTTCACGGCACATTGCACGAGAATTTACTCTCCATCCAATCAAATACCCGGAACACGGCATAAACACGGCGCGGACACGGTCACGCCAAAATCACGGCACTTTTATAGACCAATCATATTGCGCGTGAAAATAAATCAGCCAATTAAAATTCTAGAAAGTATCACGGTCACGGCACGTCACGATTACGGCACTGAGCTTTTCACAGTCATACAAAAACTGCACTAGGTTTACTGTAAGTTTAGGGTAATTAAAGCTACAGTTTATCAAAATGTACTGTTTCCAAGCAAAATCGTCAAAATTATCATATTCAGAAAACTTTCGGTTGTGGATTCATACCCATATTAAAGACAAGAAAAACACGAATTATGGGATTTTACATATGTATTATTTGAAATTCTTACAGTTTGATAATAAAGTTCAGATATGGACAGATAGAGGTTGTATTTTAGGTTCGAAAACATATTGAAAAAGTTATAGCATCTAAACGAATTCAGTGACCCCATTTTTATATATTTTGGTGTTCTATCCTTAGTGCTAAAAAGCTATCTTCGTGCCATTTAATTTTAAAGAAAAATGAAACTCATCGAGTAAAAATTGCACGATCGAATCACCTTAAAGTGCTACTCTGACGAAAATCGCTCAAACTTGGATTCATCTGAAACTTCCTAAGAATACTCTTTGAAGGTTCAATAATCACTGTATGAAGTGTTTTCTCTATATTCAGGACGAAAGTATGATATTTTTACGATTATTTTTTTGGAGTCTGTGACGTCATACACTCAACATCGTACATCGCTCCACTATACATTTCATTATGGAGTGATGTTCGATGTTGAGTGTATGACGTCACAGATTCCAAAAAATAATCGTAAAAATATCATACTTTCGTTCTGAATATCGAGAAAACACTTCATACAGTGATTATTGGACCTTTAAAGAGTATTCTTAGGAACTTTTCAGCTGAATCCAAGATATTTTAAGATATTTTATTTTTAGGTTGTTGTCAGTCGGCGGGGATAAAAATAGCAAATGCAGTGTTAAAAAATAGCAAGAATTCTAACCGATACCATGCAGATCTATATCCTTCCGATTAAATACAACCGTTCTTTTTGAGACCTCTTGTTTAAGTTTAATTAAAGCACCGGCAGATTAATTAATTAACAGAATCAAGAGCTTTCTAAATTTATAAATACTGCACTGGGAATTATTCAAAGTACCACTTGAACCTCTATGCACAGCGACATGGGTAAGTTGAAGGTAAAAAAAAGGGGCATTTGGTGTGGAAGAGCCAATTGATTTTACCTATTTCCTATATTATAGACACATTAGTGCTTTACTGGGAAATACGACGCTCGTGTTTTTGATACGAACTACATCCCAGCATATTTTCCATATCCTCGCAAGTGAAGATATTGATGCCGTATTTTCCAATGTTTTAACAAGTTTTGTTGTCTTCAGGTTTTGCAAACTCTCAAACAATCAGATCGCGCACCTCATAAATGCTAGCAAGAGAAAATACTTGATGCTAGTAAACAAAATTTGATAGGTCACGTTCGATGTCTCAAGATTCAGACTCGACTGCGAAGTTCAATAGAGGAAGAGCCACTCTCAATGGATGAAGAGCCACTCTGTGGAAATGGCACTGCTATTTTTTTTTAAATCTTTTTTTAAAGTTGAATGGTACTTCATGTATAGTGCAGTTTTCGCATGACTGTGAAAAATTCACGGCACGAACAAGAACGTGACACGGCAAGGGATACGCCAGACCAATCACATTGCACGAGAATTTACTCTCCATCCAATCAACTACCCGGAACACGGCACAAACACGGCGCGGACACGGTCACGCCAAGATCATGGCACTTTTAGACCAATCACATTGCGCGTGAAAAAAATCAGCCAATTAAAATCCTAGAAAGCATCACGGTCACGGCACGTCACGCTTACGGCACTGAGCTTTTCACAGTCATACGATAACTGCACTAATGGTACAAACACGCGGATCGCCAAAAACATTTATTACTATAGGAATAACTTAATGGCTTTATACGTTGTCTGTTCCTATTATACCATTCGCAATTCTTCGATTGCACTTTACGCCATCTCTTAACACTTTCGTGCCATTTAACAAAGTATTTCTCATTAGCATCCATTGTCAGTAACGGCACCACAATGGACGTCATGTTTTTCTCTTAGCAATGTTTGCAATCTATCAGTAATAAGAAAATTCGGTAGAAATTACTGTAAGGTTTAATGGAATTTTCAACGCTTTATTCCAGAGAGCTTCAGTTGCTCGTGCTAGATTTTTGATTCAGTTTAATAATTTTAATATAATATCATGGATGAGCTGACTAGCAGAAATCATATCGAGACCATATGAAAAAGTGCGTGTCTTGAAGCACCTTAGTTCATCAGCTATAGAAGACAACAATGCTTTCATTAGAAAGAGGATTCATATCAAAATTAGTGATCTTCCAAAATTTCTGCTGTCTAATAACATTAAAAGATAAAAAGCTACAGCTGTTTGAAATTTGAAAGGTTTGCCTGCATGGAGACACGACCAAGGGCCTAAAGGCCTCGCTATCTTTTCGGTACATTTCAAATACTTATAACTCTTCAGGGATTTAATATATGAAAAAAAAAATGTTTCCGAGAGAAATTACTAAACATAGACATGGTCTTTCCTTGTAATGAAAATATATTTTTGAAATCATTAATTGTCGTGGTGCTTGTTCCCAGTCTTACAATCGTTTTTCATATGGTCTATGCATCTATATTAAAATCTTTCACACAGAATTCTTTAAAAATTAAAAACGATACTGAAATCATATTGAATATTACCATCTTGACAAGTCTTTGAAAAAATAAAAATAAAAAATGAAGTTCAGTTCACACAAAACAATTCATGGCTCGAAAATCAGTAGTGTCTGGGTTGTTTTCTCAAAACATCTACTTTAAAATTTATCTTAGAGAGTTGAATAAAAATATTTGAACGAATTTTTGTAAATAAGACTAAAATTGAGCAATCGTTTTCTCAAAGAATCGGAATTCGTTCTCAAAATATAAAACACAAAAACGTACACAACGCTGTGAGTTTGAATAATTATATTTTTCTCAAACTTTGGCGAAAAGATTTCTTTTTTACAGGCTTGAAGTCCTTGAAAATCTTCTAGGGTTTTGCAAATTGGAAGCATAAAATGATAAAACGTATGGTTCCTAAAATATTGAAAGTTTCTATCACAATTCAGCGGTTTTGCGCGCACGCTCGTGGGCTCAAAAATCGAACATTCGAAGTAGACAAACAGTAATTCCGATAAAATTCAAATTTCATATTATACAACCTTCAACTATTGGAGTTTTAGGTTCTAATACTTTTATTCATCTAAAAAAAAATATTTTTAACAGTACTTTTAATAGGAATCAAGAGAAAATGCGTCACGGAAACACTTCAAGGAAATTTGGCGCCAAAAATACAGGTTATTGTCAAAATATCCTTGTTATATTCGTATAGGAAATTGCATGAACTTCAGCATAATTCGAATAGGTACGAGCTCGTGATGTTTTGAAACTGCTTGTAATTGCAAGAGCTAGCTTTAGGTGAGTGCAATCACTTAAGAATTTTCTAAACATTACGAGTACCTACTAACTATGACTGAACTGTACGAGACGTTCGTGCGATTTTTCAGTCAAAGTACACATAACAATTGTAATTATCTGTGTCTTTGCCTGATTTTCTTTATATAACTTATTTAAGGACAATCAAAATGCACCAAAAAATTAGTTGTTAAGATTCTAAATATGGGTAAGAAATTTTTATCATTTTTCGTGTTGAAATTTCCGTGAAGTTCCCGTAATTAATAAACACGTTTTCTAGCCAATCAGAGCTCGCGTTATCTCTCGATTTGATGGTGGTTATTGTTATTGTTATTTTATAAACAACTTATATGTATTTATTATTTATTTATATTTTTCGAGGTGCAATTTTTGTGGCGGTTTTGGAAAGTATAATTAATTTTGTCTTTTTCTAAAGAACATTTGTCAAGGTAATCTGTGTCAGTCCGGAAGAAAACTTTACAAGTTGATCCTTTAATATTCTTGACTGTGACCAAAATCGCCGCAATTAATCGCTCGTGTAAAACGGAACTTAAGAATGTATTTATTTTGTTGAACTCTTCAACCGCGAAAAAAAATATGTATGTGTATTTGAGAGAGAGGGGAAGAGAAACTAGATTTAGGGCATATGAAATAAAAACGAGCTTTTATGTGGAGTGTAAGTTCTCCAAGTATTTCTCACAGGCAATATAGATATTTTCTTAAACCAAACATCAAGCCTACTTTAAATATGGACTCTTGTCTTCCATCTTTTCAACCTTTTCTTAAAAAACGTCAAGATGGAAAGGACAATCTTTCCATGCAAAAATTAAAACGACAGAATTAAGAAAAGTAGTCGCAATAACAACTCAAACGTTTCAATTACCCATCATTAATTCCAATTCAAAGCTAAACACTTGAAACTGAAATCCTAAAAACCAATAAACAATGTCCACCTTGTATATATATATGTATATATATTCATTTATATATTATGCAGCAGCGTATGTTGACAGGGGCTGGAAGTAATAACATACCAAAATAATTTATTTTTCATATTGATTCTTGCTGAACATAAAATCTAATCTCTAGCGAATATTCATTATCACCTTACTAGCTTGTTGACTCTGCCCCTAGAATAACTCTTGGGCATATTCAATACCTTGTTTATTTGCATGCATGTAGGAATAAATTAATTCAAGACACACAGCGCGACCACCTGATCATGATCAATATCACTGGAGTCAGAATTTGACGACTGCAAAATAGGATGCTCTAAATAGAATAGAAGACCTAACCACGAAACGTTCAACATTTATCCCATGATATATATAGTAAGCCAAAGGTAAGCTAGAAGATTTAGCAAATATAACCATGAATGAACTACTTTTTCTTATTGTGAAAATCCAAGTTTAGAATTAAGAATTTACATTCGTGAAAAAATCTCAATTTTCGCCAAAATAGAAAACACTTCACTTTCAAAAATTTGTCTTTGCGATAGAAGATCCGCTTAATTCTCGCCAAAATATAAACAATACAATTCTATTACTTATTTTATTTATTTTTAACTTAGAAGTAAGATTTATTTGACAAAGATAGGGTTTTTGAGAAGTATTCAGTTTGTAGATACACTGAATCCGGCAGAGAAATCCGTTCATTGAACAAGATGAGCTCTTAAACCAATTCACGCTTTTTGCGAAATTCTAGCTTCCCAAAAAGTTGTTTCTGTTTACAGCATTTTTAAAGAATGGTATTTAGAATAAAAAAGATAAGATTACAAAATAAAGCGATATCAAGTTTCAGCAGAGTTGTTGACAAGGACAAGATTAACCTATAAACCAATCCACACTTACGCGAAATTCTTCCCAAAAACTTGTTCCTAGATTCAGCATTCTTAGGCAAAACGTATCAAGATTGGGGTTTAAAATAGAAAAATCATAAAGAATAAAATAACAAAGTTCTAGAAGTCGTCGATAAGCCAGGAATTTAAGTTTGGCGATAAGCCGTTTGGGATGTGTATTAATCTGAAGATATAAGATTGGTTGTGATATCTTATATAAAGAGCTAGCTATCTGTATCATGGCCAAAATATCAACACTTACGCGCAGTCAAAAACAGTCATTTATTCTTTATACAGCTTATATTCTTAAATATAAAAAAAGTATTTGAAAATTATTTCTTCACTAGGTTATTTTTATCATCGTCTGTCCAAAATCCTCTAAAAATTCAAAACCTTAATCACAAGCGTAAAAAATATTAATTCAAAGTCGTTTTTTTTTCCTTTTGCATTTTTCGTTTTGAGACGACTTTGAATATTAGAAGTTTTGCTCGGAACGAGCTCTGATTGGCTCTCAAAAAAAGCCTCTTGTCAATCATTAGAAGAATCCATTTAGCTGTTAGAAAGACAGGAGAAAGCACATTTTCGTTAAAGAGATAATCATCTATGATGTATGAATATTTTTCCTAAATTAAATCTCTTTTTTCGGAAATTGGACCAAGATTGTCAAAATATAACATTTTCATTTGTACATTGAGAGACATTCCCTTCTTATCCGTATTTTTTTCTTCTTCTTTTCTTAAGAAAAAATTAAAAATAAAAAAGTAACAACAACAAAACCTTTTGATGTTGAAAATTGGACAACTTTGAAAAAATTAATATTAAAAGTACTCATTTTTTCCTTATGAATAACATATTTACGTGCAAGAAACAAGACATTAGAGCAATTTTATCACCTGTCTCGGTTGTTCAGGGTAACTTTTAGAATTTCATAATTTGTTTTTTTCTCTTGGTTGTTTTCTGTGATGTTTTGTAGATAGTCGAAGTCTAATGGAGACAGCCTTTCAAATATCCTTTCCAAAACCTGTTTAAATTGTTTCAAATTGAAATATCATACGGATGAAAGCGAAAATGACATTAGAAAGTATTTAATGACAATTGTGCACCTGTTGTCGAGTTCACCGTACCACGGGGGGTGGGAGTCGGGAGATGGAGTGGAAAAGGAGGACTGAGGCTAATGTTTCGATGGGAGGGAGGACTGGGGTTACAGACCATCCACTGAGACTAAAAGTGGAAGATTTACTATTTTCTATCCAAATTTTAAACTCTTGGCTATATTTGCAATTTGGGGACTTTAATAAGAACTGTTCATGTGTACATGGACTCGGGGAGTAACCCAAGTTTTCAGACCCTACCCCCCCTCGGGAAAGCCGAAGAAAAGCAATCTCCGTTTGGGTCGGCAACGAAATTAACACACAATTTTACAAATACTGTTCACTTAGAATGTGATTATGCTTTTCTTTCTTCTGATATTCCTGTGAGAGGGTGCATAAACAATGTTGTAGTTGTGGTTCATTGCTGGTATAAGGATTAAAAAATGCGTATGAGCCAATACGTCTGATATTGGGTGATCCGCACAAGTACTTTGTCGCTAAATTAACAAGCCTCTTCTTGAAATTTCTCGAACTTCTAAGGTACGCCGCACTGAAACAGAATCTAAAATTCGGAAATGGCTGATTTTAAAAGGCCAATTTAGGCAGAGATTAGAGTTCATCGCATGGAATAATCTACATGGCTTCTCTTCCTTTTAGCATAAAAAAAAACAACAAAAAAACACACTCTTACCGACCAAAAAGTGGATTTGCGAGTATAAATAGCGAAATCTTTATTAGATCGTTCATTCCGCGAACCATGGTAACCTAGTAGTTTCCCGCCAAAAGGATATAAATAAAGATTCTAAAATTGATAGAAACGGCGCCGGCGTTATTATACCTAAGCCGATTTCAAGTATTTGTATTACAAATAGGACGATCATGAATCTAGTCTCTCCGCAGCCGTCATTAGTTTTTGTCCCAGATCCTCATTGGCTGAACTAAACAATTGGAAAGGAATGTAGTGCGACACAAGTGAAAACCTTCTGCGCATGCTCTGAATCCGTGTGCAAATTAGTCAAAACATCTGTAAATTTGCCTGGAATGCTGAAATACTCGCATGCGCAAACGTTTTTCTCTAGTGTCATGTAGTGCTCGAGTGAGCAGCTGAAACTGATGTCTGGGATGAACCAGGTGATCTCGTTTTGACAGCCCATCACTGTAAATTTGAGAGGACCAATTTGGCCCCAGAGAGCCATTTTGGCTTTTTCTAAGTAGTGCTATTTTAGCCCAGACTAAAGCCAAAATAGAACAATACCGGTAGTGCCACAATAGCCCTACTTTAAGGAGGCCACTATAGGGTCAAAACCGCCCTATCCGATTTACTGTGCAGCCAGTCATCGCGCAGGAAGAAATCTGGTCAGGCGGCCCATCGAAAAAAACCTGCCGATCAAAGTGAGAAACAATTACTCTGAATCTTCGCTTCCCTAGCTACGTTATGGACTAGCAATACATTTAACATTCTACCTATTCTTATAACGAATACCTATGGGTCAAATGGAGTGTTGTGGTTTCAATTTTTTTATGAAATTATTGTGAAATGATAGCTCTTTGTTCGCCGATAAACAACTGAAACTAGGACCTCCTGATCAACTACAACAATCCTTTGCGCGCGTTCCCTGAGATCACCTGGAATCGATTGGGCAATAAAGTCGACTTCAATATGTTTACAAAATGTAAAAATATTACTTTTAAAATATTTTCCTTTTTGATCACATGAATGGTTGGTACATATTAACTTTTAATCAAATCAACCTGTGGTCTATCATCAATGCTTGCGTTCTGATTGGATGAGCCTCTACTAGGCTATAAATTATATTCGAAAAGTGCCAGCTTTGAAAACAAAAACTTTAACTTTAACTTTAATTCCAAACTTGTTTGCATCTATATCTTTGACCGACTAGTTGGATTTGACTAAAACGATTAGTCTTTTCGCCCTCACGGCTAAATAAGTCAATAGCCCATTCTGATTCTAGACGAGCAAGACTCTTTCGTCAAAATAAATATTTGTTATTTCCAATATCCCCGGCTCAGTCAAGAAGATATGATAGCACTAGACGAATTAAGATTTTAAGATGAGTTAATTAAGAACGAAAAGGAAGCAGAAAAATATGAACAATACGTTGTTTGAATGACTGAAACTACTGGGTGGAATAAAAAAGAAGTTGTGATGTAATTAAATTAGTTGTCACGTGACTCTTATGTTTAAATCCTTTTACTTAAAAAGAATCGAAAAAAAGAAAGAGAGAAGGCACGGAAGTGCGTAGCAGAAAAAGAGGATGAATTACCTGGTCGGAAAACGATTTAAAGTGAGGTGATTAAGCCTGGTGGGTGAGTGGACAAGAGCCAGATGGTGTAAGTGACGGAAGTTAGCAAAGCAGCCGTCTTCAATAAGCGAAAGATCTGAATTCCAACTTGTAAGCAAGGAGTAAAGCTAAAGCAAGCTACACACACGTTTCGAAAACACCGACTCAGTCCGGTGACAACGACTAGTGTCATCAACCATAGTTAATAGATGCTATGCATCAACCAAGCAAATTGTGATATTTTCCGCCTAATTATTATTAAGGCATAAAAAATCGCACCGTTTATATTATATTACGCACTGTATTATCGCCAATTCAACAAATAGACATCAGTTTTTTATGTGTCTGTCCTTTTATTGACGATAAATTGCGTCATCACATTGTCAAAGTAGTATGCGGAGGACAGAGGACAGACACAAAAAATATTAATGTCAATTTGTTACAGCTTTTTAAAATTTGGGCTTCATTGAAAAGCGTAAAGTTATATAAAAAGGTACCCTGACAGCTGTGCAGTCCATACATTTTCTAATGGTTGCCCCTCGGCACCATCAATTTCTTGATTCAAACAATAGAATTCAAGATGGCCGCTGTATCCGTAAGAAGGTCTATTTCTGCAGATAACAAGTTAGGTATTACTCGTCTGTCTCAAACTTTTGATGAAATTAATTCATCTAGAAAATAAAATCAAACATGAAATAAATATAAAGTTTAAAAAATTAAATGTATTTATAGGCAACGTCTTTTCAGCCCTAAAACTGAAAATTTTCAAGTTTTTTTATTATGAGTTAAACGTGGCTTTAGGAATGCAGGTGAACAGTTTGATTGACAAGGAACTAAAACCAAACTTTTTGTCTGGAAAAATATTAACGAGTGGGTGGCACCTTCAAAAGAAAACGAGTGTAAAGATCCATCTAGATAGATAGATATATTTTTATTAAGAAATAACGGCCCTTGCAGCTAAAAAGCTGAATTTCGCGTACTGTACAAAAGAAAAGAAAAAAAAATTGCAAACTATTATACGAATATCTATAGAGCGTTTTCACGCGACATCACAGCGGCCATTATGGGGTACCAAAACAATACATTTTCTATCCTCCGGGAATTGAACTCTATTTTTATGCAAATACTATGCAGAAAGTTTCTATTGTTTATGGCTGCCTTCTCATGTGAGTGAAAACGCTCTACAAATATATACATGTACGAAAAAGGATCATTTACTAGAGATTGTCACAAATAATCACTCTTGTCACTACGAGCAAAAAGCCGAAAAGAGGATAAAACGAAACGCTCAAGTAGTCTTAGGCTTGAAGTTTTTCACTGTGGAAGATAGAATACGTGATAAAGTTCCAACTCGTGTTCAAAACAGCGGAAGAGATTGTCTCTCTAAAAGGTGTTCTAAAAGGCGCTTCCTTTTCTAGACCTGTTACCTTGATTACATCAGACCTCAGGACGTAATCACGTGACTGTTATTAACTAACAAAGAGATTTTACTTAAAGAAAGAACTAGTTTTTACTGGATTACTAATGTCGTGAAGGAGCAACAACTATTTCAAAATGCTCCCAATTTCAAAATATTAAGCAATTTTATGTTTTAAATGTTTGGCGGCAAGACAGACGCGTACTGAAAATGTTTGGTCGGTTGGGCTACCTGTGTTGGAAAAAAAACTTTCGTGACTAGCAAGTGCTCCAAAAAAATAAAAACTCTCAGAGCAGATACTCTTTAGGAATACACAGATATCGCAGTATAGCTTATTCGCAGGCTCTTTCACGTTTTGGCGAAATTTGCATTTTTGAAAAAGAATTCCAGCTTTCTGGAAAAACGTCGAAATTTATATAAAAAGATTATGAAATCACTGAACGCTTAATTGAAATAATAAAAAAAAAAAAAAAAAAAAACACCAACAAAACAAAACAAATTACGAAAAACAAGTACATTCACAGCGGATGTACTGTTCTGGTGATAGAGACACGAACCTAGACAAAGACAGAATAAGACATTGCGTCAGCGGAACTGTCAGGTGACGTCATCACGTTTTTTTTTTTGACTCAGACCCCTTTCTTGATTTTTGTTTTTTGCTTTTTTGTCATTTATAAATCCAAAAGGCAACTGTTCATCTATTAAACTCGTTTGGAAGGTATTTCAGATCACGGAGGAGTTGATTATCACTGTAAGTACTGCAGCTTTTTATTTTTTCAAAGTTTTTATCTCAAGAATATTTAGTTTAATCTTCGCGCAATATACTTATCACTTTCAACTGGTAAATCTCTACGCGAAAATTGTTTAATACGTTTCTGTACATTCTACTGAAGTCTTGGTAGGTGCTCTATGTCTTTCTCTCTCCGCTATCGATTGCTCTCATTCGTTCGTCTCTGATATTTTCTCGTTTTTAATTAAATTACGTATAAGTTACGAATAAGATTCTTCGTTTTAGTTAAAGAGTGTTGAAATTGTACTACATAGGGAATAACACGTCAGTGGTCTGTAACGGAAGAAGATTACAGCAAGACGAATTAATAGTTTCCCAACCACATTTGCTCATTAAACAAGTGTGTGAGGTTACTGAGGATCAAACTATGGACCTCTTGCTTACAGGCGGCACACTAACCAACCAAGGCACAGTTGCTCCTCATAACCAGTGTGAGAGGTCACTGAGGATCAAACTATGGACCTCTTGCTTAGCAGGCAGCACAGGCCAACCAACCAAACAAACCTTGCTCCTTTAAACAAGTGTGTGAGGTCACCGGCTGAGGAGCAAACTATGGACCTCTTGCTTAGCAGACTGCACACTAACCATCCAAGGCACACTAGCTCCTCATAGCCAGTTTGTGAGGTTATTTTAAAAAGAAGCCGTGCAAGCAAAAAATAAAATAAAAGAACGGTTTAATCGTACACTAAAACTTCTCATTTCACCGGCTTAGTTCCTTTCTTCTTTTTCATCTTTAATTTCTTTTACTTTTAAATATTAGTCGTTATCTATGACTTCTGGTCGTAAAACTATTACTAGGCACAATAAAAATTAACGATCAGTTTAAGCCCTGTGAAAAACCCGCCATTATCAATATATCTTACTATCATGCTGTAAAAAAGATTGAGCCAAAGCGACTACAGTACGTTGTGTTTATTATCGAATGGCGACCGAATTCCTTAGTAATTCAGTCCAAACAAGCAATTTTGAATTTACCCTAAAGCCTAATGCTATATTTTCTAGTGGGAAAAAGAACGCTATTGTCTTCCCATCACGTGACAGTTTCCCGCCATTTCAAGTACCAAACGCGAGCTTTCTTTAAAAAAAAGCCATGTTTTCTAAATAATTTAAGAGGCTTAAAGAATTACCTACGAATTTCATTTGTCTTATTACTTCCAAAGTATTTGGTTCTCAAGAGGTAAGATTTTTTGATGATGTAGTTGATGTTTTCATTTAATTTTTTTTTCACTAATAATTATAATTTGTTTATGCATTTTATATCCTGCCTGCCAGACATTCATTCAGTGAGATAACAAATTCTTGTCGGTGCATGAACTGAAAATCTCGTGACATTGAGGAAACAGTTGAACAGGAAGTGCAATCATATTGTGCACGAAAAACACTCTTAAGCAAAAAGTGTTGTTTACATACGACGGATGGAACACGTCACCTTAGGTAATGAAAAGCAATACCATCCACGCTAACTCAATTCCAAGTTATTTGTATTGAAACTAAACAAAGAAAAATAGAGCAACCGTCTGAGAGACAAGATTGTCAACTCATAATATTAAAAAAAAAAGCGAAGCAGAAAAGGTAAATAATGGATTTCTTAGGAACCGCATAGTTGACCGTCTGTTCTACTCAGGTGTATAACTTATATTAATCAAGAAGTGAATTATTGAAATGATTTACAACTACAATATTGTTTATGTTCTAAGTTTCTCTTGATCTCCTTTTTTACGATTTTTATCATAATTTTGAAAACGAAGCTTTATAATTCGTTTTTTAAACAAAATTCCGTATCTTTGATACTGAAAAATATCTTATCCTTTTGAAGTAACTTCAGGATACGATTCTCGTGTAAAATGTTTCACGTTTTATTATTTTTCGCTATTTTTCAATTTTTTAAGCAGAATTATTTGAAGAAAAAATATATTAATACATGAATATATTAATGTTGTTTTTGTTGAATATGTGATCTAAAACTCATAAAATCTCTGAATGTTGTGTCCATACAAGTATAGCACTGACGCACTATATCAGTAATACTACTTATAGGATTATAGTTAAGTTATATTACTAATTTTAATACCTTTAAGCCGCAATATATACTAAAAATAATATAATATTACCAGGATTTAGCTAATATTTAGAAGCTGTTATTCAAAAACTTTTGCATTAATGCGTTTTTTTTGGTCATTCGTTTTTTTCGTTTCGCAGTCTTTATTTTAAAAAAAATCATAAGGAGGGATAAAATTACGCAGGAGCAATATAGTTCACTTTTCTTCCAGTTAATTGTTTCATACGATAAATAATGAAAAAAAAGTATTTTAGTTGTCTGATATTGCATCAAGTAATATTGCTGTACATTATTTCGTACTTTGCTAAAAATTTCTAAAACAGTTTTTTATATGTACAATAGATATATTGATAAAATATCTCGGAGATATAACACGCCCGCTGATCGACCGTCTACAGTATACCTTAGGACAGAGACTTGCTCGCGCAAAATCGTTCAAAAATATTTCATTATGAAAAGCAATATAAAACGACTGCTTGTGTGTCTGTACTATGATATAAACACTCTGGAAGCTGGAAGCTGTAGGGAAAAGCAAGGGAAAAGCAAGAGAAATACACAGCTACGTCTCGTGCTCCTAAGCTAGCATCTCTTAGCTGCCAGCGTGTTTATATCACATTACAGAGACATGCGGCCTTGTTTTTATATTCCTTACATATGTAGACACTATATAGACATATATATAGATAAACATTATATATATATATATATATATTTATTTAAATAAAATTAGGCACCTGAAAAGCTACAAAGCTGAGACCGGCTAGGATTATGGGTAGATACATTTTACATGTTTCAACCGCTTGATAACTGTTGATCAGTGGACTTATGAGATCTTCTACCAGTTACAAGTTAACCTCCTCTGAGCATCCTCAACTGCTGCAGTTTGTGTCAAAAGCTTTACTTGTTGAATATAAAACATTTCCCATGATTCTCAGCGATCACAGCTTTCTAGGTTTTTGGTGACTAACTTATTGAAATAAGTATATATGCACTACCCACATATATATATTATAGACACTAGAACAATCTCGTACCCAGATCCCACGTCCTCTTGGTCAGACCGAGAAACGAGAGGTTCTGGCTGTAACCGACTTTGAATAGATTACTTGCTCCATTATAGCGCCATTTACTACCACTTCCAGAATCCCTTGCCCACTTTCTTTTGTTACCAGTTGTCTTATTATTCTCTTGAAGAAATACATATTTCAATAAGAAAGAATATTCACGAAGCATTTTGGTAGTGCTAGTAAAATGACACCATCATACAAACGGCCTATCAGCTTCGCGTCCGTGAATCTCGGACCGAAAGTTTAAACTGCGCATGCCTAAGTGACAGGCTATCTTTTGGTTATTAGCGATTTAAATTACATTGAGCAACGATTATCATTTTCAGACCTTTTTTAGCTTCGAATATCTAGTTAAATTATATATGCTTTTCCTACTTAAAGTTTACTTATCCAATTTGCCCTCTCTGTAATTCACTGTGCTATTTTGTGAGTTTTTAACGCATTTTTTTAGGTTTAAACATTCCCACGACTGGAAGACAAGAGCAATCGGCCGCCAACTCGCCTCTCACTAATATGTGTAGCGCTTAAGACGTGTTTAATGATTATAGAGTGAATTTTCTATTACCTTGATGTCTGAATACATGTAATAAGTCATTAAGACATTTCTATAAGAGTAGACATTTCTATTTGAACTTCATGGTCGGCTTTCGAGTCTGTCTCAGTTGTTGAAGTCAAAATACATGGTTGACAAATAAGACGTAGACCCTCAATCATATTTTGATTGGAATGAATGTCTTTGTCCTTCCTGATTGACTTGAAATTTGATTTAACACAGGTATCCCAATCTGATCACGATGGGTACGATGTTGCAAAAATACTTATTTTGTCTTCATTTTTCTCTTCTTCGTTTTCCTAATTTTGATTTGCCAATTTGTTTATTTGCTTGTTTGTTTGTTTGTTTGACAATTTGTTTGTTTGTTTTGTGTGTGTTTTCGCTTTCTCAATTAGATGTCTGGTGGCAATCCTTCGAGTATTCATTACCAAAATTAGGTATCGAACTTAATTAAAAATAAAAAACGAGACGAATGAAAAACGGAAAGAAGTATGATGTCACGGCGCTATATTGCTGAGTACGACAGCCAAGATGGCAGCCATATTTTTTGCTTTTCTTTCGCGTCACGAAAACACTCTCGAATCACAAGGAATTAGTTTTCCAAAAGAAAGGTGACGAATGTCTAGGAGAGAACAGAAAAGCATTTGTCAAATGATGTGAACCAATTTCCCCGTTTCAAAAGACATTTCCAAGCAAATATACTTATTCAAAAGCATGTATAATAATTAAAAACCAACTGTGGAGTCCAGAATTCGCAAGAAAAGATATTGGCCATCAATTTAGCGGATTGGGACACAGGAAATAATATTTCTTTTCAAAGTCACAAACAAAAACAATTGTCCCCGCGTTTAATTGTCTTACCAATTTACTACCCAAACAAACCTCGGAAATTATGTTTGTTTGTAAAAAAAAAAAAAAAAAAAAAAAACCCGATATACTTAGTTCATACTTCGATTATTCAATTTCATTCGTATATCAGAGAAGAACGTTCTGGAACTAATGTTATATCATTCTGTCGACGCTCAAAGTGAAAAAAAGGAAAAACTACCCGCCTGTTTCAAATGGCTTACTGTGAGTTCAATTATTCTTGAATTCTAGAATATAATATGCTGGTTAGTGAAATTATATTCCCGTTCGTGGAACGAAAAAAAAAAAATGAGCAGTGAGAAATTGGTAGTTTTTTACGAAAACTGCCATTCTAAATTTCACACACAAAAAAATTAATTCCATCTTGAAAGAAAATTTCGGAGGAAATAATAAATTGCGCATCTTTTTACTCTTTTACCGAGTAATTATCTCCTTTTGTGATGCCACCTGAACCCGCTAAGAATCCCACAAAAAATTCATGTCCTTTTTTCTTTTCAAGCTTAGAATTAAAAAATGTTCAGCTTGCGAGAAAAAATAAATTTAGGAAATTATAAATCGTTTTTCCTTGACAGAGCAATTATCTACTTTAGTGTTCTTTATTTAAATATGCAACGAATCAATTTAAAAAAAAGTATGGCCCAGAAAACGAGTCTTTTTTTTTAGGAGGAACCTCATTTATAATATAAAATTTTCCGAACTCAGATTTTAGAGTAGCTTTAATTAATGCACTATAACACTTATCAATGGATCTTTGGACTATTGAACTGAGAAAGCGCCAAGAACAACAACAATAAAAGAATATGTATCTATATATGTATTTAGTTAGAAAGATTATGATATTTTAATATAAAGAATTTAGGAATACAAAGAAACAAAAGGCAAAAACCAAAAGAAAAACTAGAAAAGTTATTATTTTTCTTTGTTCACGTCTTTACTATATAGCCTATAGTTTTGGAATAGTTTATTTGTTTCCGAATTAGACTGAAACGCTCTCGCTGATGAACTTAACCTGAACATGGACAAACTCAACTCATTTAAACGCGCCATGTTAAGTTACTACGTAACGTCACTGGACAGTTACAACTGTTACGACCCACGTTTTTTCAAAACAGTTTGTTTAAAATGCAATTCTTTCAGACGCCTCACTCCTGCTACCTCCCGCTTAGTTATTTGATTCAAATGTGTCACTATATCTACTTAAATTATCTTTGTACCAGTTTTTAAAACGATAGCAAACTATATCTCAAGACAACGTATATCTAACTAGTGGTGGCCAACTCGTAAGTTCCCAACTACTTTGGGCACCACACACGAACCTAAATCTTCCTATATCTCATTTCCATAAGTTTAAAACTTTCATTAGGTAATTCTTTATAAATTTATACTTGATTTTGTAACATAATTTCAAGTATTTTACAAACGTCTAGAATAAAATTTATCACATTTCGAAATATTACAGATCATTTGACACTTCATGTCATACCTTCTCCTGTTTCCTACTATTCTTGGGACATTCAATCTTTCATACTTTTCTCTTCAAATTTATCCTAATCTCGAATGTTTGTCATTTAATTTGTTTGCGCTATTACTTTATATTGAACACTTTTGAACTTGTGTAATTTGTATCTTATTTCTATTGAAGTTTTGACAGAGCTTCCGTTGTACTGTTTTCGCAATTGTTTGTTTTTTCAATAGTCTTGAAAATGAACACCATAATTATTGCACATCGTTAAAGGTGTTAATATATATTATTCTAAGTTGTACTTTTTAAAAATGAGGAACTATTTTCGGTATCTTCTGCGTAAGACCGTATGACGTAGTTTTTTGAAATTCTAAGAAGAATTCAAAATTAAAATTTCACAAACTTGATTAATATTCATTGGTTCTATTGATGTAGGTGTCATTCTGCCATTGTTACTTGACGTGCTCCAGTGGCAATAGCGCAGCGCAGCCGTGACATCATAAAAACGAAGACAAAGGCGAAATTCGGACAAAAAAACTTACAAGTTTACTTTCAGCAGATAATTTTCACAGCCGATTGCAGTTGATCTTAGTTTACATGGGTGATTATTATAACTTCAAGTAAAAATAATAAAATCGGTTCGTATAATCCTCGTAGCGGTTAAACAGAATGCAATGTTTGTCCGAATTTTTAAGCTATTTTTAGAATCAGCGCGCTGCGCTATTGGCAGCGCGGTTTCGTCAAACGTTGTCGTTGTGGTGTTGTTATTGCTGTCGTTGCTGCTGCTGCTGTTGTTGTTATTGTTGCTCCTGTTGATGTTAATGCCGGATCACTGTCGCGGTTATAGCTTGTGCTCGGAATAGCTGCTGCTGTTCTGGTTGCCGTTGTTTCTTCTCTTGGTTGATTGATGCTGTTGTTTTTCTGTGGTTTTGTTTGTTTACTGCTGCAATTGTACCACACTTCTTGTTGCAGAAGTGATCGATAAAGTATGGGCGCAGTTAATTTGTTTCTATACTATACTATTTACTGTTGCTGTCAAATTATCCAATGCTTTCTAGTTTATCTTATGCATATTTTATTTCATTCTCCCTTAATTTTCCATTAACTAGTTTATGAGTTCTTGAATAAATATTTAATGAATTCTGCCATTTATCGTGGCTAAGGCATGCTATTAAACGTCGCAAAGCCCTCCAACTGTCTCAGCATCAAAAACAAACTCCGGGATAAGTCATTAGCATATATAAGACGAAACACCCATAACTGAGAACAGGTGGTGTCGGTCCAATCCTTAAACCTAGTAAGACATCTTACTTTAGCGTGATTGGCCGTAACTAGGACACCAAAGGTTGACTCGCTAATTTCATCCGATTTCACCTCCACCGAGTATTTATACAAGAAACAACTTCAAACTAGATAACAAGGCCCTTTATCACACCTTATGAACAACTAGACGGAAGTTTTCGCATTTTGCAGGAACAAGGAAAAGTAAATAGCATAGTTCAGTTTGTATTGCGAAATTTTAGATGATTTAGGGATCTTTACTGCATAGGTTGGAAGCTGAGCTTGGAACTAGGAGATTAATGTTCGTCTTAGGCAACGTGTGTTGCTAAAAGAAAAAAAATTCTAGTCGTATTAAGTGTGACATTTATTTCTTTTTCTTTTGGTTTCATCTAAGGGACCAAAGAGATGCCGAATTCCCGGAACAAGAAGCATAAATCTTCGAGCAAGATTATTCTAAACGTTGGAGGAACTCGCCATGAAACTTATATCAGCACGCTAAGGAACATCCCAGACACAAGGCTTTATAATCTGTGCGAACATCATAAAGGAATAACCAAAGCAGCCGAGTTTGATTCATCCAACAACGAGTACTTTTTCGACAGACATCCTGGGGTTTTTGCTCACATTTTGAACTATTATAGAACTGGTAAACTTCACTGTCCTTACGATATCTGTGGACCGATGTTTGAAGAAGAACTTGAATTCTGGGGGATCGATGAGCAACAAGTAAGCCCCTTATTAATTGTTTATTTTTGCGATTAATTTGTGGATTTGTGGTGTTGTGTTGTGTGGTGTTGTGCAGTGCTGTGTGGTTTGTTGGTGAGTCAGAGAGTCAGTTGTTTTTTAACCATCGTTTCTCAGCAAAATAAATATGCTCCAAGAAGATTCGATCAAATATGCATAAACGTATTTCTTATAAATAGAAAATATACCGAGCTGAGTAATATCTGATTAACGAGGATATCGAAATTCCAAGGGCAATTTTATACGAAATTATGTTTAAGTGAAATTATGCTGTCTTTGAGCTGTCGAGTTAAATGAAGCTTAATTTTTAGATTTTTTTTATTATAAAAAAGCAACACATTAAGATAAATAGATAATGAAAAATTCAGACAATTCTGAAATGTCAATTTCTACAAATATTAGAATTGTATTTAATATATATATAGGTCTTTCCCCTTTTTTCTTTCTGTCTCTGCACTGGGTTAAAAGGATAATAGTTTTCCAACAAAATCATCGGGTAGGGAGTCAGGTGACACAGGTATTATAAATGAGCGTTTTAACCTATGCATTAGGAAGAAGAAATAGCTTATGCTATTAAGGAATTGTCTTATTGTATTTTAAGTTTCGAATGAATTAAATGGGAATTGAAGAACAAGCCAAGGCATAAAGGACATCGGTAACGCTCAAGTATCTTTTATTTCATGTCAAAGTTTTGTTCTACAAGATTAGATGTATTAGGCTCGTTAGGATAGCCACATTTATATGCTATTTTCATTAACTAGAATTCAAATCATCAATAATTTATTAGCTAAGCAGATTGTAGGAACGTGCAGCGTGGTTTTCATCGTCGCAACAGGACTTTGAAACCTAAAAGGACAGGTGAAGAAAATTTTGGAATATTCATCAGGCTTATTCTAAAGAAAAAATATTTTTTACAAAACCATTGGAGAAAGATAATGCTATTTTTTAATTGAAAACGAAGAATAAATGAAATTTGTTTTTTATCGTTGATTAAAAAAAGTTTCTTTGCGTTTGTAGAAGAACCGGTTTAAAATACAAGCGAAAGATAATCGAAAAGACTAGGCAAATAAACTGACTTTACGTTCAAAAGATAACTTTTTTTAAATTGGTGGACTGAAATTCCATGGTTTTCTGTTGGTTTTCATTTTGGAAGATAAACAAATACACACAAAAAAGCACTTGAAAGTAAAAAGCCCCCTTTTATTTTTACTATTTCATCTTCTTCAGTGTCCTGGTCCAACACAAATGTTCTCATTGGTTTCTTTTGTCTTATTCTCATAATATAAACACTCCTTTCTACCAGCTCTTTTTCTTTTACTCCGACGAAGGACTAGCGTCAGAAACGTCAGTAATGTTTTTCATCTTTTCATAATTTACCATTTTATCATTAAATGAAAACTGTTACGTCTGAAAAATAACCTTAATGGCGGTTTCTATTAATTAATTTTTCCTTTTAGAATGAAGAATATTGATAACCGTGTTGAATTTAATATTTGTTGTAATATTTTGACCAAAAGTGCACTCTCCAAATTACAGAAGAGAAAACAACTCCATGGTAATTATAAGATTCACTCGCTAGTATGTTTACCAATTATATATATATTTCAAATTATTCTGAAAAGTCTGAAAAGATGATTCTTTGAATAGAAGACTTTTATAAAAAACGATAAAACTAATACATCCTAATGAAAATATATTTATTTGGCGAATTTCATCTTTTTGGGGGTACCTGTACATGCCGGGATGTTTTTCCCACTTTTTGGGTTTTCTTTTGCCGCAATTTTTTTCATCATTAGCAGCTGTGATGAACAACTTCTGCAATCTCTGGTATTCCTGACAACTTACTTGACAATTCACTGAGAGACGAATGCTAAATACTAGATTAACTCACTCGATGTGAGAGCATTAGTATACATTAAAACCTCAAAATATGTTGCTATCAGTTGACGAACAGCATGGAATAATACATTGTCTAGATTTTAATAACTTTTAGAAAACGTCAGTGAGAGGCAAAGAATTAAAGTTTTCGACAATTTTGACACAAGGAACCGATCAAGTGAACATCAATTGAAGCTCACTCCACATCGAATTAGAATACACACTTTCTGCTCACCGAACTAAGTGGTTAACAGGTGCAACAAATGTTCTCAAAACTCTAGGAACTTTATGATTATTTTGGTAGAATGGCCAAGTATATTAATACCCTAATCGAGCCTTATCCTGCAACGCATTAGCAACCAGCTGATTTAGTTACTTGACTACCTTTATCGCAAAAAAACAAAAATGGAATAGAAATAGAAGAAAGAATTGGGGTTATCTCACCTGTTATCAAGAAATTAAGGTGAGATTGAGAGGGGAAGCTGATTATATTTCCTGATAAAAAAACAGATGGAAGAAACTAGAAGAAACTTTTTTGCAAAGGTGTTTTCGGTGATTAGCAAAGCAAGGACGAAGGATAAAGGAAATGAAAGAAAGAATCGAGGAAAGAATTGCGATTGTATGAAAGACGGAGATGGAAAAAGGAAACAAAAAGCGAAAGAAAAACAAAAGAGAAAATTCAAACAGAAAAGGAATCAGAATTAAAGAAAGTAAGAAAAAAACACAGAGAAACTGAAAGAATGAAAAAAAAAAAAGAATGAAAGAATGAAAGAAGAAAGAAAGAAAGAGAAAGAGAGAGAAAGAACAAAAAGATGAGAGAGAAAATAGATGAGAAAACTAAGGATATAACTTCAACTCCGAAAGTATGAAATTTCACCAAAACAAACCACTTGGAAAGAAAAAAAGGAAAGAAAAGGGATTAGATACCGACATCCTCATTCTATTATTAGTAAAAGAACTGGAACTTATAGAAAATGGTATACCTTCTTATTTATAAAATTTGTAATTTTTTGTTCGAAAATTTCAGTCTTTCAAAGTTCTTGAAATAATTCAAATTTGCAGTCTTGATTATTTCATGAACATGAAAATTAGAACCGATTTGAAATATCATTTTCCTGTTTTTTAATTGCTTTTTAGGTGGAGACTTGCTGTTGGGAAGTTTATAAACAACACAAAGAAAAACAAGAAAAACTGAAGTATTTCAAGCTTCCCGACTTCGATGAAAAGCTCGAAAATAACGTCGCTATTGCGAAGGATTGTGAAGAACCCGATGAAGGGGGCTTTGTCTCATGGTGGTCAAGACTACAGCCAAAAGTTTGGAGAATTCTAGAAGAACCACACTCCTCACAAACCGCCAAGGTAGATTTATATTTATAGATTCATCCATTAAGATTCTGTGCGTTTAACAGGATGGAGGAAATTCATACTGTCTTCCAGTGCGTCATGTAGTTTTTTCAAACTGTAGGTGATACCGGTGTTCGGACAGTGATTGACCAATTTGATTCATCAGTGTTGACCAATTTGGAGGCGGAGTGCTTTCCATTCAGCACTAAAGGTTGCCATCAAGCTAATTCGCGCAGTGGGACTCTAAAATAGGACTTTCTCGAAGATAAACATATGCACCTCGAATAAGGAGACCTAAGGGCATCGTTATTCTAATTTGCAGTAAGTTGGGGTTAATGGGGAATTGTTTAGGATGTAGGGTGATGATTCCTTAAGTGGTCGAATATAAACTCCGTGCCTTGATAACTAAATACCCGAATCTGAAAAACTTCAAATGATCGAAACAGCCTCTGGGTTGATCCAAGTCAGGGTATGGCTGACTCACAGATTGAACCCTGAAACAACCTCTGGGCTGATCTAAGTCAGGGCATGGCTAACTCATAGATCGAACCCTGAAACAACCTCTCAGCTGATCTAAGTCAGGGCATGGCTAACTCACAGATCGGACCCTGAAACAACCTCAGAAGCTGATCTAAGTCAGGACACGGTTACCTCACAGATTGAACCCTGAAACAACCTCAGGGCTGATCAAATTCAGGGCATGGCTGATTGACATATCGGACCCTGAAACAACCTCAGAGCTGATCTAAGTCAGGACACGGCTAATTCAGATGCGGATCGGACCCTAAAACAACCAGCCAACAATCCACCTATGGTCCCGGAGTACAGCTTTAACCAGTTTGAATTACTTAGGGTTGATTTTTAGGGTAGGGCCAGAAAACCCTCGGAGTCAGAAAACGAAATAATCTCCATGAATGATAAAAACGTATAGTAATGTTATGGACAACAGGTTTTCGTTGAACAGTAGTAACCTAAACATCCACATACAAGAAAACTACGGGCTAACATGTTTATGAAAACAGCTATACATTTAGGGATATAACTTAATATCAAATCCTATTATGATTACACTTTAATTAAAGTTCGGCAAAATTTGTTCAAAAACTTCAAAGAAGTCCGAAGTGTAGTAATTCATCTGCACTCTATTTTTCGAAGACTCAAGCAGGGCACTTCCTAAGTTATCAAGAAAATATATCTGCCAGGAAGACACTATTGATAAATAATAATATAGATTTTGAAGCCCCTGAGGTAGACACATCATTTTGGTCAAATGTTGTACTTCCGCTCTCTCTGAATCTAAAAAGTTAACGCATCTATTACTCCATTAACATGAAGATGACACCGTCTAGGAGAGGCGTCTGTCGAGTTCCCAGCTTAATAAGTCGATGTAATAAATTTACTCGAGGTCCAAATGGATCACAATTGACAGTTCATGTTCTTGTGTTTAGGGCGCGTTTTTCCATTTCAGATCACGTGTTATTCCCTAGAGAATAAATTCTTAGAGTCCATAAAAGAAAGATATAATGTTGAAGAAATATTTTCCTACACTTCGATCTCTTCATAAGCCAGTAAAATTTTAAGAAATGTTAAACGTAAAAGTTCACAAAACATAAACGTTTTTTGAGCGTAGCTTATTTATCAGACATGAATTTTTTTGAAATATATTTTTTTAATGTCTGTTTAAAAGAACCAACGCGGGTGTTAAACAGAGCAGCTTGATCATAACCTGTCCACTTAACAAATCAAGCAGCAGTCACGATAATGGAACACAGATAGGCTATCAGCAAACAAGTAACCATTTAGGGCTTTTAAGGCGGAAATGACAAATCAACAAGTTAAGGTTTTTCTCAGAGGAGGATCAAGCGTTATCTCAGATGGCATCGCGAGTGAGATATAGATTCCATTTAAACAGCTAAACTTACTATTTTTGAAATCGAAAAATCAATTGTGCTGAAGTAGAGAGTATGATACATCTTTTAGTGTTATCTATTTTGTAAATTCCTCAAGAAATCTAAAAATGCTTATCAAAATACTAGAGTACTTTCAGGTTCAGTACAGATCCTACAACGGCTACTTTTGTTTGCCATATTAGTCGAACATGTCTTCATTAAATTATGCTAGAACAACACCTTAGTATTGATATTATAAAAAGCAGAAGTACAATAACGAAAATATGCATATAAAATAGTGAACATCATCCAAAATGGCTGCCAATTTTATTCCCTTAGGAATGATTACAAACCACCATCCAACATGGCTGCCACTTTTATTCACCTAGGAATGATTACAAACCACCTATAGTGAACACAATCCAGCATGGCTGCCACTTTTATTCAACAATAATAATCAGTTGCCTCAAGCTGTAGCACCTAATATTAACTCGACTTTCCAATTAGATGTGCCACTTTTATTCATCCAAAAAGGTTGCCTCTAGCTGCTGTAGCACCTTATATTGACCAGACTGTCCAATTAATTGTTCCGGACAACTTATAGCGTCATAAAATGACCATGAATTTGAGTTGAGCGTTGTGTGCATAGAATATTAAATGTAGTGGTAGTGCGTGTGAGTGAAAAGTGTCCCCAATTAGTGCGAAAGCGCTAGAACGACTAGACACTTAAATAAAAGTGATTTTTTTATTTTTTTATCCGACAACAATGATGCTTTCTCATTTTCCTTCTTTTATTTTCGAACAGTCTTATAAAGAAATGCGAAAAAAAATTAATTTCCGGATGCAATTATTTCCTACCTTTTGTCCCATATTTTACACCCCAACACAGAACATATAAATATATTGATCCTTCTAAATTGTTTTTTCTTGTTTAATGCAAACACTTCTCCGTACAACAATCAAGACCTTAAATATAACGACACTGCAATAAATTATAATTACCTAAAGTTTTGCTTGAGGTGTCGGCAGAAGCCCATTTCTCGTGTCAAGTTGATTGATTTTGGAAGATTACTTTCTAGCCTTCGGGTTAGTCTCAGACAACTTCCAATTGCCCTGTTTCCCCCCCAAGTTTTTTAATGAATTCCTCACCTTTTATCAACTTTTTTGGCTGTACTTAGTTTTAATCAGCACCTAATTCGCTAATAATGGACATGATTATTGGCCCTATGATAAAGCAGTGTCAACATTGTATTTCTTCAAAGAATTAGACATGAGCTAATTTTAAGCCAGTCAAAATAATTCCAGACGTTTATGTAAAAAACTAGCTAAAGATCCATCGTTTTTTTTTTTTAATTGAAGGATCGAATGTTTGTTCCATATAAGCTGCCGCGTTCACTTGCCTTTAGTGTGGACTATTTGTCATTACCCTAAATTGTATTTGGGTGGCACAATTTCCTTCGGCATCGCATCGAACCAAATAACTGATAACCTCATAACGGACAATTTATTTTTTGCTTAGCCTCGAACACTTAAATACGTGACTGCACCCTTTTTTTAAATTTTTCATCATCTTCGTCGGAAGGGAGCTAAAAGATATACGATGTGAAAGGCTTACAAGAGTAAAATATGAATAAACATAGAGGTGGCCGTCAATGCGCACAAAAAAGTCAACATGAAAATTTACTGTGAACTAGTTTTAAAAAGAAAACGTATTTCTTTTTTCTAGGTTGCTGGAATCATCTCATTCGTCCTGTTTGCTCTCTACATCATCAAATTCTCCCTCTCGACGCTCAAGAGATTTGAAGACACCGAATCACCTTCATACTTGGCACTTTACATCATCCACGTCATTTGCCTGGCTTGGTTCACGGTCGATCTTCTTCTCCGTATCATCTTCACGCCAGACAAACTGTCTTTCTTCACCAGCATCTGTACTTGCATTGATATTATCTCGCTAGTTCCTCTCTACGTTTCCATGTTCGCTGTAAAAGAAGAATGGCTTTTGCGACTGGAAATGCTGGTCATGATGAAGGTGGTGAGGATCTTCCAGCTGTTTAAGCTGTCTTACGTCATGCAGGTGTTGGTGAACACGCTGAAAGCAAGTTTGCGTGAGTTGTGCGTGTTGCTTGTCATCATGGCCTTCCAGACAGCTGTGTTCTCAAGCATTTTATACTTCATAGAAAAAAACGAAAAAAGAACGGAATTTGGCAGCGTCCCAGAAACGATGTGGTGGGCGATCATCACCATGACAACGGTGCGTAAGTAAACAGAACCCGAAAAAATTTCGGCTTGGGTGGTTGGTGTCTTTTACTTTTTTGTTTGGTTATTGTATGACCAGGAATTCGAGGGTGGTTCTAGGAAGTTTTGAAGGAGGGTGTTTTAGTTATTTGCCGTTTGATGTCAAAAGAGCAACACAAATATGGAACCATGGGGTTGGGATTATGACATAGTCTTGATCCTCTTAATCTAAAACATATCATCTCTAAATCGACAAGCCATACTACAGGTCTTGCCATTAGACCAGTTTCGAGTTCAAAATTACCGCTGTTTTCCTTGATTGCAGACTCATGTACTCAGGGTTAGCCTCAAATTGGTGTCTAAAAAATTACGAATATCAATGGTGAAGTAAAGAATGCACAACTTGAAAAACATTTTGGAATTTCACGGACCTTCACTGAAACACATGAGTATTTTGCACAAACTCGAGGCTAACCCTGAGCAACAGAGAACTCAAAACTGGAGTATTCTGAATATCTTTAAGTAAAAAGCAGTTTCCAGTTTAAAAGTAGCATGGCAGCCATATTAAATGACAGTCATCCAACATGGCGGCAACGGCATTACGTGTGTCCCAAAAATATCCTCCTTGTCTGGACGAATTTGTTTTATCGATTACCATTTTTCACAGGTAGGCTACGGTGACGTATCTCCACAGACATGGATGGGAAAAATCGTGGGAAGCGCATGTGCAATCTTTGGAGTCCTCGTCATTGCACTTCCGGTATCGGTTGTTGCCAGTAACTTTTCGATCTTCTATACGTATGCTAAAGCGAGGCTCAATGTTCCACGGAAGACCCGCAGGGTGGCCTTGTCGCATGCCATAACATCCATGCAGATCCCACGTGGCGCCGCCAACACCAGCAACAACAATGCTTCCTTTTCCAGCGAAAGACGATACACACAAAGAACTCTTAATGCCTCAGAGATGTCCTTCAATTTTAACTCGAATCATGGCAGCTTAGCTAACTCTGACAGGTCCCACTCCAATTCCCTTCAATCGTTGTCTATGCGAGAACCACAGTGTAGCCCTCAAGCAACTAAATCACTGAACTCGCTACCGTATGATTTGAGTTACGGATCGAATTTTCAGGCTTCGGACAATGACGACAAAAGTCAGTTTCTGGGAGCCCCGGGGTTTAGAAAAGCAACTTCTGAGCAGTTTCTATCCACAACATCAAGCGATAAGGCGCATTCTCAGAACCCGTTTTTGGATTTAACCCACAATCAAAAAGACAATGGTAACGACAACATGAGAAGAACGAACATCATATTTAGCCAAATATCACTGAATATATGTCCAACTTATCCTCTATATCACAGACGAGGGGCGGTAACTCCTGCGTCTATGAGTATAAAAAGTAACTCGTCGAACTCTAGTTACGGCAACGTATTCAAAGGAACTCATCTAGGTGTCGGTCGACCCATCATTTTTCTTTCAGGAAACAGCCTGAGTGTACAAAATCTTCGGTCTGTTCAGAATTTGATTCCTGACAAAGCATGCTCTTGTGCATCGATTAGCTCACATACGCACGTGCACAGCGCTGACGATACCACTGCAATCACTCCATTGCTATGCAACGTGGAACCGTGCATCGTAAGTACCCAATCGTTGAACAATAACAGCACCTCTAAAATTGTAAAATCTGATGGAAATATTTACTCCAATGGACCAATCATCGCGATCTCTTCTCCTTCGGATGAGAAGATTAATAAACTTGGAATTACTAAAGTTGACCAATATAGTCAGACTGATTTAACTTGCGAACCTCCTTGTCTTAATGATGTGACTTGTGACCCCCAACTGAAGTCTTGCACATCGGATGGGCCGAGCAACCAAAATAACAACCATGCAACTTCAAACAAACAATTACATCTTGTACCAAATCCTCTTCACGACTTTACCTTTCCGAGGAGATCAAAAACGGTGGACGAGGTACGGCATTTGAGACGCTCCACGACGTTATAACAAAAAGAAAACTGCAGGTGGTAGACGAGGGACAAAGGTGTTTTAGACACCTAGCTGTTCCGGAGATTCGAAAAGATCAACAGCAGATCATCAACAGAAGCAACAATTCTTGGGGTGCAACCACATGACTCAAAATCCCTTGAGATATAAAAATAATATATATGAAACAGCCGCCCTGTTTGGTTGATCTAACAAAGGAAGGTAATGAGAAATGCTTTGCTATAGTCAACCACCATGGCGGTTATGAAGTATCATATTCACCCCAAGAATAGTATTCTTCCAATTTGTTCAGATCTTATCATGAAAAGATCTACACGTGCGGACGAGCGACAAAAGTCTAGTCCTAGCTGTTAAGCTTGGAAAAGATAAACAGGCTTATAGAATAGTAAACTGCGCGTCAACGGAGGAAGCAGCAATAGCCAGTGACTTCTAGTTGACTCCTAGTTGCCGTGATTTGAGATGCTCAACGCCCTTCCAAGAAGAAGGAAAATGAACAGGTCTTTAGACTCGTATATACTTCTCCAGACTGCCTCAATCAGCAATTTGCAAAACCTTTTTCGAGAGCAAAAGAAGTAGTGATTGAAAAATCAGCTACATGTCGTGTCTTAATATGATTAGCTCAGAGGTTCAATCTGCAAGTTGGACATGCCTTGACTTTCGTCAGCCCAGAGGTGCTTTCAGGATTCGAATTGTGAGTCAGACGTGAGCTCTGACTTAGATTAGCTCAGATAAGAACTTAGGTAAAATCAAAAGTTCTTAGGTAAAATCGCTTGTTCAAAGATGTTTCATCGTTGTGGTCAAAATGGAAATCAAAAAAACTTTGCTTCATTCAAAACGACTTGTATTGCATTATGGATGTATAAATGTCATTTTATTAACGTCAATTTAGTAACAAAGCAATAAAATAAAATTTAAAAATTTAATATCCTGTCCAATATTATATTCACGTATTTTCTCATTTCATTCACAAGTAATGCACATGGAATGCACACGAAATCCACACGGAATAAACCTCTTAAGCTCCATTTTCTGCTCATCGCTCATCGAACTATTAAGATTTTTTTATTTTGAGAAAGAAATAAAAAACACGGGAAACGCATTTGCCCGCGAACGTCCTTAGTTTAGGGATCAAAAACTTTCACTGAGGTTCCTCTATTTGGCTTTCTTTGATTGATTGATTGACAGTATGAGCCCTAAGAAACACCCCTTTTCGACATAGGAGGGACAGATATTTCAAGATGTTGTTGCTTAATTAAAGAACAACAACATCACAAACATCATGTTATAAAGGTTATCTAAGATTTATGCTTCTTGTCGCCTTTACAAAGGACATCAAAGTATCGCTTGTCCAATCGCAAATTAATTTCTCGCAATTCTTGTGTGATTCCTTCCACATACTCGACAAACCGTGCCCTTTCAATTGCTGACTGAGCTTTGTCATTTGTTGGCGTATAAAGTTTCTTAGTAAAATCTCGTTCTTGCTTGCCTTTTCTCAATCTATCTCTCGCGCGTTCTGCCATTTTGCGATGGATCTCTCTCATTCTTGTCGCCTGCACTCGGCTTTCAAATGAAGATTTAGCCTTGTATTCTTGTTTCTTTGTTTTGCTTCCTTTTGCTGTCGCCTGCTTCTGATACACTGTGTGCTTTCTTGGCAGTACGGCTATATTTTCAGATAAAGTTTTGGTACACTTTTTATCTTCATCACTTTTGTCGTCAATGTCTTCTTTCAAAAACGAATTTTCCTCAAAGTTGACACAACTTTGCAAATCCGCAGATTCACTTTCCCCCTCGCGAGTAAGATTTGTACCAACTATTTTATCTATTTTCGCGGAACAGTTCATTTCCTCTTCAAAGGTTTTACCAAGCAACTCAGTATAATCTGTGGAAACAGTCTCGACAACAGTCGATCTGTTTCTGAACTCTTACTGCCTTCCGTAATCACTCGTTCTTACCGTTCTTACCTCAAGAAAAAAACAACGAAAATTAAAGTTTGAAGGGTTTTTTCGATTGTTTTCAAAGCAATTTTCTAGCAAACGATGTTTCTTTGTTTTGTTCGTCTCAATGTTTTCGGATAATTCAGCTTGCTTCACACTCAAATACCTTATATATTCTATTTTATATTCTATTCTATTTTTTTTCCTTGCTAGGGAAAAGACTTCAATCTAAAATTTGCCTCAATCACACTTGAAACTCCATTAACAATACGCAAAGCTGATGCCCTAATTTTTTTCAACCACAATATATTTAACTTAATTATAAAATTCCTTTTCAATAGACTTCCCATGAGGAACCCTCGCCAACTCGTGCTGGTGTTTTGTCTAAAATCGAAATATATTTCCTTTCACCATCGACAAATTTACCGCAAATCTTAAAAAAAGATCTTTTTTGCAATACGCATATATTTTTACGAGCTTTACCTTTCTTGTTTATTGATTAAATGTTTTAACACAAATTAGTTGAATATGCCGTGGAAAAATTGAAAATGTGGATAAAGACATTTATAATTACTGGCATGTTGATGACTTAGTGCTATTGTTTTTTTAGAAAAGCTTGTTGAAGTAATAAATATGATAATAAAGAGAGAGGGAAACAAAATTACTGAATGAATGAATGAATAAAACCTTGAGCGAAAAAATGAAAAGAATCGAAAAAAAGAAAGGAAGAAATCTAAAGGAAGGAAAGATGGAAGGATGGATGGAAGGAAGAAAGGAAGGAATTAAGGAAGGAAGGAATTAAGGAAGGAAGGAAGGAAGGAAGGAAGAAAGGAAGGAATTAAGGAAGGAAGGAAGGAAGGATGGATGGAAGGATGGAAGGAAGGAAGGAAGGAAGGAAGGAAGGAAGGAAGGAAGGAAGGAAGGAAGGAAGGAAGGAAGGAAGGAAGGAAGGAAGGAAGGAAGGAAGGAAGGAAGGAAGGAAGGAAGGAAGGAAAGAAGGAAGGAAGGAAGGAAGGAAGGAAGGAAGGAGGAAGAGGAAGGAAGGAAGGAAGGGAGGGAGGGAGGGAGGGAGGGAGGGAGGAAGGAAGGAAGGATATAATCATACTGTATGTAAAAAGTCAAAAAAGAAAACTAATTCTACCGCGCGATTCTCATTCTCAGAGATCTTATAACCATTTTTATTACATTTATTGAAAATTTGATAGTTTATCAATCATTTTAAATTTTGGTGGTCAATTATAAGTGTAATTTTGTCATTTTTTAAATTTCTTTAAAAAAATTGGAAAGTAAAACACTATTTTTCGCTATAAATATATCAATAATATTATTTTATATTCTTAGCGATCGTTTAGAATGAATGATAGTTTAGAACTTTTAGTACACGTATTAAAGAAATGCCATAAAAGCCGTAAAATCACCGAGTTAACCACATTATCGTAAGATATGTTTAAAAACAAGTTTTATACATCAATTAGCAAATCGTCACTTTCGTTCTGTTTTCACCACTGCATTTTAGAACAGAACTGGACCCCAGAATGCGTGGTCTCGAGTTGCAAGATTAACTATGCAGTAGCACTGAAATGGTTTTTCAAATTCTCACGTGCGATTCATCCAATCACAACGCAGTCTTATTTGGCGGTTTTTTCCTGTCAATACACCATTTGCCCTATAATACAAATAAAAGTTTCCCCGGGCTTTGAATGGGATGTTTTTGCTCTTGTTGAATAATTATTTGGAATTGTAATGTGCTTTAGCCGGGTAGAACTTGGTTTCGCTTTCTTTAAATACCCAGTACCGAAATAATAGGATGGGTGGATGAAATAATAAACTTTGTAAAAAAAATTAAATACTCTACGATCCTATGCACCTTGAATCTCGTCGTGATCTTGTCGTAGGGGGGTCACTTTCCTTCTGCAAAGATGTAAGAAAAATGTAGTTTTAATATAACGAGGAATGAAATGTGAGCAGCGCTTTACAACCAAACAAGTAGACAATAAGCACTAATATA
>WHPX01000398.1:0-32500 GCA_011057435.1 Actinia equina | reverse complement strand
CAACTTAACTTCAATATAATGGAATTCTCAAGCAATCTCTGGAATTTAGCTTCACTAATGGTTAAGGTCTTGTAGAAAGAAGAAAATAAGAGACTCCAGAGAAAATAAAACCTCAACCCCACTCACATGATGTGCCGAGTCCAGGAATTGGGCCTGAGACACTATCAGGTAGAAAGTGAGTTCACTAGTAATACAGTACAGTACACCACCCTTGGTTTACTCACCTGGTGTTCTTCAAATGTTGGGTTATACGATGCTCCTGGTGCAGCTACTTCTACAGCAGGCAATTCTGTCACTTTTCTTTTGACTGTTTTGGGAGCCTTGAAAAAGGTAAAGGTAATTTATTTTACTTCGATAATGCAGGGAGTGGTTGCCCAATTCTACCGAGCCAGGGGCTCATGTTTAATGTGCTCGAAGGTCAACCCTCTACCCCTCTTACTATCAGTGCTCCTTTTCATGGGTACTTAAAGCTAATTAAATCTACAAAGAACAGACAGTCGAAGTCGAAGCAGAAGTGGAGTTCCTGAGGATCAAACTATGGACCTCTAGCTCTGATGGCAGTGCACTAAACAACTGAGCTACACCTACTCCTTCATAAAAAAATAGTCAATAAATAATTATGACATGCATAAATATTCTTAGCTGATACCCTTGCTAAATGATTTAGACTATTTATACCACCACAAAAAGAATAATTTTCTGTTATGATTCAATACCTTTATTTTTGTTTTCCTTGTGATCTTCAAGTAATGTTCGTCACCTTGAAGCTTGTCTAGAAGTGAAAACAATTATAAACTATATGACTTACACTGTATATTTTTCAACCATCTCTCCAAGTGGTTTCCTCCCAGCAAGGGGCCTCTTTTGTGACATTCCCTCCACAATATTCACTACAAATGCATTCTATATTTGCAACATACAGTGAAACACACAACTCGAACACTCAATACTAAAACTGCTAATACTGTATCTTTTTCCTGAAGTGGCTTTTGAGTTTGTCAATTGATTTTTACTATTTAGAGGGCTTTCATTTATTAGCACATGGGGGTCAGCAAAATTTCATGGAAAACTATACAAAAAAAAACCAAGCTCTTATCCCCCTCCGTGGTAGAGGCAATAGTTCTGAACCCCTAACCACTTTCTCAAAATAATGCAACCCCCACTACTATTTAGCTGACCCCTTCCCCCCCCCCCCCCCCCCCCCCCGGTGCGCTAAAAAATGAAACCCTCTTTAGGGTAGAATCCACTAGTAACCATCATCACAATAAACAATCATGCAAAAACATGTAATATATAGACCTGTATGAATCTATATAACCCAAGGGACTGGTTGTCGAAAGTCTTGTTATTTAAAGAGCTTCAATACTATATACTGTAAACTGACCTTCTGTAGACCACAGGTCGAAATAGCCCCTACTTTCTTTCTGTTCTTTCTTTTCTTTTGACTTCACTTGATTTCTTTTCTTGTCTGCTGGTATCTCTTCATCTGATGATTCGCTGTCAAAATCTTTTCCTTTTTTAGTTTTCTTTTTGTTGAGTTTGTTTTTTTTGCTACCAACTGGTTTTATTCTAGTATCGGGAAGAAGAAGTTCATCTTGCTTGAGAAGCTTTCTCTTTCTAGATCTCTTGGTTACTGACTTATCTGTAATTTACATTTTCATTTTATTGTCATATTGTAATGCCAGCATATACATGTATATGTAATTTATGTGTCATGTCCTAGTGATTATATATTATTGTTAGAAAACATATATATTACCGATCAATTTTTGTGCAATAATTAAAGATCAGATGAAAATTTTTAATGCTAATTTGCGCTTTATAAGTATTATTATTATTATTATTATCATCACTACTATTATTATCATTATTATTATTATTATTTTGTGTGTGCATTTTTTTTCTACTAGAAAATATGCACACATTAAATAATAACAATAATAATAATAATACTTGTATAAAGCGCAAATTATCATTAAAAATGTTCGACGTCTGATCTCTAATTATTGCACATATATCGATCGGTAATAATTCAAACAATATGAGAATAAAGATGTCTACTATAGTAATAATAAAATGTCTTGATTTGAGGGGGTTATGATAAATGTTGCGTAGTTTTAGTGCCATAACACACAAATTGTGGACATCACCACACACACACACATTACCACCTATAAGCTCTTAACACAGATTTTTATGAAGGAAGAAAAACCAGAGAAACCCCACAAAACAGCCTTATAGCAAGGTACAGTAGAAAACGAACATTGAACAAACTGAGCCCCTGGTTCATGACTGTGGAGTACCACAAGGATTAAACCATGGGCTCAAAACGTTTATGAAAAGACAAAACTGAAGAATTAACCCAGAGGAAAAAAACCTATGTACAGAGAGAGAAAATTAACAGACTTCAAACAAACTCAGCCTTGGTAGTTTTTGACTGTGGAGTTCCACAAGGATTGAACCATGGGCCTAACCCTTTGGGCCCAATTCTGTGAAAAGTGAATATTTTATCACAGCATCTTGCACCTCTGCTAAAGATAAAATGTATCTAATTGAGCTGATCTGCATAGTATATCAAGCAGCTTATATTGCAGCTGCTAATTATAAGACTCAGAAAAATTCTGAGTCCTAAACAGGATTTGAACCCAGGGCACGGTTGTTTGATGTACTGCGCAGATCAGCTCAATTAGATACAGTACATTATAACTGCAGTTCAAATATAGTCTACATGTATTCTCATATAATAAGATAAAATGGTCAACCAGTACAGAAATAAAATAATTCACCTTCTACAGCACATTCTGTATTATCCACTTTAATTGAGGGTAAAAGGGGAAAGGTATGTGTAAGAAAAATTAGAAGTTAATATTATACGATTATTTATTGCTCAGAATCACCTTCATCTGGCGTTTTGAGTTTTATTGTATCCACAAAGAAAAGGCTTCCATCAGCTTTATCCGCTGCTGGACCCCTAATAAGAATAAGAAAAAATATCTTTATTAAAACAAAAAGTAAGCATACATTTAATCATGAAAGGACGCTAAAGCTTATACAGTACTCTAAAAAACGAATCCTTTTCGTGTGTTGTTATCAAATTGTGCATCACTTTGCTTCACTAAAGCTTTAGCTAAGCCTTAGTAACGACTTTTCTCATTCACCATTCAAATATCGTCTAAAAAGCAAAGCCACAGAGCGAGAATATAAGCCATATTCACCCACGTGGAGTATTGCAACACATACGACAACATTTATTTACTGAACATTATAAACAAATTCTACTAACCCAGTTCGTTCATCTCGTCTAACTTCCTCTAGAAACTCTTCTACATCCTTGATATCTGTTTGTTTTCGCCAGTTGCGTTTAGATTTTTTACTGTATTTCTTCTTCTTCAAAACGTTTACTTCGGACGCCATTTTGTTTTTGTATTACACAGGAACCCCAAAACAGCTGATAGGCTCCGCTGGCTGGCAATGGCGCAGGATCTGGAAACGAAAAATGGACCAAAATTTTGATAGTATCCAAAAAATAAGTCAATGCTAACTTAACTTTTATTTCATTTTTAAGACATTATATTTACATTTACTCATTTAATTTCAAATATTCTCTTAGATATTTAAATAGGCAGGAAAAAAGAAACAAATGGGTTTCCTGTGTTGCCTGTGACTCAACGCAAGACACTCGTCCCAGTCTTCATCATTTTTTATTTTCAAAATGGCCGACTTCCTTGAATTTTTTATGAATTTTTGCCTCAAACCTATTTTCTATAAAACATAATATCAAGATCCCACTATTTTTCACTCCTTTCTCATCTTAAGGTGATTTTCTTTGAGACTTATTTGGCATGTCGCGAAGGAGTACAAAGACTGCTTTGGAAAATGAGATCGAACGAGGTCGTGTGGAAGGAAGATGGGAAGGTGTCCAGAAACTGGTTGAACAAGTTTCGAGTCGAACAACAAATGAATCAAACATTGGTAAGCTGAAAATATATATGATATTGAATAGGCTGCTTTATATCCTATAGGTAGAAGCTAGACTGCTATAACTCCTGATGAAATCATCTTTCATTTCATACAAATAGCTAAATCTAACTTTTTCTATTTTTTCTTAATTTTACTAGAATCCTTCAAAACACTTCTCCTCTGTGAAGCTGAACTGGAGATCTATATAAGAGATAATCAATTATTAGGATCTACTAGTCATGATCTTGCCAGAAAATCACTACGACCAATTGCTGACAAACTGGTGAACGTCTCTGAAGCAACAAAGAAAAAAATGTTTGTGAAATAATGTTTGTCTTTGATGATCAGTATATACAGTGTATTTAATAGGCTATTTCATTTAATATCTGCCTCCCCTCCCCTCACACCTCGTTAAGGATTGAATTTTTAAGGCAACCGGGGTGTGCTTATGTTAATTGTAGTACCCCAATAAACAGACTATGTTTTTGTTTCTCCAATGGAGGGGATGGAAATTTCCAAGAAGTGGGGAGAGTCTGAGGAGGGTATATCCAGTAGTCCCAGAAAATATCTATACCTCCCCTTTGGAGGGGGATGGGCATTCGTTTCCATGGAGAGGATTGAAATTTCCCAGGGATGGGGAGGGTAATGTGGAATGTAGGACATTATCATGAATCCACAGAAAAGGATTGGAATTTCCCATGTGGACCTTTTAGTAAGGAGGGTATATTATGTGGTTTGAGAAAATATCTATACACTGTACTTCCACCAAGGAGGGGAATAATAATTTCAAAGGGTACAGGGCCTGAGGATGGTAAAATAGGTACCTGTGGTTCCCGAAACTACATGTATCCATTATGGCTCCAAAGGGGATATTGGAATTTTAAAGATTTTTTTTGTAATGGGGAATCAAATGAACCCAGCCATTTTTATCATGTAACTTGTACAATATAAATAATAAATACATGTATTATCATCATTATTACAGTTGAAAAGAAATATCACTTTACCACCACTTATTGACTTTTCCTTGGATTTCCTAGGATGAGAAGAATCAAGAAGCAAACCTTTTGCTTTGCAAAGCACACTTCATGATGGGGAATTACCAGATGAGTATCAAGTATATGAATGAAGCCAGTGCTGAAGATCTGACAGTCGATATTCATGCAAGAAGAAGATCTAAACTGATTGCAGAAGGGTTTTCATTAAAAGGTGATTTGATTGATGTTGATTTGCTAATTGTATCAAGTATGTGAACTCAAGCACAATGATCAGTTTGTTAATGATTGGATGAAGAAGTTACTGATTATTTATGTTTCTAAACCTATGTAACTTACTCCAGACATCTGGCGTTTTGGCTTCTGTCTATCAAATTTAAAATTTAAAATTTAATCTTAGCCTCTTGTTTTAATGACTGTGGAATTCCACGAGGACTGAACCATGGGTCTGACATTAACTGATTATTTGTCCAATTTACTGGCTGGATGACATGCGCAGCCTGCTTGACTGAATGAATCAATGACTTATTTACCAACTGATTGACCCAATTAGCTTAGAGCAGATGCATAAAAAAATAAAATCAAACTAAATACTAACTAATAGTATCTATTTAGTGACTAATAGTTGCTATCACTCAACCAGAACATTTATTAAACAAAAGACACAAATGGTCTGTTGTGTATTTGTCTTTGTATGAGGAATGTTCTGGTTGAGTGATAGCAACTATTAGTTACTAAACTACTATTTGTCAGTATCAACTTTGATTTTATTTCATGGTTTAATTGCATCCGCTCTAATGAATAAATAAAAGATGGAATAATTGAATGATTATTTTTTAAATTACTGATTGATTGATTAATTAACCAGCCATGGCCCTTGAAGAGCTTCAAGCCATTGCAGATAATGACACCAATCCAGAAGATCAGGAGATCATGTCCTGCTATGAATGTGCTGGTGACATTGCATTGTGGTTGATGTCTGGACAAAGAGCGTCTATCCTCCCACATATCGCTGGTGAAATGAGCATGCCATTAGAAGTTGCCATCCAGAGGGTTCCAATACTCTTGATTAAGTCAGGGTAAGAAATAATGAATAAATTAATTAATCCTTTAATAAACTAGATTATGAATGATATTTTAACCTTATTTCTGTCGTCTATATTTTTCAGGAGGCTGTCTGCAGGTGTTAATAGATTCAGAAACATGCTCAAGGCATTAGAATCAAAGGCTACTCATGATTTGAGGAAGGTTGGTTTCTGACTATAATAATAATAATAATAATAATAAACTTTATTTAACGATGATAAAAAACCAATTTAGCAAAGCTAATCTTACATTGGGTCATCAAGAAATATAAAAATACAAAAATTTGTGAAGCTAATATAAATATCTAAACTACAAAATTTAAATATACACTAAACTATTGAGAAAAGATACTATTTATAATTATGATTTATTTAACATATATTTGTAGAGTTCCGTTCTAAAACTCTTAAATTGCTCAATATTTCTTAAAGCAGTAGGTAAATTATTATAAGCCTTTGCCCCACTATAGGGCAGACAATTTCTACTGATGCATAACTTAACTTTAGGTAGCCATAAATCATTATTTGCAATGCTTCTAGTTATCCTATTACAAACTGAAGATTTCAGCTTAAACATATTACTAATATACTGGGGGGCCATGTTATGAAGGGCCTTGTATACTAAAGTACACAGTCTGAATGTTACTCTTTGATGAATAGTAAGAATTCCTGATATGTTAAACAGTGGACCAGCCGAAGTCAGTTTAGGCTTATCAAAAATTATTCTTAATGCCATATTCTGTAACTTAAGGATACGTTTAGCATGACTTGAATGACCCCAAATAGTGCAACAATAATCAATATGTGGCTGTAGAAAAGACTTATAATAAGTCAATCTACAGTCTAAAGGTAAGAACTTCTTAATCCTTCTTAACAGATAGATTCCTTTACTTAAGGTCTTGGCTACTTTGTCAATATGACACTTCCATAAGAGGTGTTTGTCAATTATTACTCCTAACAGTTTTTCAGTTTTAGTTGTTTTCGACTTAGCGCCATTGTAGTAAACTTCAAGGTCACTCTTTAATCTTGCTGCTTTCTGATAAGTTGATATCAACATTGCCTTTGTTTTGTCAAGATTAACAACCATGTTATTTTCATTGCACCATGTGTGAACATTAGACATATCATCGGTTAGAATGTCATTGAGTTCCTCAACTGTCTTTGCACTGGAATGAGATGTAGAGTCGTCTGCAAACATATCGATATTGGAACTAGTGTATAGGGGAAGGTCATTTATAAATACAATAAACAGCAGCGGCCCAAGTATGCTTCCCTGTGGTACCCCATAATGGACTGGTTTCGTAGATGACAGGATTCCTTGAATCCGAACACACTGCTGTCTGCCTTGTAAATATGACTTGAACCAGGATAGCACTAAATTATCACAACGATAGATTGCAAGTTTCTGAAGAAGTATATCTGTGTCCACCATGTCGAAAGCTTTGCGGAAATCCACAAACACTGTTCCAGTTAGAAGACCTTTTTCCATATTTGATGCCCAGCTGTCAATAAGCTTTAATAAAGCTGTTTCACAAGAGTGATTGCTTCGAAAACCTGATTGGGAAGTATGCAACAATTTATGTCCAATAAGAAAATCGTAGAAGCAGTTGTGAATATAACGCTCAAGGATCTTGCTTACTGCACACAATATAGCTATTGGCCTGTAGTTGTTAACATCACAATGATTGCCAGATTTAAATACTGGGGTGACCTTGGAGGTTTTCCAGACAGTAGGAAACTTGCCACTTGTTAAACTCTTATTAAAAATGCTTGTTAAGGATACCGTAATTTCATTCGCAGATAATTTGAGGATTTTAGAACTCAAACTATCAAGTCCTGTGGCTTTATTAATGTCCATGGTAGACAGAAACTTGTGTACAAATTCTGTGGTTATTGGAGGAATATTAAATTTCAGATCATCCTTAATCCTTGAGTTTACCATGACTTTCAGTTTATCAAAGTTGGTTGCAGGCTGTTGATTTAAGATATATTGATCAACAACTGAGGAGAAGAAGTTATTAAAATGTTCACCAATGTCTTTAGGATCAGTAATGGTGTTTTTGTTTAGATCAATATGGTGTGGTGTAGTTTTTACATCATCGGGAGCAAGTTCTCGCAAGCATCTCCAAAGTTCTCTCGAGTCACCTTTTCTATTGTTCAGACATGATTTGTAATACTCTGATTTAGCTTTCCTTATCAATGCAGTACAACGATTCCTAGTAGCTTTGTAGTTCACAGTGTCATTTATTTTCTTGAAATGATCTCTGTTTGACATACATCGAAGAATCTCACCCGTTAACCATTTAGGCTGTTGTTTTCTTTTGACGCGCCTTTCTTTCCAGGGTAAGTGTTTGTCAATTACTTCAAGAAACAACTTGTACCATATGTCAAGACAATCATCCACATCATCAAGAGTATCAATGACAGTCCAAGGGACATGAGATAGATCATCTAAGAAGCTCACCTCACTAAAATGTTTGTAGCATCGATATTTTATTTTGGTATGCGAGCGTTTCATGCCAAAGGAACTCTTTAACACAAAACAGGTGGGATAATGGTCGCTGATTCCAATTTTTGGAACTTTAGTGGTTCTAACTTTGCATGGAACTGATGTGAAGACATGATCAACTAGAGTAGCAGATGTGTTTGTCACCCTGGTTGGTTCTCTAATAACTTGGCATAAATTATAATCTTCCATAGTTTCTAACCAGGAACTACTTTCATCAGATTCAGCCAAAACATCAATGTTAAAGTCTCCCATTACGGTTAAAAGATGGCCTTCAATGTAAGCATCAGTCAACTGTAACTCAAATTTATTAATCCAAGTTTGAACTGGATAGTCAGGACTTCTGTAGGCTGTACAAATCAAGTGCGAAGGAGAGTTTGGTGGACAAAGTTGCAGCCACACAGATTCAATATCATCTGACTCCAGGTCTGTTCTTCTTTTGTAAGGGAGATTGTCCCTGATGTAAATAACAATCCCACCGCCGTGAGCTTTATTTGTTGGAAGTTTCCTTTCTTCTCTGTCAACTCTTTCCTGCTTGTATCCATCTATCCTTATATGTGAGTCCTTGAAGGTGTTATCTAACTATGTGTACACATAGTCTCAGAAAAATATTAGCATCCCCCCTTCCCACAGTTTTGAAATGGCACAATACTGTATATGTACACTCCTAAGATCATCTCTTACCCACTTCTTGGAAATTCTAATCCACTCGTTGGGATGGGAAAGTATATTCAGAATATTTTTTGAAACTACACAGTATGCCCTTCTCAGACCCTCCCCACCCCTTGGAAATTTTAATCCCTCTACTTGAGGGAGGAGGGTATTTTATATAATGCTGCATAACATACTTATTTCAGTAAAGTTAGTCACCAAAAACCTAGAAAGCTGTGATCGCTGAGAATCATGGGGAAATGTCTTAGATCCAACAAGTAAAGCTTTTGACACAAACTGCAGCATTTGAGGGTGCTCAGAGGAAGTGAACTTGTAACTGGTAAAGATCTCAAGTCCATCAACAGTTATCAAGCGGTTGAAACATGTAAAATGTATCTACCCATAATCCCTGTCGGTCTCAGCTTTGTAGCTTTTCAGGTGACTAACTTAATTGAAATAAGTGTATACAGTACCGTCAGACCCTCCTTATCATTGACAATTCCAACCCCCTCCATGGGAGTTGGAAAGTGTGGACATTTTCAGGAACTAACAAGTAATCCAAGTGTGTGTTTTCCTAGGTTTTAGCCAGGCAGTTAGCAGAAGTTCTTTTGCGCGGCATCTGTGAAGATGTGAATGACAAGCCTGTCTATCAAAACACTAACATCCCAGGCTCAACGGCATCCTTGTCAAAGGGAAGTACCAGGAATGAACAACAAAGAACTACAGTCAGTGCTCATAATGTAAGAAGAGCTAGCTTTTCCTTGAAACCTCTTGTGTATTCTGGAGACAGGTACTTAGTTATGAAGTGGAACACTTGAATATGAATTATAATTATTCCACTCAAGAGCATTAGGGATGCAAATGTACTCATTTTAATCTTAGGGGTGCAATTAATCAAAAATCACACATACTGAATCAATCATCATGTTATTGTTCAGTCATTATTTGCTGTTAAATGTGCCATAACTATATATGTTTAGTTCTACCTTATGTACAAATGTAATAGAACAAATTTCTATGACAATACAGAGGATAATTGTATGCATGCAGCTTGGAAATTTTTGCTTATTTGCATTCCTAATAAGATCCAAAGCTATGCATGTGCATTTCTAATTGATGGAACTCGAAAATGGTCTATTTGTCAAAACATCTGTCAGAATGCAACCACAGTTTCTCTACAGTACTCACGCCTAAAGGATATCACTTGTCACACTGGTTATAATGTATTTTTAGTGTTTTAATCCTTTTGTCATGTTTTTTTTATAGTTTATTTGTTCCTCGAGATGAAATGGAGGAGGTCTTACTGCTGTTATTACTTGAGGATGCCATGGTAACCAAACAATGTACTTTACTTTTAACTTTAAATTAGACCATATTACGTGATTGTGGTTAAATTCTGTAATTACCATTTGGTTGAGAGCGGTCAAGGTAAATACAATTTAGGAGGCCTGACATATCGACCAACGCACGCCCACAAATTACATGTAGCTTCTGCACAGAGGCATGAGCTTAAAACTGTGTCTTTCTAAAAAAACAAATTTCTAATGGTTTAGCATGGTATGTTCTCTTATATACCACAATATGATATCAACAGTTGGTTAAAACGTTATTTACCTATGAGGTGTAGGCGTAAATAATATATGGACAACAAACCGTTATTCCATGATTGAATCGGAATTTAGGAGTGTTAATTTATAAACACTAAGAGAACCAGGGAAAAAACCCTTGGAGCACAGGAAAGAACCAATTCAATCAAGAAACAGTTCTACTCAACATATACTCATAGCAGGGCAGAGATTGATGTGAATAAGCCTGAAGCGAGATGACATCTTACCCCCATCTCTAGACCATAATCCTTTTCACACTGCTTTTGTTCTTTAATTATGACTATTGTACCTGTATTCTCTAAGGAATCAAAAATTTTAATATGAAAGAATTTAAAAAACTATTATGGTATAGAGTTGGCGGTAAAACATCATCTCCCTTCAGGCTTATTCCTAACGGTGCAGAACATGCATAAGATACAATGTATAAGATAAACACATTTAGGTGTTACAACAAACCATGTGTAATTTCATTAATAATGTTGTTTTTTATCGTGAATTTTCTCAGGTGCTAAGAGATGCTGTACTTAGTCAAGCACCTGAAAAGGCAGAAGATCGTAAGCGCACTGTTGAAGAAGCAAACATTGTTTATGATTTGTTGGTCATAGCACTAACAAGGAGAGGACAGTATGGAATGCTAGTTGAGGTGAGTTTTATTGTTTCAGCGTATTCCGCCAATGTTTGAACCACCCTCTCATTTTGGAGCCCCATCTTGAATGTTCCTGGATCCGCCCTTGATCATGTCCACTATTAAATCTCTTTTTTGTTTCAGTGCTTAGACAAGGGAATGAAGTTAGCATTTGAAGAGTTCCATCTTTGGTTCCAGTTTGGACTCTCACTCATCAGTGCTGGAAAGGTAGTACTGTACATACAAAATATGGTTTGCATCTATGTGAATGCCAGACATCAAAACATGTTCTAACTAGCTCCTAAAACTTGTATGTTTGTCAGCTTGTAAATTATCAGAGTGTAAAAGGCAGTCTCATTTGGAGTCGCCAAATATTGAACAGCAAACAGAAGGTCACAGGTTTGAATCCTTGAGGCTAGAGCTTGGAATTTTTTTCTGAGAAAATTTTGCTTGAAAAAACATATTAAACACATCTTTAATAACTATCCAAGAAACACCTTATCACTAACATTGAATATATTTTAGCTGACAAACATATAAATTTCAAGTGCCAGTTAGAACATTGGATGTTGGGTGGTGTACGCATCCAAATTCAAACGAGTCATATTAATTCTGCAAATGTCACACTTATCCGACTCATCTGAATTTAACGGAAAAAGTTCTCTGATAATTTTGTTTCCTTCTAGTATGAGAGAGCTCTTCTTGTTTTGCGGCAATGTGCAAGTTTAAACCCTGAAGATGCACTGGTACATCTGTATGCCGCAAAACTATGCTTCAATCACCTACATCAAGTAAGCATGCTGAAATGATTGAAATACATGTACTATAGTGATAAACTAATAATTATTAATATTATATCTTGCTTTCTGATAGGCTGTGTACATCTGCTTCCCATCTCACACCCTTCAGGGGAAGTAGGAGGGTGGAGTATCTGTGTATATTAATATGTTTCTTAATCATGTTCCAAGGTCGCTTGACCTTGAGCCAAATATTTTCCTGTCCAGCCCTTACACTCAGTCAATTAGTACATGTACATATTAATATTCTGCTTATACCTGAACACATATATACCGGAACACATGTGCAAGTTAAATTCTATTTCTTCAAATATAATTATCCATTTTCAAGTAAGGAGGTTTGCATGACAGTTTACTACAACTTAACCAGACTCCCTTGTACAATTAGTTTCTCTTGTTCACTTAACTAGCACCAATTGTCTTACCATTCTCATGAGGGAATAAGAATGTGAATAATAAAGAAAGTTTTGAAAGCATTCTGATAGCGGCAGTCATATCACTGGGAGCCCAATTCAATTATGATATTCATCTTCAATTTTTTTATAGTTTGAGGAAGGAGTTGAATTTGCAAAGAAGGTGGTTGCTATGGGAGCTGGTAAGCAGTGGTCTGCCAAAGGATACCAAGCATTGGGCATAGGTTACAGCTTACTGGCAGGAGAAGGTAAATTTGAGATTTCTTTATTTAGCTGACTAAATCTTTGACTATTTCTTTAAATAGCTGACTGAAAAACGAGGCTAATTAAACCAGTATAAATAAGTGACCTGTGGTCTTAAAATACAGCGGTATGCATGTAAAACTGGTGTATTAATTGATTATTATATTTTTTTGATGAACTTGTTAATAAGAATGTCTCTTGCAGCTTCACTAAGTGCAGAGAGACAAAAACTTCAAAAGCTGGCTATTGATGCACTAGAACAGTAAGTAGAAAGGTCTTTATCGACCGATAGCCTTAGAACAACATGGACTACAGGGAGGCAGGGGCTAGTAGGTTTAGACTTCCTATTGTCCGTTGAAAATTTTCAAAGCTCAGCCCCCAATTAAATATTCTCTACAGTCATACTAATAGCCTGCTAGAGCTAGAGCAGAGATTTCAAGAGTGAACTGTGAGAAAGTAGTGGTGACAGAGATAATGTTACCTGATGTCAACTGAACTAAGGCCAAGGATTGAGGGAACATGGATGGATAGCCTAGTATGCTTTATATAGAGCATTTTCATGTGACATCATAATTGCCATGCATGTTGTTGTACCAAAACAATACATTTTCTATCCTCAGGGAATTGAACTCTATTTTTATGCAAAAACTGTAAAGAAATTTTACATTTTATTTAATGAAAATGCTCTGTACTATGAAATTCATTGCTAGTGGGCCAAATTATAAATAATTATTTATTTATTTTTTCCTACTGTCAGAGCTCTTGATCATGATCCAAATGACCCAGATATTCTCTTCAACATGGCTTTAACTGAGGCTCATGCAAGACAAGTAAGCAATAATTATTAAATTATTAAATAAATAAAATATTAAATTCAGTTTCAATTAAAATATAAATTTTTGTGCTCATGTATAATTTATTCAATCATTGTTTTTTAACTGAGAAGACCTCTTAACATTTTAATCAGAAATTATTGTCCTAATAATAATTAAATATTTCACTTTGATATCATGGTATAGATTTCTCGAGCTATCAAGAACTTAAGACGAGCAATAAAATTAGATGGTGATAACATCAACTACCTCCACCTTATGGCGCTTCTATTATCTGCACAGAATAAGGTGAGACAAGACTAACTGTCCATGGCTTTGTGTGGCCGTAGACAATTAACATAACCCACCATGGAGGAATTTTGAAAAAGTTCCCCACACACACACCTCTGGAATTCTGATCTTTTTCCATACAAACCTTATGGTTTTGTTTTTCCTCTGACCCCCACCCCCTGGGAATTTCCGATTTCCACCATGGTGGGGTATGGCTATTTTCTGGAACCACACATTTTGGTTGCAATGTTTTATTTGTTTTTTAGGCATGAGAATAAGCTAAAGTCTGCATGAAAAGAAACATTTTTATTCTAATCATAATTTGTTTGTCGTTTTATATTCATTAGTATGGTGAAGCATTAGAAGTGTGTGAAGCTGCACTCTTGGAATTCCCAGATGACTTTAAGTAAGTAATGACCACTAGAATTGTTTTCTTCTGTTGATCAGTCTCGGTCCTCACAATTTCTCGTCCTTTTTCTGAGTCATAAAAACATTCTAGTCAAAAAAAACTCAGTCTTTCTTAATAATGTACCCTTTTCAAAAGTATTGTGGATCAAGGCTAACATGGTTCTAAAAATTTTAAAAGTCACACTTTTTCTTCTTGATGGAATTTGTCATTTCTTTCGTATCTTCATGTTAGCTTTGCACTCAATTAAGTTTTAAGAAGGGTCCATTAGTGGCATACCAAAGGGAGGGTACAGCACTCCCTTACCCCCCCCCCCCCCCCCCCCGCCCCTGAAAAAAAGTTTTACTGAACCTTTGGATATGGTAGGAAACTCTAAAGATGAAAGCCTGAGTATGCGGTATGCATGTGTATTGGCGGGAAAATGGTATAGTGTTGTTTATGGTCAATACCTCTCTGCACTCCTGGGCCCAGTTGTTCAAAGCCCGATTAGTGCTAATCCTGGGTTAACTCTTAATAAGACCTATAGAGTTAATCCTGAATTAGCGCTAATCCAGCTTTGAACAACCGGGCCCTGGACCTCAACAGATTTATTGAAGGCTGACCTGACTCTTCTGTTGGTAGTACTATTCCCCGTCTTAGTCTCTTATCTAATGTCCTACTAAAACTTGAAAACTTTCCAAGCCTTTTCAACCCTCATATCAAAATCTTTTCAAAAGTTTCCAGCTGGATGTAATGACAGAGAGATTTAAAATGTCCTTTATTTTTAGTTTGCTGTTAACAAAAGTAAAGTTAGAAGCAGTCTGTATGGGAGGTGATCAAGCTCTTATTACATGCAAACAGCTCTTGGAGACATGGAAACAAATGTTTGACTTAGAAGTGCTTACTTGGTGAGTGTGCTACACACAGTGTATCCTCCTCAGACCTTCCCCACCCTTTGTAATTCCAATCCTTTTTTTGGGGGGGAGGCTGTGATACCTTGTACACATCATTGAAGTTAAATTAGAGAGGTTCAATACAGGATCACTTGCATTAATAATACTGCGTCAGTGTTTCTAATAAAACAGTTATCGTAGAATGATAAGTTATACACCGTAGTGAAAATAGTAACTGACGTTTCGGACGTTAGTCCTTCGTCGGAGTCAATCATTGACTCCGACGAAGGACTAACGTCCGAAACGTCAGTTACTATTTTCACTACGGTGTATAACTTATCATTCTACGATAACTGCATTAATAATAGTTAACATTCTTAGTGTTATTTAGTACCACTACCAGAATCCCTTGCACACTACGTTTATGTCCTTCCCATTGTGTTGTACTGTGCATGAGTTTGGGGTGGAGGGATTAATTTTTTTTGGTGTTTGAGAATAGGCCGATGCATAATGGCGTCATATTTCTAACACTACAAAAATGCTTCCATTGTGAATTCTTTCCTTATTCAAATTTGTATTTCCTCATTAGAAAAGTTGCAACTTTTGGTTCCCTACAAACCCCTAGATATGTCTTGATGTATTGTGTAGTTCCAGAAGATACCCATATCCTACCCACAGAGGAAATTGGAAATTCTGGAGGGGAGGGGGTCAGAGAAAGAACAAAATTACAGAAATTGTATGGAAGAAAATTGGAAGTTCCTGGGGAAGGGCATCCTTTTACAAATTTCCTCAGTGGTGGGGTATGGATGTTTTCCAGAACTAAACATTGTAAGTTGCTGTTAGATTCCTTATTTCTTTCCAACCCATTCTCATTTCACAGTTCTACAAATCTAACAAGAGCTGGGTCTGGTTTGCTTGATAAAGTAGTTGCTGACTCCAGAAGCCTGAAGCAGTTTCCTTTGGCAGAGATCAGTAGTGAACAAGGAGATGGTAGGAAAAATGATATCTGAATCAATTTTTGTGAATTTTTAGACTAATTAAAGTCAGGTCGGCTAACTCACATATCAAAAAACTCTGAAATAACCTCTGGGCTGATCAAAGTAAGGGCACGGCTAACTCACAAATCAAACCCTGAAACAACCTCTGGGCTAATGGCTAACTCACTAATTTTGTTTTTTCAAATAATTTGAATTTAGCATGTTGTGACCTTTTAGAGGGATGAAAACTGTGAAAAGGAAGGGAAAACTTTGCATTTAATATCCAGTCACCTTGCTTTGCAATACTTATGACATCTACTGCAGTCATTGTCTACTCTCTGTTTCCATATTGACAGATACTGCTTCCATTGCTGCATCAGTACGTCTGGAGCGCACACTGTCAGATGAAGCAACATCTACTGCAACAGGAGCAAAGCTAAGCATACCAGCTGTACTGGCCCTTCAGGCCAAACTGTGGTTAGCTATTGGTAGGTAATAGTGCAACCACTCTGGCCACTAGTTTTTCCCATTATTATTGAACTATACACAGTAGAGTACAATTATACCACAGGAGAACGCCTGGAGCAAGTACAAATATCTTGCGACATTTTTCCTCTAGACACAGGTTTCCCAGACTCTGTATCTTCGGCACTGGGCGTCCTGTGGAAAAACGCAATATAATTTCAAAGAAATCAGAGAAGATGTAGGAAATCACTTCTGAGAGAAATGCTTTTTTTAGACCTGCATTTTTTTATGTTCAAAAATAAAAGTTCTATAACCAGTAAGCTCTGACATTCTTATTGAGGCTGAACTTGAAAACTAGATGCCAGTCAGTCATCCAAGCACAAATGAAGAAACATTCAGTTTCTAATAAATATTTGCAGTCAATTTGTGTTTTCTTATGAACCAACACAAAAATGAAAAAAATTGTTGCTTGAAGTTTGAATATGAATATTCAGTCACATCAGCTAAATTATCCACATGTAATTGTTGGCATTATTGCTTTTCTCTTCTTAGCTGATGTATTCATAGGAATGCACAAAGATATCGAGGCTAGTGCTTGTGTGCAAGAAGCAAACCTCATCTTCCCTCTTTCTGCTGATGTCCTGTATCAGGTAAATTGAAAAACTAAATAACATTTTTAAATTTCATTTCATTCCATCCTATTCCATTTCATTGTTCCATTCCATCCTATTCTATTCCATGCTATTCCATTCTGTTGTAACTAAAATCCCCATATTAGGTTTTTTGTGTGTGTATAAGAATATCTATGAAATATATATTTGTACTGTGGTTGTAATGTATCAAATTGAGCTGATCCTTGCAGTATATGAAGCAACATATGCAGCTGCAAATTGGAAGACTCTGAAAAATTCTGAGTCTTGAACAAGATTTGCACCCGTGCTCTGGCGATTCCAGTCCCATGTTCTAACCACGGAGCTACCAAGTCTCATATGAGACTTCAAGGATACATTAGTTGGGTTTATCGGCCCGATAGGAGAAATATAATATATGTGTGTATGAGAAGGTTTATGTGTCTGCCAAAGCATGATAATAGTGGTCTAAGAATGGAGCTTATGGGCAAATAGTCAACAGCTACCACCCTAGTGGGGGTAGGATGGATAAAAAGTCAATCGCCCAGTCTTTAGGGGAAAGGGGTAGTCCACATTCATTTGCACCTAACCTCTGAGCAATTGTACCATATTAAGTTCATTGTCAGTCAAGTGCAGATATATCAACTGGCTCATTACATCAACAGCGAGGCCGCATCTATGAGATCCGAGGAAGTCCAAACCAGGCGAAAGCCTGTTACAACAATGCAATAGCAATCAACCCAAGTCACATTCCAAGCATGCAAAGAATGGTTAGTATTGCATGTGCATTGTGCTTCATCAATAGACCTCTTCAGCTCTGACGTAATGTTTTCCCATTCATACCACGTGTCATTCCCTAGAGTATCATTTCTTTGTTTAAGGTTTGCGCTTGGTTGCACATGAGAAGACACATGAATATGGATACAGCTTAAACAAAGAATCTTATTCTCAAGGGAATGTCAGGTGGTCTGAAATGGGAGAACGTTACCCCAAGCCGAAGAGGTCAATTAGTCTTTTTAATATTTAATTATTTGTGTTTGTCATACAGGGAGAAGTATATGAAAAACTAAACAACCTTGTGATGGCAGAAAAGGTGCTGCGAGAAGCTATCAACATAGATCCAACAGCTCGTGTTGCATGGTAGGTTATCATAAGAAAAGCACTCTTCTAACAAATGGATATAAACGATTATGGCACCTAGCGAACACTCTCAATTTCTTACAACTTGTGAATTTTGACATTCTGTGAACTCTGACATTTCAATGGCTTTTTGTGAAGTTGGTTTTCCACTGCTGCCTGTCAAGAACATAAAAGGTACTGACTGATTATATTTGATTGACGGCAGCAAAAAATCAAATTTCAGCGTGCAGCTCACAGCTACCAAGTTTGCAGAATATCAAAAGCTGCAGTAAAATAATAACTCTTCTCTTGACTGTAGACTTCATGATAACCAAATGTGTTTAATATCTTTTTCATATCTCTCTCTTTTGCACTTTTTTGTATAAAGAGGTGCATTATATTCATATTTTTTTCGGTTTCCTAAAAATCGTGCATTTTGATTGGCTATGCAAATTTATTATATTTTCTTTCCAATCTGACAGTGTATGGGCGTAAAAACCCTTAAAATGGAGCTATAAGAAGGGAGGAGCAGAGAGCACACTTAGAAGAAAAAAAGGAAGAAGCCTTGCCTTTAATTAATTCTTTCAATTCTGTTTTTCCAGGCATTATCTTGGTGTTGTACTTGAACAGCAAGGTGAACATGAAGCAGCCAGTGAATGTCTCTTCACTGCAGTGGATCTAGAGGCAACATCCCCTATTTGTAGTTTTTCAATCATTCCTAGACTGCTATGAATCAATAGCTTTGCCTTGGAATTAACATACTAGGATAAATTTTTGAAATTAATGTCAGACCCTCCCCACCCCTTGGAAATATTCCATTACCTTCCATTGGAGAAGTATCGATATTTTCTGGAACAACACAATAATATTCTCCAGATTCTCTGACCTTCCCCATGTACCCCTTGAAAAACCCAATTCCTCTCAAAGGTGGAGGTGTTGACTGGAACTACACAATCTACCCTCGGCTCCATAGACTCTCCTCACCCCTTGGAAATTCCAATCCACACCTGAAACGTACAATGCTCTGCTTTTGTCAGCATTGCATTACAAGTTGCAAAAATTGCCTCACATATATAACAGAGGATTTAGGTCGCCATTCAATGTTTATCTCCCCACAAACAAAACACTGACGAAAAAGGTTGAATGATGACTTTAAGAAAATCTGTGTGTAGGAAGCTAGGTCTATGTATTAGTGTCTACACTAGAAGTCTATTTGGAAAATAGACGAAAAAGGTTGAATGATGACTTTAAGAAAATCTGTGTGTAGGAAGCTAGGTCTATGTATTAGTGTCTACACTAGAAGTCTATTTGGAAAATAACCTACTCTATGGCTTAAATGAAAAAACTTTATCTCTATACTGTTCAATTTTTACTCACTAAAGACAATGAAGCTGCACATATTGTTGTTTTAGTAATACATAGTATACAGTTTTTATCAATCAATATTTATTAGCATATAGAATTAATAAATTATAAAATAAAATAAATACAGAAATAATTTCATATAATTCTTTCAGATTCTTCCACAATTATACTACATACCTAGATTTACCTGTTTATAAATACTAGTAAGCTATTCCAAGGGTTTGAGGGACATATACTATGTCTACAAAGCACTTAATACGTGAAAAATCCATGAAATACTATACAATGTAAGTGACAAGTTTGGAGATCCATGGTGTATCAAAAAAAAACGTAGCTATAATTCGTCCCATACCAATGAACAAATGTCAAACCAAAAATTTACAGATTATGATTGGAAGAAAGAGTGGATTACCAACAAATATACAACTGTCCTACATGTACATTCAGATTGATTGTATTTTTTAATGGTATGGGATAAATGTCGCTATGATTTATTAGAGCTCTATGTTACTTTCTAAAGAGATAACTTTATGTAAAAAGTGTAATTTATGAATAAAATTTGAAGATATAAAAAATGTCATGGGATTTTACCAGCACCATTATGTAGTATGGCATTATTAATTACTACAACAGAATCAGATAATAGAAATTCTCGTGTTTGCATTTATATTCCAAATCATTGTCTATAAAAGGCTATCACATTTACATTCTGGCAGAGCACATGCGGGGTGCCTTGTAGGATTATAGTGTGAGTATTCTGTTTTTGTCACAATGAGATCTGAGTCCAGAATGGAATGTCTGTTTGGAACTTAAACGTAAGCTAGAGACAACTCTTTTTATTAAGCTACCAGAATCCCTTACACACTTTCAACTTTTGTTCAGTTAGTTGGCACCAATTGTGTTTCTTTTATCATAAGGAAATACATGTTTGATTAATTAAGAAAAATTGCAAAGCATTTTAGTAGTGGTAGTCAAATGATATCATATCATGCCAATAAGGCTATATCTGAGGTGTTCATTACCTGTTATAGGCGGACATTGGGCCATTATGTTGACTTCAGTTGCAATAGACCTTTTTCAAGTTTCAAATTACTGTTGTGTTCCTTGATTACAGACTCATTTATTCAAGCCTAGCCTCATATCAGTGTCTAAATATTCACAAATGCCAATGATAAAGTAAGGAATGCACAACTTCAACAATACAAACATAGGATTGTATCAATCTTCACTGGAACACAAGAATATTCTGCACAAAGTTGAATTTAATCTTGAGGAACAGAGAACTTGAAACTGGAGTATACCTTTAGAGCCTTATCTGGCTATTAATTGTCTTCATGGCATAAAGGACAGATATTTGCTGCAAATCCTTATTTCAAAGCATTTCCTTCATAATTGCTTCTGAGAAGACAGGCAGGTCTTTATATTTCACGACAAGAGCACTGAAAATAAATGATACTCGTCTGTTAAAAATGCACATCTCATTGATTAAAAAGTTAATCAAATCATTATATATCTTATCACTTATCTTAAGTTCAATTTATGAATACACCTAGTAATGAATAGTCTCCCCCACAGCCACTTTCAGTGTCGTCATGCAACGCTTTCTCCCCTGACACTGAAAGCGGCTGTGGGGGAGACTAAGTAATGAACCATTCAAAGTAAACCCTGAACCCCTACCCCATACCATAATTTGGGGTAAATTTTTTAAAAAAGGCCCACCAACTTGGCAACTAAATTTGACTTGGCAACATATCTTTTTATTATATTTTATATTTTTCATATTTTTTAACATATTACAACAACTTGTTTCTATAAGAAAGTCAAATATGCATGCATGCTGCAACCCCAAATCCTTTGTTGGAGCAATGGCTGCTATCTTGGAATTTACAAAATTCCGACCTAATGCCCCATTTTCCTTCGACAGCAATGACAGAATGCATTGAATCTAAACAGTCAGAATCCAAAAAACCTGCTAAAAAGGTAAAAAAATTCCCACCGAATCCTCAAATATCCCGGGGGGGGGTTACTTTGACTGGTGCAAAATACTATAGATACGTATTAAATACACTTACGGTACTATATATGTTAAAATACGCTGGGTATGCCCGGGAAGGAGGGGGGGCACCTTTGGAATTGACAAAAGAGCCAAAATAGAGTTTTTATTTACGAGCGTCCTTTTCTTACCAAGCAGTTTGTACGGTATCAAGTAATAATGAAATACAACACTTTGCGGAATTCAACTATGTGCAAAAGCCCGCTGGTTGCCCGGGGGGGATGCCCGGTGGTTTCCCGAAGTGGGGGAGGGGGGGGGGGATGGGCACCTTTGGAATTCACTCATATTATCTTTATCGTTACCTCTTTCGTTCGAGCTCTTTTTTGTGTTTTTCCAGCAACGCTTTCTGTTCTTCACAGCTCATGTCCAGCCCTGGAACGGTGTTTAGAAGTTCACGGCAATGCTGTAACTTGGCTCTAAAATTATTGACCTTCAACGACAAAGAAGAGCTTTGACAATTTTTCTAAAAACTATGAAGCTCGAAAGCTCAAAACAAAAATTACATCAAAATGCTGCCCTTTTTCTTTAAAAAATGATCTGTTTTACCTTCTTGACCATTTCTTGTGTGTCTCCGGTCTTTTGAACTGAGTTAATGATGTCGAAAATAGCGGGAAGAAGGTTAAATTCGCCGAGAATATCAACCTTTTCAGGACTCGAGGGGTCGTCCATCTTGAATGGAGAGTACAATACCACAGGCAACCCATACGGGCTTCAACAAGAAGTGCAAATCAGATTCATCTCTCCCTCCCATCCCGTTTTCAAAGCGGGCGGTTTGCTATCGTTGTGGGTAAATTAGGTATCACATTTTCAGGGTTAGACATAAGGTGTCAGGGGCAGCAGAACTGGGGGGGCCATGGGGACATGTCCCCCCCCCCCCCCTTCCCCCCACCCACAAACTTTTTTGGGGTGGCCAGACAAAATATTGCTTCTCAGTCATAATTTTACGGCACATGCATCTGGAATCAAACAAAACAGCAGTCATTGTCACATGCCCCTTCCCCCCAAAGCTGAATTACAGCTTCCGCCGCCCCTGGGTGTTACAAAAAGTAAAAACACTAATAATAAAGCCTTATCAGGGGAAGATCCAGAAGGTCTCTTTAGGTGCACCGGACACCCCCAAGCCGCATGTGTGTATTTGGTGTTGTTTTTTTTAAATATATATATGTCTTCTCTGTAATTTATGGTTTCTGTTTTTCCAATCTTTAGTATGAATCAAGATTAAATCTAAAAACAAATCTAAGAACAAATGAAATTAGTCAGATCAGGATTGTTTTCACTTTGTCGCTTATTTCATTTCAGACACCCCTTGCAAATTTCTAGATCTACCCCCTGCTCATGAGAGGGTAAGCCTTGCATTCAAGCACTTCATGCGATCAGAAATAAGAACAAAGTTTTTATCCTCATGGGGGAAAACGTGTTACAGTGTTACATTGTGTCACTCCTCAACCCCCCCCCCCCCCCCCCCCCCCCCCCCCACCTTCCACTGATTTTTTTTAAAGATTCGATTGGACTATGGAAAGAGTTTTCAATACTACTTTTTTAATAGGTTTAAAGATTCAGCTAGTGATATAAGACTAAATTATCTTTAAAATGATTAAAATAAGGGCCTCACAAATGAATCCACCATGCAAGAACCAGTAGTCTACAGTACAGTTATTCTCTTAATCCTGTTCAACAATATAATTGTATCATGTGATCAGAATGGGCAGATCCAGGAATTTGATAGGCGGGTGTCCCAAATGAAGAAGTGCATATAGAGATATTATGCATCGCTTCAAAAAAGCATACTAATTATGGTGTTAGGGGAAGTCAGGCGCACCCCAGAACACACCATGGATCTGCCCCTTGCAAAAAACTATGATAATACATTTATCATGTCAAGTTCACACAGTATCAGGTTTGCTTCTCGGCCAATGAGAAGCAAAATAGTGAATAAATTATATAATATTGAGTAATAAAAGAATCATTGAATGCTGTGGTCTAATGGTTCTCACTTCGATGATCCCATAATGATCCACCAATAGGAGCATCATGTTCAGGATCCACGCCCTAAGCTATTCAAAATCATAAATAATATTATATATAATTTCCAATATATCTTTAATATTTATATAAATATGTACATACATTCATTTATCCAAATGATAAGGATCATAGGTGTCCGGCCTTTTTAAAATCGGTTTTCATTAGCAACACAAGGCTGAGCTTAAATTAAGAGCAACATACACCTTAGCCTGTGTGCAGCCTGACTTTTCTCTCTTCTCTCGTACAGTCAGAGGTCGGCTGCATGCAGGCTACATACACCTTAGTATTTCAAAAAACGTAATGGTCCACAATCTGAAACTGGGAAATCTGAGACTAGAGGAAAATTTTGTGCTTTTGTGTTTTCTGGAGCCCTTAGCTCCAGAGGTTCTATTTCATTTCCCATGGTTGTAACCAGGAGAGCCAAAGCCGGAATGAAAATAAATAACCTCTGGATCATAATATAGGTTTCTGGCTAAAATACAAAAAAATCACATTTCACTTATAGACTGTGTATCATCTTGCAATCTAAAAGGAAACTTAACATTGTTTGGCTGTGAATATGGTCTCAGATTCAGACCTCCCTCTGACTGACGTTTTTTTGAAGTAGGTGAATACAAACAGAAGTACTGCAGTAGCTAAGTCACTAGTTCTTTCCAAATATACAATATAATAAAGAGATTTATTATGTGAGCCATATCTGCCCGGGCGCACGCTCTTAAAAAAACCGTACGGCTTTGAGCGAGCAGGGCATTACGAATCCGTACGACCCTGCTCAAAATCTACGCGCTTTCTCTTTTTTAGCTTTTATTTACTATTTCTTTCTTTCTTTTATTATATTATTTTCTTTTCATGAGGGTCATATGATAAAATGCTTATTGACTGAGTTAGGTCAAGCCGTACTGGAAAATATTTAGCTCTCAGTCATTTGTATCATCATGCCATCACCTCGAGCCAAATATTTTCCTGTACAGCCCTCCCACTCAGTCAATAAGTACAAATAACTGACTCTCTTTATGTTTATTCTTTTGATGTAGAGTAAATTAATCCTCTGATAGAACCTCTATTATAGACTACCTATGCTCCCTTCTTAAATTGTCTTGGATGTGAGGCTAACATGAAAATACAACAACAAAATATTCTCAAGGTTGCTTGCGCATCCAACTTGACGGGCCACAAAATTAAAAAATTTAAATTCAGTAAAATTGAGAAGCCAGTTTCATATTTAAAGAGAAGAATAATCAATTTATGAATTCTTATTCAAAAAAAGAAATCAAAATGTATGATAATTCTCGTTATATAAGCTCCTGTTCTGGTACCCTGGCCTGTCAAGCTCCTTAAATTTGGATGCGCATGCAACCTTGAGAAAACGGTCCATTCGTGGAGTTTCTTTCATATTATTGCCTCGCAATTTTGAGATAAGTGTGAATTAAGTGGTCTCTATTCAAAGTTGCAAATGAGGGTTTTTGCAATTAATTTTACACCCTTATCAAGCAACCAAACTACATTAATATCTGCTCCTCAGCATCTCAGCATCATAAAAAACGAACCATAAAAACTAAGGCTTTATGTTAGGCCCACAGTCTAAAAGTGAAAACATTATAGGTGAATTTTGCAAGCTACATACATACATGCTTTAACCAGTTTAAGATAAGTTAAAAATAATTCAGAATGGAAAAAATGGGGTTTAAAAATTATTGGTTAAAACTTCTTGAAGAAAGTTCCATTCCCAGTGAAACATTGTGAAAAAAACAAAGATTTGAAAGAGCAAAATGTTTTACATAATTTGTCTTCGGATGCAAAAAAAAGGTTTTCCCCCTGGCTGGGCTTTCTTTAGACCACTGAAAAGATAGTTCCATTATAGTTAGGCCATTGCACTGACTGAAAATCATCTCACTGTGCATGTGTTTTTACATGGTCCATTAGACCATTACACAAAGCAAATACTTGGCCACATTCATTGCATTTATGCCTCTTGGCTCCAGGAACAAGTGTTATATGATTTACTAAACCATTCAAACTGTAGAACTCCTCAGAACATATATGGCAATAAAAGGTATGATCTCCAGAGTGTATTTCGGTGAGGTGGCGTTTCAAGCTACTAGATGATGACAAAAGTTTGTCACACTTACAACACGGCTTCTCTTCTCCATGTTCTGAGCAATGACTGTAAAATTCGCTAAACAGCACGAAAGATTTCTGACACTTCTGACAACTGTAGTTCTGATTATTTTTGTCATTTTTCTTTTGGGCTTTTTTTCCAACACTATTCTTCTTGACTGCACTATTCTTCTTGACTGCAATATTCACAGGGCTGCTTCCTGGTTGGTTGTTTTCTTTTCTCATACATATCTTCCTATGTCTCACAAGATTTTTTCTGCTTGAATAGAGCTTCTGACAATTGTTACACTCATGAAACTTCCCTTTGAATTTAGATTTGAAATTCTTTAATTTTCTGACCTCATTTTTGTGATTTCTCATGTGCTCATTCAACCTCTCGGCACTTGAAAATGCAATACTGCAACTCATACAATCAAAATGTCCTTTACTGTGAGCTTGCATGTGGCCTTTCAAACTTCTTGATTCTAAGAACGCCTTACCACAAATGTTACAACTAAAGAAATCCTTAGTGATCTTTGGAGGAGCCTTTTTGCAGGACAGACATAACCTCTGGCTAGATAATGCATTGACTTTAAAAAACTTTCCACAGATTGTACATCTTCTAACTTTTTCTACTTTGTGAGCTGAACGATGCTTGTAGAACATGTTATAGTATTTGAAAGATTTTTTGCACACTTGACAATTATAGATGTTTTGGGATCTGCTTTTTGGTTCTTCCACAGTATTGGCAACATGTGAGCTTCTTAAATGAAGCACTATTCCATGGTTGAGCAACTTCTTGTGCCTGCTTAGACATTCAGCATTGAAGAATGTTCTATGGCATTTGTTACACTAAATTTTCGCAAATTGCCATTTTTATTAGCATTTATTTCTGCTGGTCTTTTCAGCTTGGTTACAGGCTCTGTCGCTGTGCTTGTACTTGTTTGTGCTGCTCGTTGTGGAAATGAATTATTCTGGACTGAGTGTGTTTTCTTATGAGTTGAAAGAGTGCTTCCGTGGCTATAGACTTTATTGCAGATATCACAGCAGAATTTCCCCATTGCCTTATCTTGTTTCTCCTTTGTGTGGTTACGTTTGATGTGCCTTCTAAGGTTTCTAACTGTACCAAAAGACTTTCCACATTCTTCACAGGAGTATGGCTTTAGGTAACCCTTGTTGTTTGCCTCCTTGATCTTTTCTTCTAAATGAACTGCAAAGTGGTTCTCTAAAGATTGGAATGTGGAAAACGTTTTTGTGCATCGATCGCAATTGATAGGCGTGTTTTTCTTAAAATGGTTAACGTAGTGTTTCCCAAACTGTTCCTGTCATCAAAAGGTCTGTCACAATAACTGCAAATGTAGTGCTGGCTGTTACCAATCATTTGTACTATGGGTCTATCCAAACAACATCTTTTCTTTATCTTGTGCTTAACAAGGTCACAAGACCATGTGTATGAAACACCACACTCGTTACACCAATAACGCTGAGCATCCCTATCTGGTTGAACAGAATCCAAGCTTTTAATCTTCTTGATAAGACTTTCCTTATGTTGCGAAGGCTTTTTGTGGCTATTGCTGGACAGACTGGAGCTTGTGCTTTGAGAATCAAGATTATGCTCCTGTATTAAGTGCTGCTGTAGATCAATGAGCACGGCATAAAGTTTTCCACATCCATGACATTGATATTTTATCCCCTTGTGTTTCATTGCTCTCTGGTGTTCCATGAGCTTGTCTGACAGCTTAAATGAAGCCTCACAAGATCCACACTTCTGTGAATAACTAACAGCACCTCTTTCTTCTTCATCATTGCTGGCTACTTTGTGGAAATGCCATAGATGGTTTGTAAGTGAGCTCTTGAGCAAATACTTTCCCTTACAAAGATGACATTTTCGTCTTAGAGTAACATGATAACTGCAAATATGCTTCATAAATGGTTAGCATCTTTGAAGGATTTTCGGCATGGGTTACAAAACTGTTCCTTCAGGTGTTCTTGTAAATGTGAGTCAAAACTCATCAGACATTGTGCAACTCTTTCCACATTGGAAGCAGGCTTGAAAAAAGGGAATACTGTCTGCCTGAGTTGAGGGAGGGGTGTTGATCAAAGTGGAAACAACAGTGTTTTGTTTCGTAACACCCTTCATCAAATGGCAGTTCTTTTTTGTCTCTTCTTGTTCCACTTCAGGGTCAAAGGAAATGGAATTTACAGATCTGGTTTCCTCAAGATCATCGCAAACCTTCTTTTGGCTGTCATTTTCAACGTGATACTTTTCATGTTTAACTAGGAAAGCATATGAAGTAAACGCCTTTTCACAGTACGAGCACTCAAACAGTTTCACCTTTTTGTAAGTTTGCTTGGATTCTGTGGAGGAACCATTGCAATTCTCTTCACCTCTGCATTTACAACTGCTATTATTTTCTTGTAACAGAAAAGTGTTTCTGGATAGAACAGGCTTAGAATTATCCCTAAGAGGACCTTCTTGTGATTACTGTTATTTAGTATTATCGTTGAAAGAACATTTTGTGATAATGGATCATCAGTACATGAAATATCATCCAAGCACTCGGTCTGGGTGCCCTGTGTGTTGAGAGTCTTCCGAGCAGCAGGTAGGTCTGTTTCTGTGGCGATGCTTCGGACATGAACACTTGTCATATTATCTGGCTTATCATATTCTATTACCTCAGAGGCAATGCCCTTAAAGGAGTTAACATCAGGAATCCAAGGCTCGAGATTTTTGGAACACTGTGAATAAAAATATTGATTTTCAAAGAACAACTTAATGATTTATAAGGTACTTTGTATCTTTGAGAGCCTGCTTTGCACACACATTTTTTAAATGTTGGGTGATCCTGTGAAAAAATTGTTACCAGTAGTCCATTTCTTGGTGAGATCACCAAGAGTAAAAAAATGAGTCTACAAAGCCAGGCTATAAATTCATCTGAGGACAGGATAAGTAACATCTAATATTAAAACTGAATTAGTAAGTACCGTAAAACTAGTCATGGACTGTAATTGGGTGAGTCAATTAGGGGCCAGAGAAAAAGAAATGAGAATGTAGTACCCATTTACTTAATGAGCTCCTCTCTCACATTCTATGTTTCAAATCCTGGACTCAGCATCATATGTGTGAGATTTACATGTAGTGTTGGGTAGGTGGCACCCTTAAGTTAAGGTTTTATCCAGAATCCTCCCTCTGCAAAAGCCTGCTTTCTGATCTCTACCTCAAGATTTCAGGAATGTAAAGTCAAACAAGTGCAGCTAGCTGATTAATCTAATATTCTCTACCTGAACATCTGAGTGCGTAGGAGGAGTATCGATTAACCCTTTTTATATTGTTCTCATAGTAATTACTTACGGAGCATGACAGCCACCTGTACTGTCCAGTTATTTTGTTGAAAAAGAAGAGAGTTTCACCAGACTTTGATTGATATGCATACCAACCACATTCCATAATAAGTTCAAACAAGACAGTGGCATTGAAAACTACAAAGAAACATACAATAACTCATGAATAAACGATATTAACAGTAAAACTTACTGGCCGGGGCATAATGTTGTTCTATTTCAATATTGTTCCATTCTCAAGGATACACATCCATGCATGAGATTGCGAAGCACAGAAGTGTCAAAATTGCACAACCCGTAGCCAAGTGCAACCTCTAAAGTGGATTCCATAACTCAATGAACGCATATTACTGTTGTTCTACTCTAACCACGAACACTCAATTTTATTATTTTATTTATTTTTTATTCGTGCAAACATACTTTTATTTTTTCTTTCTCTTTCATCACTTCATCTCCTTGAATAGCTTTTATAGACCTTTATATATGTAACTCAAATTGCCCTATTTCACTATGACGTCACTGCTTGTTTATGTGGGGGATAAAATCGCCCAAATCCAATAGAAAATTCAAAAAAAATTTGCTCCTAGCGAAACAGACGTTTAATCTAAATGGCCTGGTTTTCAGATATAATATGTGTTAATATGTACTAAAAAATATTCTGAGCGTTTGCTGGCTATTCTACTTCTCTTCGTGGATTGATACGGGTTTTAGAATTTTCAGTGAATTTGCGTTGATTTGACCCCCTCCGACGACCATGATCCTTTGCGTTTAAAGATGTGACTTCATAGTGAAATAGGGCAATTCAATTGTTTTCGTTTCATAATCTGATTGGTTAACAAACTTAAGTGTTCACGGTTAGCGTAGAACGACAGTAAGCATGAAGCATTCTTTTATAAGAAAGCAAAACTGAAAAAAGTGTTAACGAAAAAGAAAATTCTTTCATTCCACCAAGACATTGCCTGCTTCTCAATCACATCAGTCCATACATGTAGTTATGGATGCAGGCTAGTGCATGCTAATTAACCAGTAAGAGCATGTGTTATAACTTAGCTATGCCATAGATAAATATTCTACCACAATCCTTGCTCATGTACAGTGTACTTGCCTGCCCCCCCCTCCCTTTTCCAGGAGCATATGCATTTAGACGCCATAAAATCGGTAACATAGTTGATTCGCGAAAAAACGACGGAAGACAGAGATATTTCTTGCTTCTTTTGACGAACACTGCTCTCAATTTTAAGCAGGCTTCGCACATGGCAGAAATAATTAATTACAACACTAAAATACTAACCCAAATACGTCATAATTACTTCCCCTCTGAACAAAGAGGTCGATTTTGACTCTTTTTTTATTTTGCCTCTCATTATATTTGAAGATTTGGCAAAAAACGAAGGAGTGCTGAATGTAGCAATGGTTCATTTGTACAAACAGAAACCTGAATGAATCACTATTTGAACAACCAGAAATGATTCGAATTTCAATAGATACTAAAACTATTTGCCCAAAATCAGGCTAAAGAAAACCAGTTCTTTCATGCCAGTCACTTTGTAAGAGCATGAGAATATAAAAAGAGAAGAGCAGTAAAATATTTGAGTTCAAGCTCACTGACCGGAAAAATGGCGCCAACTACAAAATAATCAAATGTTCTTTTGCCTTTACATTGATTTAAGAAAAGATAGAAAACGAACATCGTTGTAAAATTATAACTATAGGAGAAATTATCCATCTTACCTGGTTTTTTAGTTCAAAATTGGAAGAAAAAAGTGAAAATCCTTCGGAAAATCGGTTTCAAAACGGATCTCTCGTTACCGCGGCACGGAAACAAAGCCGTATGCTAATGTACCCCACGGGAACCCATTATCCTACTTTCAAAAAATTAGAAAAGCAACGTGAAGCCAAACTGAAATTATAAACAAATGAATTTCCAAACTTAATGAGTTCATTATTTATCATTAATTAAAGACGACGAAGAAAAATTATTCAGGATTTATTGAAACTACGGAATTTGGGGTAAGTAGGAAATTTGAAACATGACCGGAAGAATGGAAAATAAAACTGGATGGTAGAAAATTGAGAAAATTAAGGCAAACTCATGGGTGAAAGATTGTGTATTTGAAAATGGGTTGGAGTATGGAAAAGAATGAATGGTTATGGTAGGAAATTGAAGAATTAAGACAATTTAAGATTGAAGGAAACCATAGGAAATTGTTGAGATGGGAAAAAAGGATGGTAGTAAAAGGGGAAAATTAAGAAATTCAGTCGATTCAAGATCATGTACTTAGGAATGGTTGGAAGAATGGAAAAAAATCAAATGGATGGTAGGAAAATGGAGAATTGAGACAAAATTAAAATTAAAGGTTTATATTACATGGTTGGAAGAATGTTAAATAAAGCATTCAAACCAAAAAAACCTCTTATGATCAAGTCCAATTTGATTCGATGAAAATTTTTAAAATTTTGAGAATTTCTAAGAATGGCTTATGACATTTATATCAAGAAGAGCTAACTTTAGAAAAAAGAATAAAAAAGCAGAATATATAAAGTGAAAAAAACAGAAGTAGACATGACAAAAATCATTCTTGCGTTTAAATCAAGAGTTGATCAAGCGATGTTGGTTTAACATGACGTACCATTAACATTACCCAAGATTATTGGCTATTTATAATGGCTTTGTGCTCCAGACTAATGGAAGAAAATAATGGAACGTAACAATAATACAGACAAAAAAGCATTTATAGCGGATGTTTGTTATGAAGCCGGCCTTGAGACACGACTTATCACGGCATGAAGCATATTGACCAACAGTATTTTTGCGCTGTCGACTACTGTCTCTAAATCCCACCCCCATCCTTTTTTACTCAATGGAACAAACAAATTTCTTTGACTGGTTAGTCTCTTTGTATAATAATACAATGACTGACCATTTTGTAAAATTGAATGAGTATAAGATAACTCAGATGATAAAACAATTCATTTGGAAAGGCTTTTGATATTTATTAGACCAGGATGTTTCATTTGGTTACTTTATTTTTGAATTGTTTCTGCAATTAGTGTAAGACTCAAATGCCAACGAATAATCAAAAATAAAATGACTTTCTTCTTCACATCATTTTCATGTTACCAACAGTATAAATATAACTGTTTGAGCAGACAAAAACATGGTCT